>VXBQ01017432.1:4186-88659 GCA_013400175.1 Phainopepla nitens
GCTCCCCAGGTTACCCCTTTAAGCTCAGAGCAGGGAGGTGAAGGCAAGGCACTGTCCTGCCCCTCACCTCCAAACAGGGAGGCACATTCCATGCTTGGGCTGCTAGGGGCCCCTGAGGGAGCTGAGCAAGGCTCAGGAGAAGATACAGCATCTTCAGGGAAGCTGAGGATGGAGAAGACCCCCTTGATTAGCAGGACACCATGCTTGCCCAGGGGGCCCTCCCTGTAAGGGACATGACCAGAGAGGACAGAACACCCCAAGATGAAGACCAAGATGATGCAAACACCAATTACATATCCCCAAATCCTCCTGCTCATGGCGTGCAGGGCCTGCACCAGGTGTGGGATCTCTGAGTCCTGGCTCCCTCCCAGACCGAGGTCCTGGGCAAGAGATAGAGAAGAGAGGCAGGATCTCCACGGAGGCACTGGGGAGGGAGCAGGAGTTTGTGGTTCAGTGGCTCCCAAGTCCTTTCTGCTTTGCAGAGCTTTACAAGTGACACTGGCGTGTGATTCGATTAGGGAAAGCGCTTCACTTTCTCCCGACTCCGGAGTCTCCTTGGCTTCAGCTCGAGATGCCATGGAAATCCTGCTGGGCATGGGGAGAGGCAGACACAACCCCCACCCATTCCCCTGTGTCCTCTTGGACCCTCGTGTCACCTCTCTCCTCCACCCTGGAGGGTGCTTCACAGCACCTGTGCCCTGCAGGAGGGTGGAGGTGAAAGCTGCTGCCCCGGGGCCTGGAAAGCCTGGGTGGGAGATGGTGATTCCCAAGGTGACCGTAACCCACATTAGAAACCCTTTCCTGCGTCAGGGGCTGGGCTGGGTGCCTGGGAACAGCTCTATGTGTGCACACAGGGAACCAAGGGGAAGGAGGGAGCACCCCAAACCACCAGTAAATGCCTTGGGGGTTTTCACTGAGACCAGGGTTTGCTCCAGAGGGAGCTGTCAGCATCTGGACCAGAGTTAGCAGTGCCTCCTGAGCCTCTGGCAGAGAGCAGGGTAGAAGGGAGATCAGCACAGCCACAAAGCAAAGCAGGGACCTTCCCATCTCCATCCTCTGCCTGAAACAGAGCTGGCAGTAGAGTTGGAAATTGCCAGGAGGGATGAATATGGGAGAGGGAAAGAAAAGCCCCAGCAGGACAGTATAAAAGCACCAGTGCCATGGAGCAGGTGCAGAGGCAGTAATAATTCCCCATTTCTTCCAAGAGAGGAACTAGGAGTGTCCAAATCGAGTTATCAGGCAGCAGATTTGGGGACAAACAAAGGACGGCGCTTTTTCCACGCCACCCGTGATTAAATTATGGAACTCATTGCCACAGGGTGCTATGGAGACCTACAGCCTAAGTGGCCCCCAGAAAGCATTTAGGCAAACTCACGGGGCACAGGGGTCTGTCAAGGTCTGTTAAACATGATGGAACAGCCACCTCAGGGAGTCCCTAAAGCCTGAGGCTGCCGGCAGCACGTGTCAGACAAGGGGCTCAGCAGACCTGCCATGCCGTGCCAGGAGTGCTGGACCAGCACAGGCTGGGAGATAAATAGCATCTAATCATCTAAATGAACCATGCCCTAAATCCCCCTGAGGGCAAGGAGAGTTTATTGGGCTCACAAGTGCCCATGATGATGTTACAGGATAGGCAGAGAGGGGACCCCAGAGCTTTTGTCCATGTCCCAGTGCAGGAATTCTCCAGGATCCCTCACCAGGGATTTTTGACTGGGGCTGCCCTCACAGCTGGCTGGATGAGACAGGGTGAGCAAGGCTCTGCTTTTTCCACAGTTTCAGGCCAAGATGCTCTTGCTCAGGAAGGAAAGGGGGGAAAAAAACATCCCCCACTCCCTGTGAAGACACCGCATTCCAGATCCGCCTGCCACATGCACAGCCCCTGCTCCTCACTCTCCATCCAGCGTGTCAGCTCAATAATTTATTGTCCAAGAGGTGCAATAACCATCCATAATTCACAAGCAATAATGTTCTACAAGTCGGAACTGGCAATTTGGCTCTGTGGACCACGCGCCGCCTTCCCGGGGCTGCCTCTTGCCCCTTCCAAGGACTCGTTTCTTCTTGCCAAAAGGCACCAAGGCAGCAGCCACCTCCAGGTGGGTGCAGCCCTGAGGGGCCTCCTAGCAACAGCAGGTTCTGGAGCAGTGTCCCTCTGTGCCTGCTCCTCAGGTTTCCAAGGCTTCCCTCGCATGGTGCTCTGAAAATGATGAAGAAGTCTTGGATTTTGGTCCACAAGGCTGACAAAACCCTCACGTTGTGGGGCTCTGTGTTAGGGGAGCAGTGATGGAGGTGCTTGGGAGGAGCAACACAAGGTGTGCCAGCAGTGCAGAGCCCTGGCATTCGGCAGCAGCTCCTTGCAGCAGCGGGTGGTGTTTTTGGTGGCCCTTCCAGCAGTGAAGGGAATCCTGTCAGCACAGGAATCCTGTGCCATGGGAGCGCACAGGTCCCAGAGCAAGATGAACGCTGGTATATCTCAACTTCTGAGGGTGATAAAGGGCTCCAGGGCACAGGATCCAAGTGACAACTTGGGATTGAGGATGGCAGAAAGGAGAGGAGGGGGGCTGCAGCGATGGGTTGCCCTCCAGGAGATAACACGTATCAGCACGGGAAGCGTCACAGTATCAGCAGAGAAGCGCAGCAGCTCCAGGGAGAGGTGGGAAACGTGAGCCACCGAGTTCTCAGCTTAGAAAAACACCTCTTGCTGGGCAAACTCTGTTAGCCAGACGTGAAACACGGGTGAAGCAGAGCATGCTGGAGCTCCCTTGCTCCTGGGGGAGATGTTTATTAACTCGTCAAAACACAACGGCTGTTGTTGCCAGCAAGAACCTGAAACAGCAGGGAAAAAAAAAAAAAAAAAAGAAGACAAAAAAGAAAAATAGGAGGAAAAATAAAGATCACACGTGAAAATCATCGTTTACTTCCCTATACTTGGCTGGGGATGGTCTGGGGAGCATGCCTGAGCCTGGACCATGCAGGGATCCGGGAGCATCCTCCTGGAGGGGCTGGGCAAGAGGCTGAGGCACCACCTGGCTCCCACTCTCAGGCTTTTCTCAGGAGCCACTCCCTGACCTTGGTGTAATTGGGCCACTTGGCACACCTGGCCCAACATAAATTACAGCTCCTAAAATAAATAAGGTGATAGCTGGCAATGGGACACCCAGTTAATGCTGGGACAGCGTGAGGCTGCAGTCATTTCATCCCGGGGACACTGCAACAGGGAACAAGAGAGCAGCCACACAGTTGCTGCAATTACTTTAATTGTACTTGGTTGAAGTGCTACAGATCAGGGACTAAGTTTCTTCACCAGTTACTTGCTGTTGCTTTACTTGCCTTGAAAGAGAGACAGAGGATTAACTGGGGGGTGGTATCATTATCCTGGTTTTTGCCAGGAAGTGTCCCTCTGAAATGAAGCCTTGTTGCTCTGAATAACCCTGATCTCCCAAAAGTTACAGGTCACGGGCAGCACTTTGTGTGCCCATTTTATTATGATGATAACATAATTACTATAAGCCCAAGGGGTCTTTTTGGGGTGATGCTGGCCTTGTTTCATAGAATCCTACAAGGTTTGGGTTGCAAGGGACCTGAAAGGGTCATTCCAACTTCACTGCCCATGGGCAGAGACACCTTCCACTATCCCAGGCTGCTCCAAGCCCCAAAGTCCAACCTGGCCTTGGACATTTCCAGGGATCCAGGGCCAGCCACAACTGTTCTGGGCACCCTGTGCCAGGGCCTCCCTCACAGAAAACAATTCCTCCCCAATATCCCATCTAACCCACAGTGAGGGTGGCCATTACAGACCAGGGCCGTGGTACCTTCTGTAGGGTTTTTGCAGCCTCTCCAGCCTCCAGCACTGTCAATATGTACTTTAAAGAACAATTTACACCTAAAAACGCTCCCCTCCTGTGAAAGCGCCGCCGTGCAAAACAGCAGATGGTGTTTGAACACTGCAAAATGGAAAATATATCTTTAAAAGAGAGATACCAGAGTTGTCTTGGCGCTACGCGGGTGCCTCGGGGTCTCGATTTGCAGCTTTCTGCATGGGAGGAAAAAAAAAAAAAAAAGATGACAAGTGCTGTGAGATAATATAGGTGGAAGGAGAATGCTTTTCCTGAGGGGTCCTTGGAAACCTGTGGCATGGGAACAACCCAAAAGGACTCTGCAGGAGGGGCTCTGACACCAACAGCCCTCACGGGCCACCACATGTGCCCAGCTGGGGGTGGGACAGGAAGCAGAGCAGGCTTTTTCGTCCCTTTGTCCCCTCACTAGTGTTCATTGTGCTGCTTCAGATGAAATGCTCTTTATGAAGAGGCAAAGTGGGGTGGGAGAAGCAGCTGCTCCCTGCTCCCACTTGGGGCTACTGGGAGAAGAGAGTCCTGAAGGGATACTGACCCTTCCCAGGTCCCAGCCCCAGGCTGGCATTCCAGGATTGATTCTGCTCCCAGAACCACACATCCAGTGCTACCCTAACACTGCTTTTGTACATGAAACATCAAAACTACTCCTTAAAAACCCCTCCTCTCTCTCCCCATCCTGGAAGCAAAGCCCTGCCGAACCTCCCTCCACGCAAAAAAAACCCTTTCCCTAGAGAGTTTCTCAACAAAAAAGTTTGAACGCTGCTAATTCCCAAAATAAACAAGCAAATCTTTGGAGCAGCAAATGCAAAGGGCCCCAAAGGCATCTTCTAATGTCAGGGAGAAGCATGAGCCCTAACGCGTGCCCGGCTGTCACTGCCTGCCCGGCGCCGGCTCCAGGCACAGGGGACACCTTTGGGAAGTTTGGGTTTGGTGGGAGCAGAGAAACCCCCAAACCTGGGCCCCCTTACAGCTGCTTTGAAGCTCTGCAACAGGAAAAAAATACCATAAATTTGGCTCGGCTTCACTCCTAGCAACAACATTTTGACAGCTTCTATTTCGGGGATGGCTTTATTGTTTTCCCCCCGGTCTTCAATTAAGGCCTTACCTCAAAATATCTGTGAGCCAGCAGGACTTTTCCACTCACCAGGCTGTGAGCTGCTCCCAGCTTCCCCCATGGTGCAAATGCTCATGGATTGGGCTGGCTGTCCAAACCTCCAGTCCAGATCCCTCGAACAAGGACAACCTCCCTGCTGAAGCCAGGTGCTGGTGCTTAAAAGTCAACCTGGAGGGGAAAAATCAGCTTTGCAGACCCGTTCTCCATCGTTCTGAGAGTCCTGCACTCAACTGTGTGAGGCTCAGGACGTGCATTTAGCCAGCTCCCAGGAGAAACACAGGCTCGGAATGCTCTGAGGGATGCAGGGAGGAAGATAGAGCCAGGGCTGATCTTCGCATTCGGCACTTGATTTTGGAGGTAGGAACAGTTCACCACATGAAGGGCCATAAGGATATTTGGGTTGGAAGTAGAGGGTCTGTGAGGGCCCCTCCGAGCCAAACCCACAATATGATTCCATGGCATTCCCTGTGGTGCTGGCTGAGCTGCACAGCCCCATCCAAAGGGATGTGCTGAGCCCTTACACAAGGATATCACACTCCAGACTCCCCCTTGGGCTCCCATTGCTGCTGAATAAACTACTCAACACCCCTCTCAAAGTTACCCATCAGTGGATAAAGGTTGAAGAAAAGCCCTGCACAATGCACATGGCTCCTCCTGAAATATTCACCCCCTGGCATCAAAGTTTCATCAATTTTCTATCACAGATCACCTCTGACATTGGTTTCAATCATGGCGGTGCAGATGGGGAAAAACAGATCTATTTACACAACCAACCACCTCCAGTTGCCTCTTTGCCCACATAATTTAGCAGCTTTCAATTAGCCCACGCAGACACCCCCTTCCCTCTGCCCTGGGTGAGCCAGCAGTGCCCCCCAGCTTCCCTCTGGAATTGGGTGATACAGGAGTGACTGCTGAGGACAATCCAGGTGGGGCATGGAATCCTTTTGCAGCGAGGTGCTGGGCACTCAGCCGGAGCCATCCCACAGCTCAGCAGCCATTCCAAAGGCTCCAGTTTATAATTTACCTGTGCTCCCACCGCAGGATGCCAGCTGCTCTTTCCCCCCCTCACCTAGGACTCCCATTTCCCACTAAGCAGCCACATTCCTGGGCCCACACCAGACACCATCTTCCACAGCATGCTGGCCCCAGGTGCTTTTTTTAAGAGGTTTTATTTTTCCCTTTTAATTCCTATAAACAGCTTCACCTGTATGAAGCACTTGCCTGTGCCTCTCTTGGCCCCAGTAAATGACCAACAGGTTGCCCTTATCTGCCCATCAGTCCTCACCCAGCTGCCATGAAATGAAGGAGGCAAAGAGGTCTTGCTGCAGTCATCTTTTGATTTCAGCACAGCTAACGAAGTTAAAGGAGACCTTTCCTCTCCCCTCAGCCTGAGCTGGAGAAGCCAGAACATTTTAGCTATTATCTGATTTGATGTGCAAAAAAACAGAGGGAGAGGGAAAAAGAAAAACCCCCACAACTCACTGCTGGCTCCTTCTCGCCTTTAATTGAGGATACAAATGCCAGGCTGATTTTTTCTCTCCTTGAAATTCGCCCTGTCAGTACAGGGCTCCCTCTGGTTCAGGACAAAAATTGACTTTGTGTCATGAATGAAGTAATTCTTTCCCTCCACAAATGAATATGGCAATTATTTCCCTTTTGGGGAGGGACAGGGAGGGATGTGTGTGAGGTTTGAGCTGCTGAGCAGAGCCATGGTCCCTTCCAGAGCAGGGACGAGCCCGGGCTTTGCTCAGCAGTGTTTGAGCAAAGTGTTGCTCAGCTGGGTGTGAGTAGTGTGCCCTGCTCACACCCAGCCACCTCTTCCCTTTCCCCTGCTCAGGCTCAGCTGACACCAGACACAGACACTTTCCTGGATCAGGGGCTGTGCTGAGGGGGGCAATTACTCTCCCCTTCAGATCAGCCCTTCCGCTGGAATCAACTTTCATCACTCTGTGCTGTTTTGCCTCTGCCTCAGAAATAAAGGACATTCCCTAATGTGCCCATTCTGTATCCCTTCACTGAGGAGGAGCAAGGATAAAATACCACCTTGGCTATGTGCACAGGGGGATGATTAGAGACATCTAGAATCCCAGACTGCTTTGGACTGGACATTAAAGATCACCTATTCCATCATCCCTGCCATGTGCTGGGATGCCTCCCAGGAGGTCCTTCTCCAGCAGCAGGGCTGCATTTGGAGATAGAGGTGTGTCACACATTCACCTTGCAACCTCCTGCCTCCTTTCCCCCTCCCCAGGTATTCACTCCCATTTCCATTTGGGTTGGGAAGGCACTTCAAGGATCATCTTGTTCCAAACTCCTGCCATAGGCAGGGACACCTTCCACTATTCCAAGTTGCTTCGAGCCCCGTCCAACCTGGTCTTGGACACTTCCAGGGATCCAGGGGCAGCCACAGCTTCTCTGGAAGGTGTCCTTGCCCACGGCAGGGAGATGGAACAAGATAATCCTTGAAGTCCCTTCCAACCCAAACCCTTGTGGGGCTGTATGACCTTGGGCCATGAGGCTTGAAGACGGACAGAGAGGGATACAGGCACAGACTCCAGCAGCAGGGCTGTATTTGGAGACAGAAGTGTGTCACACATTCACCTTGAAACATTCTGCCTCCTCTTCCCCCTGGGCATTCACTCCATGCGTGCCCATTTCCCAACCCTGGCAAGGAAGGCTTCACTAGCCTGTAAATTGTTTCCATGCCAGCTCTCGAGCACATTGCAGCTTCTGCAGGTGTTAAAAGCCGCTGTAAAGAGCGACACAAAGAAAGTTATTTGCAGCACACGCCAAGATCTCTGAACTCCGCAAAACCAGTGATGATGCAGCAGCGTGGCCTGAAGAGTGATGAACTGAGCCATTAACTATTTCCAGGAATCCCAGTCAATCCTGCAGGAACACACACTTCCCCTGCCAGCACAGATGGGGCACTTGTGTCCACGCTCAGAAACCTTGTCCTTGCAGCAAAGGTTAGAAGGAGGGATTTCAGGCATCTTCTCCAGAAAAGCACATCCCTACCGCCACAGCCGCACCAATTCCGGCAGCACAAGAACAAGGAGGATTGTAACAGGGAGAAGAGTGGCAACAAATGTATTTTTTAAATGTATTTATTGAATGTAAGGCTGTCACCTTACAGACAGTTAAGAAGATTTTTTACAGTGAGGGTCGTAAAATACAGGCACAGAGGGGTGGAAGATGACCCATCCCTGGAAGAGTCCAAGGCCAGGCTGGATGGGGCTTGGAGTAAGCTGGGACAGTGGAAGGTGTCCCTGCCCATGAGAGGGTGTTGGAATTAGATGATCTTTAAGGTGTCTTCCAATCCAAACCATTCAGTGATTCTGTGATTTACAAGCAGACAAAAATCCTATATGAGTTATTTGCCTGCACAAAATTACGTGTTTGTTTTACCGCTGACATTTCACAACCCATCATCACGTGAACCAGCACCAAGCCCCAGCACTGCCAGCGAGACCCCATCTCTTCACTCCAGGAGTGAAAACCACAGGACACAAGCGCTGGAAAGTCACTTGAAGGTTGTGAGTGACCTTGAAGGGAGCTGGACATTGCCTTGTTGGTTGCGGTGGCAGGAGCGTGAAAATGTATTGCAGCCCTTGGGCAGCCTTCAGTTCTCATTTAAGCTGTTAATCAGAGGGGGAGAGGAGAGGAGAGGAGAGGGAGGAGAGCAGCAGCAGCCGCAGCTTTTCCCCGCGAGCCTGACTGGGAAAGTGTGAGTGGCACTGGAAGAGCCTGCAGGACCCAGGCGTGGGGGCAGGGGGGAGCAGCTCTGCCTTCTGCAAGAAGGAATGGCTCTAGGAGACGAATATTCCCTTGTTCCTCTTCTTAGTCCTTTCACGAGTAGTTACCCCATTCTTTTATTCCATGGTTTGTTGGGTTGCTCAGGTGTGCACTGCAGATGTGATAGTCTCTGCCAAGGGTGGCATCACCCCATTGCTCTGCCTGGCAGTTTGGAGCAGCTTTGTGACCAGAGGGATTTTGTAACCCAGGGGACCAACACTAAGGTGCAGGTGCCCCAGAGCATTGTGCCCTCTCTGTGCCATGGCAGTGGGACCTTGCTGCTTTCAGCCTTCACGTCACCATGTCACCAACTGCATCCCTGAGGAACAGTGCAGCTCCTCTGGGGACCTGGCACAGCCACCAGAGAAGCTGTGGCTGCCCTGGATCCCTGAAAGTATCCAAGGCTAGACTGGACAGGGCTTGGAGCCACCTGGGATAGTGGAAGGTGTCCCTGCCCACAGCGGGGAGATGGAACAAGATGATCCTTGAAGTCCTTCCCAACCCAAACCCTTGTGGGGCTGTATGACCTTGGGCCATGAAGCCGTGGGAGAAGGACAGAGAGGGACACAGGCACGGACTCCCTGCTGGAGAATGAGGCTGGTGACCTGGCCTAGCAAGAGGTCACATTCAAATACAGGTGGGATGCTCTAAGGGAGAGCAGACAGAATTTGAGCAGAGAAGCCACCTCCCCACTCACCTGCACCACTTCCCCTCCTCCAGCACCACAAGGGTTAAGATGAGTCTATTACTGTTTGCTTGTCACTTTGTCGCTGATCTAATGACCATCGATAATAGCTGAATAAGAATTGATGGAGAGATGGATTTAATTAACCCCGGTGTCAGCAGCTCGCATTGCTGTCTGTTTGTGTTAATGGAGCAGCTCAGGAAAAAAACTCTCCTGAGCTTTGCGTGGCTCAGCCTGCAGCAAGTAAAACACTCCTATTCATCAGCTGCACCCTCCAGGTAAAGCCAGGCAGTGCCACATGGCAGTTTCTTCCCCCGTCCCCAAAAGAATAAAATAATCACCTGCTCTGGCGCACTCTGCGTCTGCCACCCCATCTTCACTCCCTGTCCTGGCTGCCTCTGCCTTGGGTAGCACAGCCAAGGTCTCTGCAGGGTGGGTAGGAGGCTGGCAGTGCTGATACTGGGCTGCTCCTGGCTTTTCAGTATCAGGGGGACAGTGCTAGGGGTTTGATAAAAGACCAGCACAAAGGCAGCGACCGCTCTGTGTTTCCTGCCAGCGCAGATGCTGAGGCAGAGATGCAGGCAGAGAGGTTTTCCCAGCCAGCCAGCCATCCTCTGGCATCCTCCACATCCCCTGGGACCTCCTGCAGCCTCCTCATCCAAAAAAATTCCAGGTGTTGCATGCACTCCACTGGGATTTATCCTCTTCTCCTGGGTTTCAAGCTAGTTTGGGAGGCAGCTGTAGGTGAGCAGGCAGAGAAGCACAGCCCAGACCGGGGCTGGACACTCAGACCAGGCCATCCCAGTCCCACTAACGAGGCTGCTCCTGCCCACTCCTTGATTGCAGCTGCTAATTAGTGTCTGCCAGCTCCTGAGCCTTCTTCAGCCAACCTTCAGGTGCAGCAGCTAACAGCTCATTTTGCTCCTCCTGCTCCTGGCTTTTCAGGAGGATCACCGGGGAAATGCCAGCCGGGAGGAAGGGTGGGCGCACGGCCTTCCTCACCTGTGGATGCCCGATCCCAGGGAGGAATTTCCTGGAGCTCAGGGGGCAGTAGCAACATCCTCCAGCACCCCCAGCTCCCCCAGCTTCAGCATCCATTTTCCAGGGCAGTAATCCCCGGGTGCAGCCCCCTCCCTGGGCGTTATCCATTTGGGAGATCTCTCAGGGCAGGCTCGGGGGGGCTCGTCTGACACCCACCAGGTTTTCTTCACACTTCCCCTTCCTCTCATTTTCGGCTATGATTGCTTTTCGTGTCCTAACACGTGTGCAGCCTTGACCCAGGTGGGCAGGTCTGGATCCATCTGGATCCCCCTCGGTCTGGGGATGCACTGGGATGGTGCTGGTGCCATCCCTGGCTCTCTGGGCTGCTCCTCGGGCCGCTGAAGCCGGAGATCCCCTGTGCTCGCTGTGACAGACCAAGGTACGACTGTCTGAAGGAATAAACTTCCCAGGGCAACGCCTTGCCAGGTTAAAAATATTCCTTCCAGTAAAAACTGCCAGCTCCCACTGCCAGCACTGTCTCGTGGCTGGCACTTCCAGGTAGGACAGGACGCAGAACTTCCACGGTACGAGGGCACTGAAAACACCGGTTGTTGGCGAACCCATTTCCTGCTGGGAAACAATGAGGTCAGCTCTTGGCACCTTGTTCAGCACTTGTAGGCAGCTCCAAGGGAGCCGACGTCTCTGCCAGGGCTCCCAGGGAAAAGACAGCTGTGGAAAATGGGTGCGTGGACAAGCGAGGCAGAGAGTATTGCCAGGGAGGTGAAAGCTGGTGTCAACAGAGCTTAGGGCTCTGTTCCTGCCCTCCAGGATGGAGATAACATCACCTGCCCGAAGAAAGGTGAGGGATTTAACTCAGCAGCGGCTGATCTGGAGTTTCCAAGTCCTTCACACAGCTCTCCAAGCAGCCCTTGGAGCATTTTGGGTCTGGGTGGGGAGAGCCGGTCATAGCGATGCAATGGGACGTGTGGATCTCTCCTTCCCTATCCCAAGATGTTTCTTTTCTCCCAGCAGGGAAGAGAAATAGCTAAAATAAGCAAAGCTGGCAATGGAATGCAGAACTTATCCTGGCCTCCTCAACACAGTCCCTGAAGCAGCAGAATTCATCCTGCCATGGCAGGAATTGGGGAACCTGGGAAGAAGCCCAAGACCAAGCATCATCCCAAGTCCTTCCTAGCCTGGCAGAGCTCCCAGCTGCTGAGCTGAAGGTGAGCTGGAGCTTTCCTCCCCTCAAAAAACCCTCAAAGTATCCCACATTTTCCTCTTTTAGCTTCATTTTCCCAACAGGACGTCAGTGACTGCCTGCAGCTCCACTTCATCCCCAGGAAAAGATGGGCAAGGCACAAGCAAGGGCTGTGTTGCTCTGGAACAGCCTGAGCCTTTGGAAAGATACTGATTTAGAGAGAAACAGGCATCCTGTTTTGCTCATCCCTGTCCCAGACAGAAAGTACCTTTGCCAAGTACGTCTTCAAATCCCTGCCAGTAACCTGCAGTCATGGAATACGTGAGGCTGGGGAAAAGAAAAAAAAAAATCCAGCAGAATTTAATTTTCAAGACCCAGCCAGTCTTATAGCTTTTCAACTGCTGGAGCAGGTGAGCCAATAATAAAATCAACTGCCCAGAGAGGAAATGAATATTGGGTTTTGTTCCAAAAGGATGAGTTCAGCCAGCGTCAGAAAGAAAGGAAAAAATAATAATCATAGAAAATAAAAGAAGAGTAGGAATTGTTCTGTGACAAACGTATTTTGACAATCCAGCTGAAAGGGCTGACAGAGTTATGAGTGAGGGGGAGGAATTACTGATCTCTGAGTGTCATCTCACTTGTTTTTCTTGATTCAGCCTGGCCCTGCTAACAATGTGTGTCACTGCCCAGCACTGGGAACATCCTTTGATGAGTGACACGTGGTGCTCCCCACGGCACAGCCCGGCTTCCTCCTGCATTGTACCTGCCAGCAGCACCAGGGGTCTGCAGGGGGACCTGCCAGGCTGGCTGCATTGGGGAAGGTCACAGGTGGAGGGGCCGGGGTCTCCAGCCACACATCCCAGTGCATTTCTATTTGTGATGAGCCCGGAGTGGCATTTCCTGGTCTTCTTCCTGGCTGAAGCCCTGGAATCACAGAATGGCTTGGGTTGGAAGGAGCTTGAAGATCAACTTGTTCCCATGGCAGGGACACCTTCCTCCAAGTTCCATTCAGCCTGGCCTTGAACGCTTCCAAGGATGGGGCAGCCACAGCTCCTCTGGGAATTCAACACCAGTTCCTCACCACCCTCACAGGGAAGAGCTTCTTCCTAAGATCCCATCCAACCCTGCCTGCTGTCCATGTGAATCATCCCTCCTCATCCTGTCACTCCAGGTTCTTGTCCAAAGACCCTCTCCAGCTCTCTTTAACGCTGTTCTCATTGTTTCCATTCTCACAAGCTGAAATGGGGCTTGAGGTCTCTGCTTGCACCCACAACCCCATGCTGGGTAAAGGGGAGAAGCATAGGAGGGTGGCAGCTGCTGGAATTCGGACTCAGGTGATGAAAACAGGAGTTTTGGAGATCCTGACATCTCTCTGTGGGGGCTGGAGGTGCCTGCTTTGGAATGGAGTTTGTGGCTGTGGAGGAGGTGGGTGTTGCTATGGGGTCTCTAGTGTCTGTTACCACCCCTGCTCCTTGGCTAAAATCTACATCTGGACTGGGGACCTCAGGGGTTTTAAATTCCCCTCCTCAGTCTGAGCTGTGCAGCTCTTGAAACAGCTCCTGCCGTGGCCACTTCACTTCTCCTGTGGAATCTGAACCCTGGGTGGAGCCAGGCTGTAAGAGCTCATTAATTTTAATTACCTTCAGAGCAGGGCTCAGCACCAGAGTGGGTGAGCCCGATGGCATTTGATGGCATTCTGAGAGGTCCCCTCTGGTTAAAGGAACACCTGTGAGAGGTGCTTCAAGCCACGCTGTGACCAGGCTGTATGGAGAGGGATGCTCCCTGTGACTCCTTCTGAGTCAGCTTGAGTCACCTCCCATCACTTGCTGCTGCAAATTTACTACCCACACTAATTTTGAGAATTGGGGATTATCAACTTCTTATTCAGATTTTCCCCCTCCAATGTGGAAAATATCCACCTTGTGGGGTGGTCCTGTGGCCGAAGTGGGTCCTGCAGCAGCTTTTTCCACGGCTCTCCACTGCTTTTAGGGCTGTTGGGGAGAACTGGGGATCTTCCTGCACCTTTCTGGAGCTTGATTCCTCAGCCTGATTCTGCAGCTTTCCAGACAAACACATTTCTGCTTCTCCCACCAAGTGACATCTCTCAAGACGTGTTTCCTGAGGGTCAAAGCAGAGGGCAACCTCCCAGAGAACAGCATGATGCTCCTGAGATAAATAAAGCTCTTGTAATGAAACCTCCTCCGAGGGACAAGGGCAGTATGAATTTCTCTCAAGGCTTGGGGGATGGCTCAGTGTATCCAGGAACAGCCACCTTGTGTTTGCACTGACAGCCCTTAAAACTGGGGGAGGGAGTTCAACCAGTTGAAGGTCGGGTTGTCTGGGATGGGAAATGCTCCAGCAATTTCCAGTGATATTTTCTGTGTTTTTAAGCCTGTTCCTGTGACTCTGTTGTGCAGATCTTTCCCACTCAGTTTGATGTCTGAGAAACCCATCCATTCAGGCTGTTTTGGATAGACAGAAGTGCAAAATAAACATTTTCAGTTGTTCCTCATTTCAAGACAGACATTGAGGGGCTGGAGCGCGTCCAGGGCAGGGAACGGAGCTGGGGAAGGGGCTGGAGCCCCAGGAGAGGCTGAGGGAGCTGGGGACCTTCAGGGTCTCCTCAACTCTCTGATGGGAGGCGACAGCCAGGGGTTCAGGCTGTGCTCCCAGGTAAAAAAAACAACAAGGGGAAACAGCCTCACGCTGTGCCAGGGGAGGTTTAGATCGGATACTAGGAAAAAAATTCTTCATGGAAAGGGTCTTCAAGCACTAGCACAGGCTGCCAAAGGAGAGCTGGACTGCCCATCCCTGGAGGTGTGTAAAAGTCACGTGGATGTGGCACTTGGGGACAAGGTTTGGCAGTGGGTTTGGCAGTGCTGGAGGAATGGTTGGACTTGAGGATCCTAAAGGTCCTTTTTCCAACCTGAAGGATTCTTTGATTCTGCTCCCAGTACCCTGCTTTGTGCTGTTACTGGTCAAATGCAGTGAAAAAGGCAAAATAAACTGCTGTTTATTCATTCTGATGGCAGTTCCACACCAACACCCCTCCATTCCTCTCCCTGCTGCTGGATGTTGTCTGCTCCTGAGGACACCAAAGCTGCCCAAGCTCCTCAACAGCTGCGTTTTGCTCCAAGCCCGTGTGTGAGCATGCTAAGGAAGAGCCCACCTGGGCACCCAGCTCCCCAACAGCTGCTGGATGGGAGCAGCCACATCCAGTTCCATCCTTTAGTCCCCTGGAGAAAAATTTGCACTGGTGCTGCCAGGTTTAATCTCCCCTCATGCCCCACCAGCCACTTCCCCGGATGCAGACCTTGTTAACATGCAAAATAATGGAAAGATGCAGGTGGGGCTCTGGCTGGTTAACCAGGAGATGCTTCAGTGAGAATTATCTAATTAAATCTCCATCTCTGCCTTGCTCCTGTGGCTTTACCCCCCTCCCACTGTAGTGGCATTATCACCCAAAGCAATAAACACAGGTGCTGATGGAGTGCTGGCCACATTAAGCTGTCACTGTGGGCACTGGGGACCTTACAGGGCTGGCCCGGCTCTCTGGGGTGCCACTCTGAGCTGCTGGAAGGCATGGGGAATTAATCCCAACCTAAATATATACACTGGCACACAGCAAATCATCTCAGGAGGGGGTAACCAGTGGTTTTCTCCCCTTTTGGAGAGCCCTTCCTTTCTCCATCAACAAGCCCAAGTCGGTGCTGGTGCTTTCCATAAGGGAGGATGCCAAACCCGGCTCTTGCAAAAAACAAAACAAAACAAAACAACAAAACAAAACAAAAAAACAACCAAACCAAAAACCCAAACAGATGGAAGAAAAAAAATTTTTAAAAAACCCAAAAAAGACTAATACCCTTCCCATGGTGTCACTGCTGAGTTGCTCCATGACTTCTGTGTCAGCTCCACATATTCCCAATAACTGCTTGTCTTGCTGCTTTTCCCCTGGTGTTTCCAGTGTATTTATATGGTGGGATTTCTGGTTAAATCAGAGCAAAAGAAACAAGAGAATAAGTAATAAAAGAAATCACTTAGATCCTGGAGGTAAAATGCAATGAACAAACAAACAAACAAACAAACAAACCAAAAGAAAAAAAAAACTAAAGACAAAAAACCTTCAAAAAATTTAAAAACCCCAAACTACAGAAAACACCCCTACTTTGGATTAAAGATTTGATTGTTGCTGAAGCCTTTTCCATGGAGGAAAGCTGGTGGCCAGCCGGGAGAGGGGCTCCTGCAGTCCCCATGTCCCACTGGAAGGGACCCTGCTCTGCCTGGGCACCCCATGGAAGGGATTTCCTCCCCTCTGTCTGCCTGCACAAATCCCTCACTGCAGGAGCTGTGAGAGCAGGTAAAGTTGAGCTCAGTGCTGGAGCATCCCCTCCACCATGCCCTCCCACCTCTCCCAGTGCCAGGCCAGCCATGCTGCTGGGGCCTGCTGGGCTCCAAGAGCATCTGATCAGAGCAGCAGGGACTGAAATCACACCAGCCTCCCTACCAGGGTGATAATTCATTTCAGGGAGGCCACCTGACATCCAGCAAGTGCCCGTTCAGGGTGCCCTGCAGAGGTGGAGATTGCCATGGTGCTGAGGGCTCTGCCCTCTGTGCCACCTCCTGAGTCCCCCTGGCCAGGCTGGCACCCCTGTGTCCCCTCAGGAATGCCTGTGGGATGCTGTTAGGTCATGCCAAACCATCCCAGCAGATCACCCCAGGCCTTCTGCCTCCTCTCCATGAGTTTCTGCTCCAGGACAGTGGCAGTGGATAGGAGGCATTGATACCTTAAGTTTTAGCTTTTATATTTTTTTGGAGTCTGGACTGTTTTAATGTGTAGTTCTGGGTTTCATATTAAGCGTTGGTGAGTTCTCTTCACAGGGTAGATAGACAAAACAATTCCTTTCTAGCTGGGGACCAAGGACAAATTTTAGGCCCAAGAGTGTAAACAATGGTGAAGAAGAGAGAAAGAACAAAGAGGATGGAGCTTCATAACCTGAAGCTGTAATTGGACAATTAACTCCAATCTGCTGATGGACCAGAACCTCTAAAAGTGTGAGGCCTCGTGACCAGGTGTCCATTTTGTGACCATTTGTGGGTTTGACTTGGGTATAGCCCCAAGGGGTCCCTGCAATGCCCAAGCTGGATCCTTTCAATAAATCCCTTTTTATTCTTTTACTCTACCTAGTCTCTGTTTCCAGGTCAGCCTTCCCAGGCAACAGCATCTCCCTCACCCAGCAGTCAGAGCACCCCAAGATCCTTCCCCATCTCACCTGATGATGAGGATGAGGCACTTAGAGAGGTAAAGACCTTACCCAGGCAGATAACAAAGCTTTGTTGATACAGGATTCTCCCCAAGAGCTGGACAGGAGGGGAAAATGGGACTTTTAGGGTAGACAGCTCCATCTGAGTGTTCAGGAGTTCATTTGGCCACGAGGGATTCCCAACACCACTGGGCACTGAGTTTCTGCCAGGGAAATGAAATTAAAGACAGCAAACCCAGTCCAAGGGCTGAGGAACTGGAAGGAGGAAGTAGGATTCCCAAGTACAGCAGACATCTTTAATGCATGGCTTTTCCTCCGTTCCTGGATTTGGGATGGGAGAAAGGCTGCTCCCCTCCTCCTCTCAGACAGAGCAGAACTTTGCTTTCTCCACTGCTGTCTTTGGAATCGCTCCTCCAGAGGAACTCTGGTGCATTTTTGAGTAGGAAATGGGATGATATTTGCTAGATGGAGCTCAAAGGAGGGCTCTGCCATACAGCATTCCCATTATACACAGGTGTTTACCTTCCTTCAGGCTCCTCATTTCTCTATCCTCACCAGGTGAGCACTGGAAATGTCACCTCTCCATGCCTGTAATTAAACCCTGTGACTTTTATCCTGGCATGCGCACACACCTAAGACACAGCTCCTTTCTCTCCTCTTCAAAAACTACCCAAAACTTTGTTTTGCTCCAAATCAGCCACGCAGAGGTGCAGCTGGATATTGCCATGGCAACAGCGTTTGTCCTCCTGCTCCCCTCTCCAACCCATTCCCCCGGATGAAGAAAGGGGGGAAAAAAATTAAAAACAAGCAATTTTAATAATGTCACGAAAAGCAGACAGGGATATAAAAATCCATTAGAAGCTGGAGTGGCCCTCACAATGGGAAGTGCTCCGACTCCTTCCTTTTCTGTCGCTCGCTCGCTCTCTCTCCAACCCCCTGAAAGGTAACCTTTAAAACACACTCGGCAGCATGGTACTTAAACCTCTGGCATTTACCTTCATTTCACTCTGGCTTTTATTTCTTTCCAGGGGAGGAGGGCTTTTACGTTTTAAGAGGACAAGTTGGGTTGGTTTTTTCCTTCCCCTCAGCTTGATTATTTTCCCCTCATGTTCAGGAGGTTTCTTTTTTTTCCCCCTCTTGTTTTGCTGTCACCATCACCCAGGCACGCAGCCCCCATGGGTGAAGCAGCACAACATCCAAATCCCCCCAGATGCCCCAAACTGAGATTTGGGTGAGGTTGGTGATGCTGGAGAGGGAACAGTGGCCTGAGGTTCCCAGCGGGTGGCAAGAAGGTTCTGGCGCTCAAGCCACAACAGCTTTTGTGGGGCTTTTCCTTTTCACGTGCACAGATCCCTCAAGGGAAGGAACACCTCCAAACTCCCCTTAATATTCCTCTGCCCACAGAGGAATCCTCCCTGGCTTGGTGCCTGCCAAATGCCCCTCTTCAATGAGGTGTCACAGAAATTCCACTTCACCTGCTCCCCTCATCCATCTTTAACACAAAAGTTGGAGCTCTGAGTCACTTTCACCACTCTGCCCCACAATCAGGGCCTCGCTTCAGCCTCCCTGGGACAGCCTCCCATATTTTGGCCCTTTAAGAGCACTTAAAAGCTAGACCTGCATCAGGCAGCAATTGCTTTGGGATGACTTCACTACATTCCTGCGAATGCTGGTGTGGAGTTTTATGGCTCTTAGTGATGGATCTCCATGTCCCAGTTACACCAGTCCTATCACAGGTTGCTCACTACATTTGATTTCCCCCCTGCATTGAAGACCCTGCTTCGGGAGTCGTAGGATGAGCAGAGCATCTCATTACAAAATAAAACCTTGTCTTTTCCAGGCTGGAAGAGAGCTTGAAAGCATGACCTAATTGTGCTCGGACACTCACGGGCAAGGAAAGAGTCCAAACCACATTAATAAAAGGAAAGTGGCCAATTTTTGCAAAGCCATTCATTAATTTCAAGTGTGACCCAGGAACAGAGACATGAATTATTACTTCTTTCTAACCCAGCAGCCCTGTGATCCCAGGCTGACTCCATGCAATGTCCTGCACAATGGGAGTCCTGAGCAATCCAAGTTCCCAGAAGGACATCCCAAATACCTGGGGGTGATGGGGGAGGCTCATCTCCCTGCCATAGCTGCACCTGGGGGAGGCAGGAGCATCCTGAGGGCAACAGGGAGACCCAAAAGCTGCTCACGCTTCCCAACATCCCTTCTTCATCCCAGTTTTTGGGGTTTTTTTGCCTCCCAGTTTTTCTGAGAGTAAGTTTTCACACTCTTTTACATCACAAGTCTTTTCTGAGCCGGCACTAATCACGTTATCAGTGATGCTTCCTCTTGTCCTGATGTCCTGCCAGCACCCTCGTGGAACAACCCCAAAATCTCCCTCTCCTGTGGACCACCAGCCAGTATAAAGTCTCAACTCATATTGAACAGTTGGGTCAATGAACAGAGCTTGGGTTTTTTGATGGAGTTTGTGGTTTTGGTGTTTTGAGGTTTTTTTAAGGGGAGTGATAACTCCTGTCTAGTAAAGGCCAAACCTTCACCTCTTCATGGCTCTGGATCAAAATAAGTCATCACAAAATAATCTGTGCATCAGCCCAGTGCTCTGACCAGCTCCAGGTACCAGCTGGTTCACATACTGCCTCTCTCCCTGGCTCAGGCCCAAATTTTCATGGCAAACAATCAGCACAACAAATGGTCTGAAAGGGAGCAAGGCCTGCGAGCTGATTGCAGCAGACTAAAATACCCAGAAACAAGTAAAAAAACCCACAAAATCGTGCAGATCAACCACCTCACAGCTGCTACACGGAGGACTCCTTGCAGCTGTGCAGATTGATGAGGGCAGAGAAGCCTCCTGGAGAATGAGATTTCCTTTTACAATGCTGCATCCAAGGGCTGGGCAGTGTCAGATGCCATTGGCAGGGACACCTCCCACTGTCCCAGGTGGCTCCCAGCCCCAGTGTCCAGCCTGGCCTTGGACACTTCCAGCAATCCAGGGGCAGCCACAGTTTCTGTGAGCACCCTGTAACAGATCATCCCCCCTGTTAATTTTTGCCAATTCCTCAAGCAGAGAACAGGATTTCAATCGGAATTTGTTGGTTCAGCCGATGCTCCGGATGAGGAGGGGGGTTTATTTAAAGAAAGGAAACAACAAGTGCCAAGGTATGAAATTACCTGAGGATTTTGTCTGATGGGATGGGACTCTGGTGGCACTGAAAAAAAAAAAAAAAAAAGAGATAACGAGAGAAAACTTTGACTCCTCAGAGATTAATCTTTGCAGAGATTAAATGGAAGCCTTCAGGTCTGAGCCATCGATTGTATTTTGCTTCCCTGACAGTTTTGTGGAAGTACAAATTACAGAGGTTGTGGACTGCACTTTTTTTTAGCAAATTGGCAAAATCCAGCAATTGGCTCATTTATGGGCAAGGATCTCCTTAGAGCCAGCCAAGAGAGCCAAGCAGAAGACTGGGATCTGCTGGAATCTCAGTGGAACTAGAGGATCTTTAGGGGCCCTTTCATCCCAAACCATTTGGTGATCCTATGAATTCCATCCAAGGGAAAAGCCAGCAGTAGTACCTATCGCACCCTTTCACCCTCGAGGGGACAGATTTGAGGGCCAGAGTGCTCCTCCTCTCACAGGAGCCTGTTGGCTTCCCCTTTTTTCAGCAGCAGTGACCCTTTTAACCCTTCCCTCAGAGAAGGAGACAATATCAAATGGGATCAACTCAGATTTAATAAACAAAAAAAATCATTTCTAACAGCTTAAACCACCTATTAGGCACAATCCATCCACTTCTGCCTGTTCCCTGGAGACCAAAAATTACTACAAGGCAGTGGAGAAACACGAGCTCCACAAGAACCTCTGTAACTCCTGCTACCCAAGCTAAAGGTAGATTTGGGATGAGCAGATTGGAAGGGGTGTCTTTCCCTGGCTCATACCCAGGGGGTGGGGGTTCTAGAGATCAGCATTTTTCATTTCCATCATATTTGTCCAGAAGGGCTGGGCAAGCAGAGGAGATGGACAGGATAAGGGAGCATTCCGTTAATTCCACTTTAAACCCAATTTCATTTCCATTCTAATTAGAGCAGCAGGCATGTTTTAACAACTGATTATCTCTCCTGGGCAGTTGTGTGTATTCTTCTTGGCTACTTTCTCAGTTTTTCCAAGCAAAGCTCTGCTGTGATTGTAACATAAATAAAATGGAAGCAAGGCAGAGCACAAGCACTTTGGAGAATGCTCTGCCAAGAATTAGGAGCAGGGCTTTCTTTTTCATTCCTAAGGGTGAAAAAAAGAAGATGCTCACCATAGGAAAATATAAAGCCTTAGAAGTGAGCAGAGACCTTAGCAAATTATTATTTTCTGTAAAAAAAACCTGTCTGTGACAGACACGCAGCCCTCGCAGATGTGCCAGAACTGCTGGATCTCCTACCTGTGCATCCTGCAGGGCCCAGAAGAGGCTCTGAGCACCCACATCCAGCACCTCCTAGCCACCAGCAGCCCCTACAAGCCTCCTTTAGAGCTGAGAGCAGGGCCAGGGCACAGGTGAAGGAATCTCAGCCCTGGTGTGGCTGAAGCCTCTGCAGGTGGATGTGGTTATCCCTGAAAGGTGGAGATGGAGCATCATAGGATCCTCTGAGAAAACTCACCTGCCTCCCAGAGTGTCATTACAAGACATATTTTTTTTTCCCAAAGGCTGTTATTGTTCTCATATTATTATTATTATCTGAAATAACCTTGTTTGGGGAAAAAAAAAAACCCAGTGCAGAGCTGAGTTTCCAATCCCCTACCCATCCTCTGGCTGCCTCCAGCAATAGGCTGGGAAGCCCCAAAGTTCCTCTTTCCACCCTTCTTCCATGCTGGCAGCCAATTCCCAGATGTGAGACTGAGCTGGTTTTCCCTTTTCCATGACCTCACTCTCGTTTCTCTTGGCACTGCCTCTCCCCTCGCCCAATGGCACACTCCCGGGGGTGTATTTTTTAAGGAAAAGGGTTTTTTGGGAAAAAAAAAAAAAAAAAAAAAGAGGGGAGATGTGCCACTATTGCAGACACTTCACATTGCCAGGATGGTGATTTAAAGATTCCCATCCTCTTCATCATGTTACAGTCACTGGATTCCAGATGAAATTCACGGATTCACTCACACCCATCCCACAATAAACACGAGGTCATGCAGAGGGAAGAGCAGGAAAATGAACAGCAGTGTAAATACCAGCACTCCTGACCCACTTTTTTTTTGACTCCCTAAGTCCTGGGCTGGTGCTTAAATTTCCTTTGTCCCATAAAAGCTCATTAAACAGTTTCAGGGGTCAGCTCCATGGCATTTTCCTCGCTCCAAATGGGATGAGACAGCTTAGAGTTAATAAGTCCGAAAGGACCGCTTATAAAATAAGAAGTTGTCACAACGTGTTGTTAAAATAGCAGGTGAGTTTGGAGAGCTTAATGGCCCCACATTTTAAAAATATCTGTGCTCCATTTCCCCCAACAGATCATAAGTCTGAGGTAGATATGGATTTTCCTGCCTGGGTGCTGCGCCGAGCTCCAGCTCTGACTCTGCATCCCAGGGGGATCTCCCTGTCTGCTCAAACCCTTCCCATGCCTTTGCCACTGTGCTTTTGGGGATGGTGGCTGCAGGGATGGGCTTGTGCTAAGGTTATTTTGCTGGAATCATCCCCATCCCCATCCCAGAGGTGTTGCCCTGCTGGTGGATGCTCCTTCTCCCCAAGCTGCTCTTCCTTCCCAAGGCTCAAACTCCTGGGGGATTAGCAGAGCTGCTCCCACCCAGGTTGATATTTTATTTCTTTTTGCCTTGTGCTATTTGCAAGAACTTCATGCCCAGCACAAAATTTTCCGACTGACAAGTGAAATTTAGTCAGCAGAGCTTCTATTATTCCCAATTTATTCCTCCGCCGGAGAGTTGTGTGGGATGAAGGGCTGGAGAAAGGAAAACATGAGCATGGCCTGGCAGCAGCCAGCAAACCAAACCCAAGCTGAATTATGATCCACAATTTATCAACCATTACGTGCAGGGGATTTCAAGTGTATTTATTGCGATCTGACTGCGAGCAGCTCAAAAATCAATTTGGTAAATGTGGAGGGAAAGGGCGGAATTATGGTTTTTGTTATCCTTTCCCTGGTAAATAACTACAAACCCTCTGCTTCTGAAAGGTTTGCCAGAAGGGTGGCTAAAACAATGGGATGAGTGAGAGGGGAGGGAGGCATGGGGTATAACAAATGCAAGGTGACACACAGAAGAGGATGGAAAAGCCTTGGGATAGGCATGGGGACACAAGGAGGAGACTTGTTGAAGCAGGAATGGATCACTGGGAATGAAGCAGAGCTTATGTCTGGACACATCCATGAAAGTGGAGGGGTTTGAGTTTAAGGATGTGGCAGAAATGCTCCAGAAATCCAAGCTCCAAGCTGATGGCTCATACATTGTCCCCCTGTGCTGAGCACTGCTGAGGCACCTCAAACCCTCACTTCAGGAAGGACACTGAGGGACTGGAGTGTGTCCAGAGAAGGGAATTGACCTGGGGAAGAGTCTGGAGCTCCAGAGGCAGCTGAAGGGGCTCAGCCTGGAGAAAAGGAGGCTCAGGTGGGACCTTCTTGCTCTCTACAGCTCCCTGACAGGAGGGTGCAGCCAGGTGAGAGGCAGGCTCTGCTCTTCCCCAACCTAAACAATTCTGCAATTCTCTGACCCTATGTGAGTGGATAAAGAAAAATGTGGTGGGCATGACCCCCAGCACACTGATCCTGCTGTACCAAAACTGAACTGCTTGAACCACCTGTGAGGCTTTAATCCTACATTAGTCCCTGTCTGGGACTGACTTGGACAAAGCTTGGCTTTCTCCTGCCTGACCAAGAGCAGCTCAGTGCCAGACTGCTGGCTGGGAAGGGGGAAAATTCTGTTTATATACAGGGAAGTGATGGGTGGAGACATCCTCCCCATCCTCACACCTCACTTTGGGTGTGACCCAAACTCCTCCCCATCCTCACACCTCACTCACTGGTTTGGGAGCCACGAGCCCAACTTTGCCAGGAAAGATCTCGAAAGGCACAGGAAGAGGTGGTGGCTGCCATGCCTGAGTGGAAAATCAGGGCATCTGCTCCCAAAGGTTGGATGATACCAGCTTTTCCATTTTGGTGATATGCAACCATCTGGTGCACTTCAAGTGAGAGGGTTTCTTCTCCTCCAATTTAAGAAATGGAATGGGAAAGGATGAGATTAGATGAGAAGCAGAGGGGAGTTTTGCATCTCTTTAATAATGACCTTTTTCCAGGTTTTTTTTTCTGCTGGGAAGAAAACTTAACTTCTATTTTAAAAGAAAAACTGGGTTTCTCATATGTTCCCATGATTCCTGATGCTGGCACTTTCAATTAATCACTGCAAAGAAGCCACCACGAAAATAGCGATACCAGAATTGCATATCCTCTGGGCAAATGCTGCAAATGCTGCCTGATGCATTTGAAAACAAAACAAAAAGCAAAAATCCCTCTTTTTCTTGGCACCTCTCCTCTGGCTCATCTTATGCAAATCACCTCACTGAGGAGAATTTCCCAGGCCGTGACAGAGGTTGGTCAGTGGGGCAGATCGAAGCAGCAAGTTCCCAGGTAATTATTTATGTGTGAACTCAATACAAGGAGATTAAATCTGAGCCACGTTCTCTGCCTGGGTCCATTCTCCCTCAGAGCTACGTGTTACACCAAGTTTAACTGCTCAGGGAGGCAAAGGTTTGAAATGCTCCAAAATCTGGTAATCCCACTGCTTCCAGGACTTGTCCCACCTCAATGAGTGCTGGCATGTTTGGGGAGGGGAAGGAAACACCCTGTGGTCTTTGCCACCAGGAGCTGCCAATCTGCACAGTTCACCTACTGAGCAGAACAAGCCCAAGAACAAATTCTGAAGCAGGGAATGATTTCCAATATCTGGTTTACCTGAGGACATCGTGGGTCGTAGCAAGTTCAGGAGTGGTTTCCCAGAGGTGAGGGGAGCTCAATTCACTTAGCAAGTTATTTGCATGGAATTATGTGCCAGGCTGTGTTCCTAGCAGAGTTTGGTGGTGGAGTTTTATCTGCATGATCCAAAGCCATCCTGGGTTCAGCAGGATTTGTCCTTTTCTCCCTGGGGTGAACTGGAGCAGAAATACCAGGATGGGCCTTGCCCAGCGTGGCAGAGCCCATGGCTTGGGGATGTTGTTGGAAATGGATAAATGATTCTTCATAGAGTAATTTACAATGGAAAAGCCCTCCAAGATCAAGTCCGACTACACCCCCAGCACTGCCAAATCCAGCACCAACCCATGTCTTCAGGGGCCACCAGGGATGGTGACTCCACCACTTCCCACAGGACAGAGGACTCTGGAGTCAGAGATCACTTCCTACAGGATGCCAAGAGGTTGCCTGAGCGCCAGGAGAGACTGGACAAGATCATGGGTAAGGCTCCCCTCAGACTGTTGAATACACAGAAGAGGTTTTGGAGCCAGGTACCCCCAAGGAAATGTCTAGACTGAGCAGAGAATCACTTTCTCTTGCCTTGCCAAGGGACACTGAGCAGCAAGAACCAGGGTTTCAGGGAAGAGGAGACCCATAGTTAAATCTCCCATCGAAACTCAGGACAGGAGAGGCTCACTCAAATGAGAATTTGGCTCCCAGGGGATACACCTGTCTCTGGGGATGAATATCCCCGTTCCTGCCTGCTCCTGCCTAGCTGTGCAGCCCAGCACTGCCCGCGGCACTGAAACGGCTTCCTTGGCTTTGGGGACTGGAATTAACTGATTTGCAGGAATTGTTCCTCACCATTAGCTTTAAACCACCTGGGAGCTGGGTGAGAAGCAGCTCCATATCCCCTCCCCTTGCTCTGACCCTTTCCAGCACACTGCTTTCTCCCCACCTTGCTTGGGAGCAGCTGGGATAACTTTTGGAGGGGTTGGGGGGTTTTTTGCACTCATTTATCTCCGTGGTCACATGCTTTGTTTCCCCCAGCTTTACTCACATTTTTCTACCAGCACTGACAGAGCCACCCTAGGGACAGGAGAAGTTTAGGATTCAGGGCTCCCCTTCGCCTCCCCATGCTCTCCCTTGTCCCTCCAGAGTGGCTCCAGCTCAGCACCAGGGAGAGAAAAATGTGCCTTGTATAAGCTGTGACAGCTGATGACTGATGACATTTATCTTCCCTCCTGAGGAGAAGTCACTTCTGGCTGGTTTCACCTGGGCTGTCAGGTTTCTCAGGGCTGGCTTTAACACATTTTCACAGGCAAAGTGCTGCCAAGGCTTTAACCAAGGGCTCCCCAAAATTTGGTGTCAGACCTTTTCCTCCCCCCTTAAATGTACAAACATTACCTGTAAGTGCTTGGTGAGGGACACAGGCTGCTGTTTTTCCACTAAAACAGTTTCCATTTAACAAAGAACCCCTGTCCAGACCAATTTTTTTAATCTGCCCCTTCCTGGAAGATGTGACAGCACATAGTTGGGAAGATGGATGGTGCACACAGTGCACAGTGTGTAGGACAGCATCCATGGCACGGGGTTGGAATGAGAGGAAAGGAAAGCAAGGCACATTCCAAAGTAAAAGTCACACCCCTGAAGTGTCCAAGGTCAGGTTGGACAGGGCTTGGAGCAAACTGGGACAGTAAAAGGTGTCCCTGCCCCAGCAGTGAATAGAACCAGATGCTCTTTAAGGTCCCTTCCAACCCAAACCAGTCTGATTCTATGAAAGGAAATTTGACTCTTTAAGGACAGACACATCTTATGCCTATCTTCAAATTTCAACAGCATTGCTCTGCACATTTTACATCTTGGGGAAGAAGATATTTGTGTGGGCTCACAGAGGGATGCAGGGAGGAAAATCTGCTGGGTGTTACTAGGCAGAGAAATCACATCAGACTCCAGGATTCCCTGGAGAGAAAAACAGTTGGAGGTCAGGACAGCCTTTGTGGTAAGTACAGACGTGCTCCTCAGCTGAACCAGAAAAGCCTTTCTTACGTCCTTACAGGCTTGTCCCTGTCCCCTGCAGAGGCATGGGGAATATGCTTTTTTAGGGTAATGTGGTAATATGATTTGTCCCCTCATTGAATATTTAGATACCTCTGGCCTTCTCTAAAACCTGTTTTCTGGCTGTTTCCCCTCCCCATTTCTGAAAACACTGAAGATTTAAGCCAAGCAAACTCACCAACCTTCCGTGACTGATTTTTCTCAGAGGCTTTCACTGGAATAATTCTCCTCCAGCTTCCCATCAGTGGCTGCACCAACAGCCACTAGCAGTATTGATCAAGTACTGAGTCACTTGTGAGCCAGCACAGGCACTTAAAAAGAGAAATAAAAATAAAGTCCTCCACAGAAATATCAATCAAAGTCCAAGAAAATCAGGGAAGGAAGGGCTAAAAGCATTTGTATTAAATGCAGTACAATCTGGCTTTACAGAGAGCTCTTTGGAGGTAATTCCAAGCTGCCTTAGACAAAGTTAAAAATTATCAAAGCTGGTACCACGTCAAAAGAGCTGGACCAGTCAGGGATGGTTATTTTCATTTTTGGTATTAATGCAGTGTCAAAAGGCCCCATTACAGCTTTTAGAGGTGAAGTTGATATAGGAAGCTCCCAGAACTGCCCTTTACCCCCTGCACCTTCCCATCCTCCCTCAGTTGCAATGAGTTTCTCTAGATTTGCAGTTGTAAATGTAAAAACGTTCGGGTGCAAGCAGTGAAACACACACCTGATGAAAAGGCTCCAAACAAAATTCCCAATTTCCCTTGCTGGGCTCCCAGCACAGCCCCAGGCAGCAGAGGGGTGATCAAACCATTGGGAAGGGGCTGCCAGGGAATGCCAAACAAGAACTGATGCAGGCAGCCTAAAAAGGGGTGGATGCCTTCTTTCAGGAGGGGCAGCAGCCAACATCTAAATTTTTGGTGGTGGGAGCTTCTTGGGGTTGTGCCTTTTTTTTTTTTAAATACAAACAAACAAAAAAGATCAATATTCAATTCAGCTCCAGGGGTAACACACCTTGGAAACACGACTAGTGAACTATTAAATATTGCCTTTCCATAATTCTGCCTGGGTTTATCTCTGGTGCCTGCAGTTTTTCTCCCTCCCTGAAAGCATAATAGTGGTTTTTGTGTTTTTATTACACAGTGCATCTGTTGCTACTTCTGTTCAAACCTCCCAAACAAACGCGGTTCCCCCGGATCACCAGCGCTCCGAAAAACAAGGAGGTGTCACCTGGGCAGCTGTCACTTCCCTGTCCCTTTGCTTGGGGTGGGGCTGGCACCTCCAACCCTTTCCCTGGCACGCTCAGGGCTGATGTTCAAACACATTCCAGGCAGGGAAACAGACATGGAGGTGATGCCCAGCTGCCAAAAGTCTGAGGGGTGGAGGTGAATGCCACTGCTGGGGCAAGGAAGATCAAATCCTTTGGCTCTGTTCCTCTTTTATGCCTGAGCCAGCATTAATTTCTGTGATTAGTGAAGGGAAATGTTGCTTGACGACCTGTGCAATGCCAAGGGCTGGTGTTTCCCATGCAGGCAAAACGTAGGGAGAACCAGGATGCTGGAAAATGGGCAGAGTGAGCTGCTCCCCTGGCTCCATCACAAAAGAAATTATAACAGAAAGGCCAATAATGGGATTTTGGATTGAGGTGGCACTTCCAATTTTCAATGCAAAATATTCAGGGGAAGGCAATGGTGTTGTTCACTCACTGAGGTGGCACCAAGCAGCTCAACACAGCATCTTCTCCAGCCTCTTAAATCTCACATCCCACAGCAACAGGAGCAGCACCCTGTTAGACAGGAATTGGGGTGGTTCTGACTGAGAATTTGGATGGATTCTCTTTACAGGCACTGAGGTCCTTCTCCTTCTTCCTTCAGTTGTCCTTGATTCCACAGCCAGCCCTCACTGCCGTCTCTTCACCGTGCTTTCCCACAAGGAAGAGCAGCCTGGAGCTCTTCCCTGCCCTGTTGGAGTTTGAAGGGAATTTTCATCAGCTGACATCCCAAAGTTAGGTGAGCCCCAGAACTGTGGCTGCTTTTCTTCTGCACCCCAGCTGACCCACAGCATCCTCCTCTGCATTGCCCAGAGCTACCTTGTGGAAATGGGACCTTTACAACTCCCAGTCCCCCATTTGTAACATCCCAAGGCAAGTTTAGTCAGCTCTTCAGGTGGCAGAATTGTGAGACCTCGGTGTGTTCTCCAACCCAAGATCCTCAGTGGGTGCTGGAGTCCCATCACTCACAGCACAAAAGAAAAGATGTGTGCAGGCAGTTATCAGATCTGGGTTCCTCACTCATTTCTCAGAGCAGAAAGCACTATTTATTACATGTTTTTGCTGCTTCTAAACACAATCAACTATTTCTTGGCATTTCATCAAAGATAAATAGCCTGATCCTGCTTTCAGCCACACGGAAGGAAAAATTCCCCTCGGCTTCTTCTGCTGAAGGCGTGAAAGCTCAAAGAATATCAGCTGATGGTTTTAAAGTTCTTCCCACCTTTTTCCCCTGTTCTTTCTCTGCCAGCAGACTTCAAGTACAGGCTCCCTTCTGGGGTTAGCTCTCCCTCCCATCTTCCAGAGGACCATCTTTCCCAAACCATTGTGTTCCACTGCCTTGGCTGTAAAGGAGGAAGGAGCTGCTGTGTCTCGCAGCACAGCCCTGAAATATTTAGAGCTTTGTCTGCTAAATCCAGAGCCACGGAGCAATGGGAGACAGCCTCATTGCATGGAGGATGGGGGAAAGTCATGGCATGAAGGTGCCATGGCATGAATGGCACTGCCACCAGGGTGAGGAGCATCACACACAGTGGCTTCTATCACCCCTGCACAGAAGGTTCCAATTTCAAGACCCATTCAACCAGCATTTTTCAACAACTCCAAAATGACACGCACAAAAAAACCACAAACCCCCTACAAACCAAAACCAGGAGAGAGCGGTGGTGGGGTTTCTTTTCCCTTTTAAAATTTGTAAGCATGTGTGTTTAGCGCTCATGGAAATGTCAGATCTGAAGCGGAGGGAACTGGTACATCATCTGTCAAAACTGCAGCTGGCTTTAGCAGCTCAGCCTGACATTATCACAGAGCAACACGGGAAGGGGGAAAAACAAACCCGGGAGCACGCAGCCCAGCACGGATGGGAGAAAATGAAGGCCTGCCTGCTGGATCAGAGGTCATCAGGAATAAAACTGACACTAAAACAGAGTTAAATGCACTTGAAGTTTGCAGCAAGGTTGTCTTAAAGGGTATTTCTGTCCTCGCTTTCTGCTACAAACACCCATCTGCCTGAGGACATGGAGCTGTGCTCGCCCTTCTCCATCTCTCTCCAGTCTGGGGCTCCTCTTACCTGCTTCTTCCTCCTGATAAACAAAATTGGCATCACTGTGGTTCTCCCCATGGATCTCCAAGAGCTCCCAGAGCCCCGTTTTCCCCACCTTCAGGGAAGGGGGAGCAGAGAAAAGCAAATGACATGACTCAAGGTCATGTGGTGGACCCCAAAATCATGATGCTCCTCCAGCAAAGGCAGTGAGCTTCCAACAGACCCATGTTTCTCTCCCTTTTCTCCTCCAAGTCCTCCACAAGCCTTGCCTGGTCCTATCCCCGGCAGCCTTCTCAGCTGGCTGTGCCCCTGGAACTGCACATCTCTCCATGACCTTACCACTTCCCCAAATTTGCTTTCCCTCGACGTTTCCAGGCACTCTGGGGAGCAGGACCTTGTATTTTTAGCGCTGGTGCCACAAAGCGCTGAGCAAATTCCCAGTGACAGATTATCAATAGTCAGCGGTATTAAAAATTTCCCCCAACTCCCGAGAAAGCCAACCAAGTACTGAGCAAAAAGGAGTCGATTCTGAGCCATTCCAGTCCCTGCTCCTCCAGTGTTTGAAGAGATGCTTCCATGCAGAGGCAAACAGGGGCCAGGGATGGGTGTCTCTCTGCTGGGTTTCGTGGAAGACTTTGCCCTGGCAGTGAGCAAAGATTTGGGCCGGAGTGTTTGGAAGAGCAGAGAAGCTTGAGGCCCAGAGCAGGTTGGCAAGGCTTCCTTTATAGGTGGAGGGGAAGCAAAGATCCCTTTGCCCCGCAGGGATGGAGGAACTGTTTGCTGTAAATCTGCCCTAATTACAGGCAGGTGCCCTCGGGGGCTGCAGGGAATGCTGGGTGCCAGAGATGGATCTTCCTGGCTGGGCCAAGGAAGGGTGAGCGTGGCTCTGCTGCTGGCTCAGCGCTGTCATTTAGACAGATTTAGGGAGTGCAGTCGTATCTTCTGGAGCAGGTAATGCTGCCTGATTATGAGGAGGGGAGGGAGGAATTAGGAGCCAAGGCAAAGACAGAGCTGTTTAATGGACCCATTAGAGGGCATTAGCTGACACCGACAGGACATCGCTGGAATTTAAAGGAGAGCCCCGGCACAGCCAGAGCTTTAGGCTTGGGGTGTGCTGTGCTCTCCATCTGCCACTCTGGCCAGTGCTTCCCCGAGATGCCAGAGGCTTCTGGACGGGCTCTCCAGCCTTCCTGGGTGCTGGAGGAGGTGGGAAGCCAGACGGTGGCAAGGACATTGTCCCCAGGCTGTGCTCCTGGCTCACAGACATGCACGGGAGTGGGTGCATTTGTCAGCCCCAAAACCTCCCTGCCACGCCATCCCTGCCTTCCCCTCGCTGATCCCCTGGGCAGGGCACCCCAGGACCTTGCTCTCCCCCCCTTGCTGCAGTGCCAAGAAGTGTCAGTGACTCTGGGAAAGCCATTTGAGCCACTCCAGTTTTCCCAGTTCATTCACCACCCACCAGCCCCGACACCAAGGATCCCTCCTCACTCACTGGGCTTGCAGCAAGGGGAAGAGATGGGGCTGGTAGCACCACTGGGACTTCCCTCCTCTTCAGCCCTGTCTAAGATCGTCAGCTCCTGCAAGCAGTGAGGCAGATACACTTAAAAACTTAAAAAGAAATAAATATAATCCGGACCACAGCTCTACAAACAGGACCTGGCTGCTGGGGAGGTTTACATTTAAAGGCTGCAGAAAAATGAGCACATGAGTGATCAGGACACATATGAGATGGGGAGGGTGGCAAAAGAACCACCCCACCCCTCAATAAAAAAAAAAAATTCTCATGGATCCAACAGTCCTGTGTATTTTAGTCCCAGTTCCTGACAAGAGGAAATTCCCTCTTCCATTTTGTGCATTTTCCACAGGCCAGGGCTGATGGAAGGCCAGCCAAGGACACCCAGAGCTGCCTGAAGAACAGCCTGTCTTGGCCACAGGGCAAGGGTAAGCAACCCCAGCCAGCCCTTCTTGCCGGGAAATGCAGGAATGGGGTGCATGGATAATTCGGGGAAGATGGATAATTCAGGACAGAAGCCCTCCCTCTGCACCCCAAGGAAGTCACAGGTCCAGCCTCCCTGGTGTGGGATCCCTCCCAGGGACCAGAGGCAGCAGCCTGGATGATGGATACAACCCCACCCTACAGTGCATTTCTCCGATATTATCTCCCTTTCCTCTTTTCTTTCTCTGTCCTCTTTTCCACATCCTCCAGCCCTCCTGTTCCCCACCAGTTCTTTTCAGCTGCTAAGTACAGCTGAAGTGGACAATCTGTCTTTTTATTTTTAGGCTGGGAGCACTTCCAGGCCAGCTGAAACGAGGCAGCAGCGATGCAGTGGGGATGATGCTGTGGGATCCCTGTCTCCCTGCTCAGCAGGGACACCCCTCAGGCACTGATGTGAGGGCAGATTCGGGGGGGATGCCCATGCAGAGATTTTTAGAGCATCCCTTCACCCACACCCTGCACGTGGTCAAGGAGTAGCAAAGCTTCCCAAGGCTGGAGTTAATTCTGAAGTGTCTGGGACACCCAGCAGCCCCCTAGGTGCCACTTGGAGAGCAGGAGAGCAACCCAAAGTCTCTTTCTCCAGCTCAGAGGGCCTGGACTTGAGGTGAACATCCTTCTCATCTCAGACCTAAGGTGACCTCGCCCCTGGGTTTCTCCTCCCCCTCCCTTTGCTGATGATTTCACTGACACAAAGCAGCCCAAAAACACCAAAAAAACCCAACAAAGGAGCCCCAGTATAGGACAGGTGCAGAGTGAGAGCAAACAACTTGTGATGTACAAGCCCAGCTATTCCATTCACTCATTAGTAAAAGATATTGCCTGCAGGGAGACAGTTTCTGGGTGATTGGATGTAGAACTGCTTGGAACAAATTCAACAAACCCCAGAATGCCTTTTGCTTTTAAACATGCTGTTTTCCTTAAGCTGGAGTTCCTTGTGGAAGAGCATTGGTTGGGGCTGGGAGTTGGCCAGGAAGGTTTCCAGTATGAGATGTGGGGCACAGTGCTCACCCCGAGCTGGGACAGGTGGTGACCCCAGCCTGGCCTGCCTCCCCTGGGAGCAGACATTTCAGCACAGTCTCCTTCAACAAACCTCCAGAGGGCTTTGATGGTGCTCCAGCACCAAATGGAGCCTTGGAAGCTAATGTCAGAACCTCCAAAAACCACTGCAAAACCCATTTTGGGAGAGTTTTAGTGGTCCAAAGCTCAGGGCAAGCCTGGTTTAAATTACCTTGATTCTCAATGCCTTGCACTGGGCTCTCCCATGTGCCACACACAGTGCCAAGGCTGTCAGGCAGAGGATTCTCCATGGAATCTGCCTTTATTTTCATTTAAAAGAGCCTTCAGGACAGGTTTAAGTGCTGGGGTATGGACCAGCCATTTCCAGTTATGGCTACAAAGTGAATCAAAGTGCTGAAGCTCCTGCTTTAATTACAAGACACAGTACCTATGCCTACCTAGAGTGCAATGGCAACAAAAGCAGGTTATTAGGAGAAGTAATATCCATCTAATCCAATCTGATCTGTGTCGTTATTAGGCCTAGCTAAGTATTGGTATTGATTTTATTACTAATATCACTGCCACAATAGGAAACCAACCACAGTCCAGAGTTTTGCATCGTTCATCATTTTATTCATTTGTTTGGCCTCAGAACAGATGATTTTTTTTTTCCCTCCATTGCTCAAAATTCACATACAGGCTTCCTGTTGGGGTTTTACCTCTTGTTGCTTCATCTTTACCTCTTCCTCACTACATTTTCTGCTTTTGTCCCTCTCTTGGTTTGCCCCTCGCCCTCTACAAAACAACTTCATGCAGGATCAAACCCAATGCTTACATTTTTGTTAGTCTGAACTCAACCAAAGAAGCTTCCAGCAATTTATGAGTCAGAAACACAAGATAGAGCTCCTGGTCACTGAGAGAAATTGCTAGGAATTTGGGGAGGGTGAATCACCCTCAAAAATAGCTGAGAAGAGAAACAGACAGACAACCTCTTGTCCTTTTTCTCTTTGCCTTTCAGCTCATTTTTTTACCCAGCTTTGAGTAAGGAGCACAACATGGAAATTTTCTTGAATCTCCCCATGGGAAGGAGCTTGGTTCTTGCATTTTCCCCATAATTACAACCTGGGAGATGAACAAACCTGGTGCTGGACAAACTCCCTCTGTGAAGCCGCATGCTGGGAAGTGCTCCTCCCCTTGTGCTGCAACACACAGAGTTGTCTGGCTCCTGATGTTCCCATGGAGTTCAATTTAACTCGGGGTTAACTGCAGTTGCCTTGCAAAGCTGTCTATCACCTCTCAGCCTCTTCCTTGCTCACTCAAGAAAATAACAGCTCCCACACTCTGAAAAACCCCACATGATTGGTACAGCCTCCACAAAGTGCCTCTCAACCAACAGCAGGACGATTTGGAGCTCAGAAGGTGGCCCTGTCTTTTCAGAAGGGTCATGAGTTGACAACCTTGTTTATTTTCCTCAGTGTCTGTCCAAGAAAAAGAAAATAAACCAACCAAAAAGCACCATCCCAGCTCCTCAAAGTCAAGCCTGGCAGCACCAGTTTGGGGCACAGCCGGAGGCAGAGGACTGGTTTCCATCCCACAGCTGTGCAAAAGCCTCAGAATTGACCTTCTGGTGATCAGCCAGTCCTCAGCTTTCCTTTTTTTTTTTGCCCCACATCTTGGTAGGATGAAGGATTCTCACACTGAACTGCAGAGATCTGGAAAATGTGGAGTCTGTTCCAGTCATCTTGCACATCCTTGGCCCTCTCTCTAATCACATTTGAGCAGGAAGTTGCCACATCATCAATTTGGTGTAGAATTAGGTATCCTGAGGACCAAACCCCATTTGTTTTGCTGTTTTACCTCCTGACTTGGCAGCCTAGGCCAGGTCCCCATTAGCATCTCTCCCTCACACAAAAGATAAACAGCAATACCCCGAGTCACACACACTTATAAATAAATAGAAAAGGACCATCAACTCAGCCATGAATACAAAGCTTAAGGATACTGCATCTCATTCCTATTTGCTGCCTCGGGCACCACAAGCTGACAATCAAAATTCACCGAGCGCCAAAAATATTAGTTTAGTTTAATATTTGTGTTTGCTCAGCTCCTTCCCGTGCCAGGATGACAAACTGCCCTGCGAAGGCATTGCTAGAGGCACTCACACTTCCATTCTCTCTCACACTGATTCTGGCACACAGAGGGATCTTTTCAAACCAATAAACACTTTCATTTTTGTCTTCGCTGAAAGGACTTCCTCTACAGGGTGATGTTTTGCTGGAGGAAATGATTTAAAAGCAGAGATACGACTGTGATTCAATATGGTTGTGATTCAATATCGTGCTAAGGAATTCCTTGTAAAGTCAAGGGAGAGACAAATTCTGACATCACCTGAGCCTCGTTGAACTTATCAGAGTATTTTTGGAGAGAGAATCCAGCAACAAAGACGGTGAGGCTTTTTTATGTGGTGTCTGGTAGCTCTTGTTCTCAGGTGGAACAGCAGCAACAGCATCTCTCTTGTGTAAGTTACATCTTGACACGTGTGAGAACATGCAGCACGAAGGGAAGAAGAGAAGAGAAGGAGAGAGCTTTTAGAGTTAGGGTTGGATAAAGAGGATGGAGTTCAGATCAGCAGCAATGTCAGAGCTGGTCCCTCACACCCTTCCCTACTTGGGATGCATCAACCCTTGACCCAGAATTGGCAAGCTGATCCAGCAGGAAGAAAGTCAGACCAGCCACGAGGAACAGATTTCCTCTTTGCTTTCCCTCCTCACAACCTTCTCATTGCTGAAAGGATGCCCTGAGCTCATCACAGAATGGTTTGGGTTGGAAAGAACCCTCAAGATCACCTCGCTCCAACCCCCTGCTACAGGCAGGGGACACCTTCTGCTACCCCAGGTTTCTGCAAGCCCCCTCCAGCCTGGCTTTGACGTACACCAGAAACTCAGACAAAGCAGAAATCCTCCATAGAAACACACCTGTGAGCTCGAGCTCAGCAGTCTGACCCAGTTACCTGGAGGCACTGCAAGGGAATGGGCTCATATCCCGCTCCTGCTGCCATGGGGTCATCCCAGTTTCCCCCAGGTATCACAGATCAGCCCAAAATCCAGTCTCAGGGAGCAGCTACCAATAGCATCCTTCTTTCTGGCCTCAGGAGATGTTTTGGACATGTTTGTTGAGGAGCTGTAGAGAAGAACAATGCTGGCTGTCTACTCATCAAGGTAGGCTGTGGCAAGGCAGAGTCCTGCTTTCACTCTAGCACTAGCCTGAAACACAAAGCTTTGTATTTGCCTGTCAATATCCCAGTTGGATTCTGCTTCTCTATATTTAATTCGAGATGAGTACTGCAGGACCTCTTTTGTTAGCTGGATACCTCATGCACATTGTTATTATTTCTTTCATAAAAATCAATAAAGACTTAGGAACAACAACCACCAATAATAACAGTACATCTCTCTTTGTGTCTTTGTGTTGCAACTTGCTGAATAACTCAGAAAAGCAGCAGACAACAGTCAAGAGAGAAGATTAAAAAAGATGTTGTTTCCAAACTGGACCTGCTCTTCCTTTGGAAAAAGTTTCCAGCCACTTAAAACTGCAGCACCATCTCAGCACGCAAGAATTCAGCAGCAGAGGCTCAGGATGGGAAGAAATGCTCAGAGGACAAGGCACCAGACAGAGCTCCTCTAATCTGGTGTCCTGATTGTCTTGCCCGTGAAACACAAGCAAAAACAATGATGGAAATTTAAGGGCACTACTTTTGAAAGCCACAGGCAAATCATCCCTACTGAAGCCACTTCCTGGCACTGACAAAACTCAAGGAGACACATTCCTTGCTGGTTTCCATGCTGCTGTGAAATGAGGAGAGAGGAAGAAAGGTAACACAAGGATGTGGAGCTGCTGGAGCCAGTCCAGAAGGGGCCACGGAGATACTCCCAGGGCTGGAGCCCCTCTGCTCTGGAGCCAGGCTGGGAGAGCTGGGGGTGTTCACAAGAGAAGGATCTGGGGGACAACTCAGAGCCCCTTCTGATGCCTAAAAGGGCTCAGGGACAGCTGGAGAGGGACTTGGGACAACAGATGGAGGGACAGGACACGGGGAATGGCTTCCCACTGCCAGAGGGCAGGGATGGATGGGATATTGAGAAGGAATTTTTCCCTGGGAGGGTGGGAAAGCCCTGGCAGAAGGTGCCCAGAGCAGCTGTGGCTGCCCCTGGAAGTGTCCAAGGCCAGGCTGGACAGGGCTTGGAGCAGCCTGGGATTGTGGAAGGTGTCCATGCCCATGGCAGAGGGGTGGAATTAGTTGCTCTCTCAGGTCCCTTCCAACCCAAACCATTCAGTGATTTCCCTGCCATCCAATTCCAGGAAACAGCCACAGGAACAGGAGTGGAAATCTCACAGGAGCTCTACGGCTCCCGAGTACCCTTTAATTACTCTACATGAGAGGTTAAAAAACCACCACCTGCCTTGAGGCAGCACTTTCTCCACTCCCTGGATTGTCATGAACTGTTCCTACAGCTCCAGCTGGGATTCCCATGGACACACCAGACAGCAGGTTCCATGCAACCACAGCACTGCTGTCACAGGGATCCCACTGACTTTGCCTGGGTGGGACAGAGCCCAGTTCCCCAGGTCAGGGACTAGCCAGCACCACCTCCACAGGAATTCCAGCAGGCTGAGTGCTCCTTCATGAATAAACCCCCCCAAAATCCAATTTCTGGGGGGACCACTCACTCAGCGTGACCTGCCCTTCACATTTACCAGGTTTCCAACATTTTGGTTAAAGAAAATGTATAAAATTCTAATACTATTGTTTTAAAGGTTAATGTATTCCCAGCCACAACTCAGAGCAGAGATTTGAGTCCAGGAACAATCATCTGGTGGCAGGAAAGTATTGAGTAGATGACCTAGGTCTTATCCATCTCTATTTTTTTTATGCATGTATGGCTCTTTTTTCATTTCTTTCCTTTTCCGGTTCAGCCATCCAAAGCAATATAAAACTAAAGCTAAACACAGCTGGGCTTTTATCCACATCCCAGCCATTACACACACAGAGCATCAGCACACAGCACAGCACCAGGGCTATTTTTTCCTTCCCATATCAAGGATTGCTGCTGTTCCTACGCTCAGGCCAAGATGCTTTTTAGCAGGCATCTTTCCTGGCTTCCCACCAGGCACCTTTTGTGGCTTCCCAGTCATTCCCACGTGCAGCTTTCACAAACCAAAAGGCTGCTGCAAGTGCCACAAGATAAGGGAATTCAGGCACCAAAGGGAAATAAAGGCTGATGCTTTTGACTCTCTTAGCAGCTGATGAAAAGAGGAGCTCTACTTTCCCCAAATCTCCTCCTGCACCATGAAAGAAAAGCTACAGAAAGCCAGGAAGTCCTTTGGCTCTGAAAATAAAGGAAAAGTTAGTAAATGCTGGCCTTAATTACAGACCTAGAGCTCTTCCTGCAGACACCCAGCAAAGAGGAGCTCCTGCCATGCCAGCATGTCCCAACTAACCCAGAGCTGCTCAAGCAGTCCCTTTTTATCCCCCAGCAGCTGGGTCCACTCAACAAAACAGCCTTAGCAGGGATTGTGCCTCACCTGTTATCCCATCCCATCCCATCCCATCTCATCCCATCTCCCTGCAGCTGAGCAGCAAAGGCAAGTCAAAGACCCTCAAAGACAACCAGAATTTACAGCAGAGACTGATTTATGAAGGAAACACTCGGACTTCCCTGTGTTCAAGGGAAAGGTTTCACTAGAGCTGGAATAGCACTCCTGGGTGTGTGGGACTGTGCAGTACCTGTTTAACCCAGCAGTTTCTCAATGGCATGTACCAGGTATTGGTCTTAATTTTTAATCTGAATGCCAGGTTTTCGTTTTCCTACAACCCTGCTAATACTGAGAAAAAAGCTAAAGCTCCTAAATCTTACGCCCCAGCAAATCCAGGGTGGATCCTCCTCTCCTGAGCAGCACAGGGAGGGGCAGAGAATGCTGGCAGAGGGCACAGGCTACCTGGTGAAGAAGGTGCCTCAGGAACCCTTGGAGAGAGTGTGAGCCACTCCAAGGAGCTCCCCACCATGAGGTGACAAATTTTAGCAAAACATCACCTTCCTTTTCCTGTTATGCTTTGCCTGACCTCATCACAGCCCACAGAGCTGGTGTGAGCATCCAGCCTGGGCCCAGCTCTGTCACTCCCCAGCCTCTTAAATTCCAGGTCAGCATAATCCAGGGGTAAAACTCACCCCTGTGCCAGACCCAACAAACTCCTCTGGAGCCTTAATGCTGGCCTCAACCCAAGGCTGAGTGACAATGGGAAACGCAGAAACAGGGAGCACAACAAACTCAGAGCAAATTAAAGAGAAGAAAGGCACTTCTAAGGTGACTCAGAAGAAATTTAGGCCATCAAAACACTGCCCTGCTGTTTCCTGCTGGGCCAGTGACTTTGAAAGCTCAAAGTGTGCCAGTGGGAAGTAGAAGAGGTAAAGGATGTAGGATGTGTCACTGTGGCCTTAATCCTACAGCCCAATTGTGCCTCCTGGCATGCACTGGGATGTGGTGCTTTCCTACTGGAGAAAGAAACACAGGCACCAGCAGAAGCAGAACTAGTAAAAAAAATATATATATATATTAATTTTAATTCTCTTTTAAATTAAAACTGACATTCTTGGGAGAAAATTTTTTCATTCAAATGCAATTTTCCATGGGAATTACACAATCTGGATGTTTTCTGCTCTTGCTTGGTTTTGATTGAAGCACTGACATGCACAAATATTTTTTTTTTTTTTAAAGGAAAAGGGTATTTTTATGTTGCAAAGCTGAAAGCTGAACAGTTTTGATTGACTGGATGAAAGCACTGAGGAATGTTCCAGATTAAACGTGATAAATTGTCCAAGTAAAATGGTGCTTTTTGGCATCAGGGCTCTTCTCGAAATAAAAATGTTGATGCCAGGAGGAAAGACAGAAGGAAAGAAAAGCTGTCCTAGCAAACTTCACCTCTAATTCCCCTCAAAACTTCAAAAGAAATAATTTTCCTCTTTTCTTCGGTGGCCAAAGTGGTTTCACCACATTACGACAACCAACTGCAGGGGAAAAAAACTCTTGTGATAATATCTAATTATTGAAGGATAGGAAATAGAAATATAGATAATCAGAGGGGAGGAGAAGCTCTCTGGCGCCGTGTTGGACGGGCAGTTTTCCTAGTCTGGGTCTGACATCCTCTGTGCACTCACTGGGCAGCTCAGTCTCTCACATATCCCTGGGATTAAGGGATTACCATTAATTAACAGAGCCCTGCCTGCCTTGCCTGTGATACACTATCTTTCCATCAGAAAGAGCCAGATGGAGCCCAATTTCCAAACTCTCCGAGATGGAAAGAGCAGGTATGAGATAAGAGCTGGGGGTACTGGGTGAGGCAGGAGGCTGTGGATCATCAGAGAGGAAACCTAAATCTCAGTCATTTACTTTTTTTCTCATTTCCTAAGGAGAAAAGGCACGTGGGACCCTCCTCCTGTCTGCCTGGCCCCTGCTACTGGCTTTTCACTCTGTTTTCTTTTAAAGGAAATCTGTGGAGAGACCACTGCCCTCAAAGCAACAAATCCCCAGAACAGGTGGAACAGACTGCCCAGAGAAGCCTCATCCCTGGAACTGCTCAAGGCCAGGCTGGATGGAGCCCTGAGCAACCTGGTCTAGTGGAGGGTGTCCCTGCCCTTTCAGAGGGTTGGGACAAGATGATCTTTTATGTCCCTTCCAAGCCAAACCATTCCATGGTTCTGGTTCTCTGAATTTGGGGAGAACGCTGCGAGAGGCCGTTCCTGTGAGTGTCCTGCTAATGGCAAAACAAAGGTATTTTCATGGGACAGGATCTTTCTGGAAAGAGGATTCAAGTGGCTCAGCTAAATGAGGAGAAGAAATCTCCTTGGATCCAGTTTTTATCCGGAATAAGAGGTTTGCTGTCAGTACCAGTCCCAGCGTGGGTGTCTCAGCAGGTCTGTCACCTCAGGGGCCATTCCCTGTGCTTGGCAGGAGACCATCATCAGTTATGCCTGCCCTTCTAGAGAAGGAAACATCAAACATGTTCCCTATCCAGCCTGGCCAAGAGCTTCCCCAGGAGGGGAAGATGAAGGTGTCAGACATAGCAGGAGTCCAGCTGATGTTGTGTTCTCACTCTTCTTTTCCTCTGTGTTAATTAAAACCCCACACTTTCCTGAGGACAAACTGGGTAAATTCACTTTGGAATCAAAGTGCCAGCAGCATCAGGCAAACTGTATCCAAATCCAAGTACCCTAGTGGAGCTAGAGGTGTGTCTTGAGAAGAGCCTGCCCCCAGAGGTGGCCCTGAGTCAGGTCCCAGGAGAACAGGACTGCACTGGCATCACCATGGCAGGAGAAGTTCCCTGGGATAATCATTCTCCGGGGTTCTCCTGACTGAGAGAGAATTCTCACCCACAACCTTCATGCCTAAATGAACTTTGCATTGCCCAGCCTCTCTTCTCTTTTGAACCTTTCCCACCCCATCAGTAGGATCTGCTAGCTGTACATCCCCACCTCCCTGTGTGGACACAAATACCAGGACTCCATGACAAAATTTGGGAGCATGCATGATTTGAGAGCAGGGAGAGCTCCTGCTCCTCCCCATTCTCATATCTCCACCACCTTGTGAAGACAGCTGGAGCATGGATTGTAGCAGTTCACTCAGCTCCCAACCCCATCTCATGTTTGGCTCTTTGCCTTGCTGCTTTTTTCCCTAAAAAATGGAGTAGGCAAGGAGTGACTGGTTAAAAGCTAATTCCCCAGCCCTCTTAAATAGCCAAGATTAAAAGCTTTCTTCCTGATGGCTTCTTCATAAAAGACCCAAAAGGTTTCTACTCCTTTATTCTTTTAAAAAGGAATGCCTTATCTATTTTAAACCATTTGGTTTATGGGTAAAATATGCAGCAACGCTCTGTCCCCAGAACCTGCACTCTGCTGATTTTCCAGGAAAAAAAAGAGCTCCAAAAAGCACACCTGAGCAAAATGAGAAATTTTGGTGAACTCTAGCCTCACTGTGCAGGCTTCTGACATGTGTAAAACCCCCCTGCAAACATGGGATTTCTGCTGGTTGGATGCTTTCAACAAGGTGAGACGGTCCTTTCCTCCTTAGAAAGGTTGATGCCTTAAGTTTTAGCTTTTGTATTTTTTTTGGACTCTGGGCTGTTTTAATGTGCAGTTCTGGCTTCATATTAAGGGTTGATGAGCTCTCTTCACAGGCTAGATAGACAAAACAATTCCTTTCTAGCTGAGGACCAAGGACAAATTTTAGGCCAAAAGTGTAAACAACAGTGAAGAAGGAGAGAGAGAACAAAGAGGATGGAGCTTCATAACCTGAAGCTGTAATTGGACAATTTATTCCAATATGCAGATGAACCAGAGCTTATAAAAGTGTGAGACCTCGTGCCCAGGCATCCATTTTGGGACCATTGCTGGATTGCTTGGGTGTAGCCCCAAGGGGTTCCTGCAGTGCCCAAGCTGTATCCTTTCAATAAATACCTTTTTATTCTTTTACTCTGCCTAGCCTCTGTTTCCAGGTCAATCCTTATAGGCAACAGGGTTATAGCTGCTCAGAAACCAGCACTTTTGGAGCTTTAAGCCTAAGGATTCTGGGGTAGGAAAGGAAATACGGCAGGCACGGCCCTCTTAATACATGTTAGCCAAATAAATGTTCCTATTTCAAGGCAGGTGGAGCAATAATAAATACCAGGTAGGAGAAGTGAGCCCCGCCGCCCCTTCTCATTTGTATGCACCGCGTTATTTCTTTTATTAAACAAAAATTCCCTCTCCAGAAAGGCAGCCCGGCCCTGCTGGCTCAGGCCAGCTCTTGTTAAAATGATTATTAATGGCACTGCACCTCTCCCTGATGGGAATGAATGGTCCAGCCACCCTTCAGTTCCACACATATTCCTGACTTATTCCTCCGGCTTCCTCTCGGCCGCAATATTCCCTGCAGCCTCCTTCCCCTGCAGCCCTGGAAGACCCGCATGTGTGTGATCCATCTTGGGACTTTTAGCGCTTATTTTTCTGGAGAGATAAAAATAAACCGTTCCATTCAGATGAAAAATAGGGGATGTAGGCCCAAGCCCACCAAGGGAGATGGAGGGGGGGGGGAAGAAGGAAGAAGAGTATTTTCTCCCTTTGCCCTGTACTTAAGTCACAAATGCATAATCCATCTCCCTTAACAGCCCCTCCCTTGCTAAATAAATCATTTCCTCACCGGGTGGAGCAGGGGGATGACAGGAGGAGGATCATAAGTCATATGGAAAGGAGGTAAAGGCAGAGATCTCTCAAGGAGTTTCTCACGGAGCACCACTCCATCCAAGAATCTGCTTTAGCAAGGGTACTTTGGCCAAAGAGAATTCCTGCAAAACCGATTTTAAAGGCAAGGACAATTTCCAAGCCCTTTGCATGGCTCTTCCCATATGAGTCTGCAGGGCCAGCAGGAAATGCATCCCTGTGGATAACCAGGAAAGGTGGGAAGAAGGGTGAGGGGATTCCTCACCTTTGCGCCTGCCAGGGGAGGGTGGCTGTGTTTCCACGCCTGCAATTCCAGGGAAGGAGATGGCCGGGGATGGGCGAGTGGGATACAAGGATTTTCCCCCACCAGCTGCTCCACTGTGGATCTGGGCATTCCCAAAATGCCACAAGCTCTTTCAGACCTTCCAAACTGGAATGCACAAATATCACAAATCCCATCTGAATTCCCTGAGTACCACAAGCCTGCTCTCCATATCCCACAAACATCCCAAATCTCACAAACTTCTCACTCCATACCCCGCAAACATCACCACCATCACTACACAGCTTCAAAATACCTCAACCCCACCAGTCTCCTGACATGTTTCCCCAGAAAATAACACCAAAGAGGTCCCCAAACAGGCTCTAAAGACTGGCTACAGGTGGCCATCCTGCTTTTGGGGCTGGCACCATCTCCAGCACATCCCTGCCGTTAATGATATCAAAGAGCCACTTTGCTGTTGTGTCTTGGCTCTGAAACACCAAAATATATGGGTTAAAACGTTGACAATTGTGGATTTTAGCACAGGACCACTCCTGGAAAAACTGAGCTGAAGGAATGTAGCCCCAGGCAATGCCTGCAGGGACCAAGCACTGGAGCAGCTCCAAGGCTCTGCTGGATCGTGCTAAAACAGCCACAGGAAGTACAGGATAACCTCTCTGCTCTCCCCCAGACTGATACCTGCTGAGAATTTCAGCTGAATTTTTCAAAGCTGGTTGCTTTACATTTGCTGTTTAGCTGCTTTTCTTAAAAAAAAAACCCAAACTCAGCGAACTAAGAAAAAGGTCAACAAAACCTGTTATCTGCTGGTTTTCAGGGAAATCAAACCTGATTCCAACCCAGTTTTGACTGAAATTTGACCAGTGGTGAGTACTGGTGGTTTCCAGCCATTGTCCAAGGGGTTGTGGCCACATCCCTTCTCCAATTTATCACGTGGCTCCGGCTCCATCCCCACCTGCGGGCACGGATGGAGGGATATTTGCCCACACGTATGTAAAAGTGATTACAGGCAGAAGCCTGGGGGATTTGTTTGGGAACAATGTTGTAATGAGCCCAAGGATAATCTGCTGCCCAGAGACAGGGATTTTTCCCGGAGGGATGGCAGCCACAAATTAGACAGTCACATCCGGTTATTTCCAGCAAGTTAACTCCCAGCTCTGCACCTCCAGCCCAGCGAGGAGGGGCAGGGCACAAATCCAGCCAGCCCCAGCAGATGTGCCCCAAATCCAAGACGTTTCAGGTGGGGAAAGGGCCCGGCGTGAGGATTTTTAATGGCCCAAAGTGGTGGAAATTCATTACTCTGATAAGGCTCAGGGAGTTGGTGGTTTGAGCTTCAAACATGGCCAGTCCCTGGAGAAATTACACCATGTTCAAGCTAATCTTCTTATAAACATTGTTGTGGGTTTTTTTTTATTTTATCTGACATGTGTCAAGCAGGACCACTAAGCTTATTACATCTCCAGGGAGGTTGGTGCTTTCTCTTCTTCATATCCCCCCCATCTGAATGCTGCTTGTCTCCTTTTTGGCTCCTTTGGACATTTCTCCACCACTACAAACCAATCTTTTATAATTAGCACTGATGAAAAAAAAAAATCTCAGTAGGTTTGGAGGCTCAGGTGAGATAAGCAGCCATGTTCCAGCTAGACATCCAAAATGTTTGGAGCTTGCAGGCTTCTGAAATAAAGAAAAAACTTGCTGGACCATCCCTTCCTCCTGGGTTCATTTATTTTTCTTTCCAACAAACTCTCAAAATAAATAGATAAAGAGTTAACTGGATATTTCTGTGCTCTCCAGGACAAAATAGTTCAAGTTATTGGGAAATCCCTGGTTGGGTACTGCCTTTATTTGTGTTATTCCCTCTGTCTGAGTTTGCTGGCAGAAACAGGCAGGGATTAGACCGCTGGAACAGATGGTTTTAAAGGACAGGATGAATATGAAGCTGCTTTGAGCTTCAGGTTGAGGGATACCTGTTGGTGAAGGGACCTTTTTTCCTGAGACCTCTCTCCCCACTCTGGTGGGAAGTTCATAGGAAGCCAATAGGAAAGGTGAAAAGGAGGTGTAAAAAAACCCCCAAACCCTCAAAAATTTGTGCTGCAAATGGTCATTTTCTGGAGGAAGCATCAAGCTCTCTCCATGAGAAATAGGAAATAGAGAATTAGGAATACCTAAAAAGTGAGAAACTTTCATGCACTCACTTGCACGAACATCACCCACGTTCCCTCTGGAGACTTGGCTACAGAAAATCAATGGGAGCTTATCAGCCTGCAGCAGAGTCGGGACAATTAAACCTTTCCCTCTCTGCCTTTCTGTATTGGATTTAAGTTTTGAAGTTATTCTCACCTGTGGAGGGAGAGAAAGAAACATCCAAGCCAGCATCTCTTACAGAGAGTTATCTCTAACACAGGCAGTAGCCCAAATTATTTCCGTGCCTAATCGTTGCCTTCTTTGTCCTCAGGAAAAAAAAAAATTGAAAAATCCTACACTGGACGAAAAAAGGGGATATTGTGCATTCGACTACAATTTCTTTGCTCTCCTTGCACACAAACTTCTGCACTCATGGGAAAAACTCCTTCCGCAAAAGCTGAGCTTTTGTCATCGGGTTTTTCACTGACACAGAGCAAAACTTTGCAGTGGGAGACCAGCAGAAACCCAAAGGCCTAAGTGACAAAATTGAGCCTGGACTTGGAGCTGTCCCCCAGATCCGTGCTGGGCTGGAGACAAGGCGAGGGACCTGCTACAAACCCAATCAGCTGAAGCTCAATTCCACAGGAGCCAAAGGGCAATTGAAGCCCCAAAGCAGACTCCAAACAAATCCCTATTTGGTTGCCTGCTTTTTACTGAAAACCCACTGCTCCGCTCCAGCCCCAAGTCTTAGGAGGAATGGAGAAACACTGAGATAAACCAAATAATTAACAGGCTCAATAACTCAAAAGGCAGTGATTGCTCTTCCTAGTGCCTGCTCCATCCACCTCCATGTGCAGGTCTGGGTGGATCACAGAGCTTTCTGGAAGGACATCCAGCTGGTCATACCAGCATTTTCCATCTTCTGGGGACTCAGGTTGGAAGCAGCAGCTTCCTTTTTATTTATTTCATTCTTTATCTCCCCCAGTCAAAACAGACAGTGCAGATAATCTGGGCTTACAGCCCTTTGAAGTCAATCAGAAAAGACTTTTAACTTGAGCGAGCGGGACCCCAGGCCTCCATCTACCTGATCCGCTGGCATTGCCAGGGATTTGGGCAAGCCAGGCTCCATCCACATGGAGCTTTAAAGCCATCAGGTCCAAGCCCTGCCTTGGCCAGAGATCAAGCACAGCAGATTTCCTACAAGCCTCCTGTCTTATCACACATTAGCCCAGTCCAGATGTCAGGCACTCTCCCTCCGCTCACAATCCCCCCTTTCCCATCTTCTTTTATCTCCCCATTAAATTGCTGACAAGACCTTCCTGGTGGCCTTTTCAAAAGTAGAGGGGATCAAGAAATCAACAGAATATTTCAAAAGTCCTTAGGGAAAATAAGAAGGGGAGGGGAGGAGTCAAATAGGAGGGAGAAGAAGCTTGCAATGCACAGAATCCAGAGGTTAGAGCAAGACTCTGGGGTTTGCAAATGCTTTAATTCCTCTGGTAGGGAATGGGCTGGGAATGGTTTGGGCTGCCAGGGAGCTGCCTCACAAGCATCACTGGTACCTCCAGCATTGCCCTTGCAGATACTCAGCATGCAGAACAGCCTCAAAAAAGGGCAAACCTGGTTGCAGCCACCCCAAAACTCCAGCGTAGCATCACATCCCCAACATAGCTAGCTGGCATCGTGGGGACCAGATGTTTTTTTGTTTTTTGATGGGCAGAAGACAATTTGTCTCACATACTCTTCCTGCCACTTTCTCCCAGCATTCCAGCAAAACTGTAGGAGAGTTCCAGCTTTACATTCGCTTTTGAAAAGGTGACACCACCTGCTTTCAAAGGACATGGGAGCAGGGGTGACGGAGGAGCTGACTCCATCCCACAGCTGAAAGCAGCAGGGATGGAGCACCAGAGGAAAAAGCAACCCAACACATTCACAGCCTTTGCTGACACGGCCAGAGCTATGTCAGCACTGGCATTCTGTGTGCATAGGGAGAAAAACCCAGCCAAAAAAGCAGCAACGTTGAGCAAACCCTCATCTTAATTTCATTTTGCTACCTGGCTGATCATATTTGGTTCTTTATTTAACAGGTAGAATAAAAAGTTGTAGGGTCGGGTTCCTCCCCTCCCCCAAGGTTTATTATATATTGTTTTCCTTTGCCTAAAGGCTCTGCAGTGGATTCTGAGTTGGCTGAATCCTAGAATGGTTTGGGTTGGAAGAGACCTCAAAGTTCATCTTGTTCCACTCCCTGCCATGGGCAGGGACACCTTCCACTGCTGAAAGCTCCATCCTTTAACACTTCCAAGAGGGGTCACCCACAACTTCTCTGGGAAACCTGTCCAAAATGATGCCAGCTCTCCTGGCTAATGCACATCCAAGCAGCTCTTTGCTTTCAGTTCCAGTGGCACAACGCCCCCAAAGCCATCACACCAATAAAAAGTCACAGGCAGACGAGAGTAAGAGCAGCTAAGTCCTCATTTTGGCATGCAAAGAAGGACCCCTTGGCAGAAGCAGAGGCACTTGTTATTCACTCCTCAGGATTTGTTATTTATTATCCCTCTTCTCCCAGAACTGCAGGAATCGAATCAGAGTGCAGAAGCCAGAGCAGGTAACGGCGGTGATCAGTCACACGCTCCAATAAAAACCACAAACAGCTGGAGTGACCACTCCAGATGATCCTCAGGCTGCTGCTGGCTCCATGCCCACTGAGCAGGATCTCAGGCCAACGTCCCCTCAAGGCCATCCTGAATGCCAAGCCTTTGCCATCCCATCAGTGCTTGGATTATTTACACGCTCAGGATGCGAGCACGAGCCTCTGGATTGGGGCCGAGTTCCTCCCCTGCCTGCCAGCACCTCGCTGGGGAGATGAGCAGAAAATTGATAAACATAAAAGAAGCCTCCTGCACCCTAGGATGACAGAAAAAGTTATTATGAAGATAAGGTTTCCTGGTCTAAGAATGAGGTAGAGAACTGCACCACCAGACAATAATATTTAATTTTACTGCAGACTTTTGGATCCAGCTGTCTGGAGCAACCTGGTCTAGTGGAAAGTGTCCCTACCCATGGCAGAGGGTTGGAAGGGCATGGTCTTCAAGGTCCCTTCCAACACAAACCACTTGAGGATTCCATGCTGTAAATGCCTGTCTGGTCCTCATCTTTGGGAACATATTCCAGGTTGCAGCTCCACCTCAACTCTTCATGATGGCCATGCCCCTAAGAATCCAGCATTGCCTTTGCCATACTTTACCTGTCAGGTGTGCTAATGGCTTCCTTCCCCTTTGAAAAATAAGGAGACCACAGTTTTGGCAGAGCTTCTGGATTATATCTATACACATAAATACGTATTTCCTCCTTTCAGTAGGAATTTTGCCAAATGCTTCCACATGTCGCCTTTTTTTAAAAATCATTTTTGAAGTCTACCTGAGCTCTTGGTGTCCCAGCTAATACCCCCAGCTTCCTTGGGAAGCTCTCCCATGGTGTTACCTCTGCACTGGGTTATGTCCTGGTGCCTTTCAGGGCAATGAAGGGATTATTGCTGCCTCAGGATTTGGCTGTTTCTCCCTTCTAGCTCCCCCTGGACCATCTCTAACACTCTCAAAGATCTTTGTCTTATACATCTGCACACACTGCTTCAAAACCTAAACCTTTCTCCCAGAATAGGGAAAGCTTTGGCTTTGCCCCGCCTTGGACAGCTGTTAAAAAAGCCTATAATGTCTTCTCCAGGAAGCCCTGCCTGAGTCAGGGTTTGTATCACACCCCTTGGAGAAACATGCATTTCTCCTTTTGGTTTTCCAAGGTTATCCCCCCTCCCCCCCACATCCTGGGCCATGTTTCTGGCAAGCCATCCTTGAAAAAGCCAGTACAACACAAGGAAGAAACTCCTGTGCTTGGATCAATAACCCAGGATCAAAGACACTTGGTACTTGCAATTGGCACAAAACCCAAAGAAATCCCCATGACAGCCTTCCTGTGGGACCACCAGGGCTCTCCTGGCTCCACAGGGGCCACCCTGATGCAAATTCCTTGTGGGACAGCCTCCTCCATGTGGGAGTCAGCTCTTTGGGTGTCCTTGGGGCGGCCCAGAAGCAGAAACTTTGGGGAAAGAAAGCTGGGACCCCTTGAGAATTCCCTCTTGCTGCTGTGCCAGCTCAGGGTGAGCAGCAAAGCAGCAGGAAATGCTCTTCATCTGCAAATGAAAGGCTGTTTCCCCCTCTAATTAACCTGAGGTGCACTCAAGCACGGCAGAAATTCCCGATCCAGCTGCCTTGCAGTGGGATCTCCTCCCCCGAGTGGCCTCCAGGAGTTCTCCTCTCCTGGATAACACCTTGGCTGTCTCCTGGGGTACCATTCTCTGCTGCTAGATCCTATGAAACACTCCGGACTAAAAAGATGCAGGAAATGTAGGGAGCAAACCAGCAATTAAGAAAACCCATCACCATTGCAAGGGAAAGCGGGTCGGCTATTGTGACACAAGATACACAGCACAGCAGCATCCCAAGGTCTTGGATAATGATAAAATAAAATAAAATAAAACAAAATAAAATAAAATAAAATACTGGAGGCAATATTGTCACCCCCATCTAGATTTGGGGATGTTTCTCACAGATTTTTAAACAGAAAGAGTTCCAACCAGCAAGTTTTTTTGCTTCAGTAGGACCAAAACACCCAGCTTTCCCCACCATGAGCTAAAGGGAAGAAATGCAGAGAAAAAGTTAATCAGGTTGAGATCAAAGTGAAAAACCCAAACGAACCAGCAACAAATCTCATCCAAACCCATACAAGCAAAGAGTGTGCTGTGACTCCTTCCCCCCCACTGCTGTTCACTTTCATCCTCCTGACCTTCTCTGTTCCAGCCAGGAGGGAATAGGAATGTTCGAAGAAAGCTATTCCTGTGTTATTTTTAGCAGAGCCAGAAGAAAAGTGACTGGAAATAATCCATGAAAGCAAGCTTTCACCTTGATTTCCAGCCTCTGGAGATTTCGATAGCCTTGATAGCAATCACAACTTAACCATGGGCGTAGAAAATGCTGAGTGATACCAAGAGCATAAATTGAGCTCGCTCTTTCTTTCTACTCCACGTTAAAAACCCGGTGAACCATCGCAGGGATACTGAGGGAAGCACTTTCCTCCAGCAACCAGTGAATTGGTGGCCACACCATAGCAGGAGAAGGGAGAGCCAGATTTGACTGCATTTCAGCCCAGTTATGCAGCCAGCAAGAGAATTCTACATTACAATTGAATGCATTTAAAACAGATGCTGATTTTGGGACCTTCCACAAGTGTCTTGTGGGAAAAGCCACTCTTTCCCAACCAGGATTAAGAAGACCTCTTCTGAACAACCTGGTCTAGTGGAAGGTGTCCTTGCCCATGGCAGGGGGTGGAATGAGGTGAGCTTTAAGGTCCCTTCCAACACAAATCATTCTGGGATTCTGGCACTGACTGACTGCACAGGGACCTCAATGCTTCCCTGCCTGTCCTGGCCCACAAGCACCCAGCCCAAGCAGCCACTGCTGGGACACAGGCCTCAGCTGCATGTCTGAGAGACCAAAGGAATTAATTAAGAGTAGCTGCACTCCCAAGGTGCTGATAATAAGAACAAAATGAGGGCTGATCCCATTAAGTCAATCTTCTCTGCTGGTTGCTGCCATGTGATGTCTCCCCCTTCCTCTTGCTCCGTGCTGCCTGTTCCCACTGCAGAAAAAAAACCACTTTATTTTTGCTGATCCATTTCAAAGTGATCACAACCATGAGACTGATTCACTGCCTGGGTTTGAAAAATCTATTGCTTCCTCACGCTTTTCCCAACACCAGCTTTTCTTCTGCTATCAAACACTTCCTTTTCCCTCTGTGGCCAGGGCTGCTAAGAGCATTTCTTCTTGGGGTGGCTGTCCTCAGACTCTCATCCATATCAGAGGTAGTAAACCCCCACATCCCCATGTCCTCCTGGTTTCAGCCTGTGCATGAGCATGGGGTTTAGCCACCATGCCTGGGCTCCAGGCTGGTTTTCCTCAGAGAGGAGAGGCAGGATGAGCCCCTGGCATGGAACATTCTCCTGGCCATCACAATTCTTGTTTTGTGGAGTGAGGGAAGCCCAGACCTTCTGGGGAAACCAGCACAGACTGGTTTGCGTTCAGTACAGTCACACCTGCTGCTGCCTAAAGAGGACTCAGACACATTTGGCTGGGCCCAGAGACCCTCAGAGAGAATTTTTGTCCCAGTTGATGGCTTTTCTTTGCAATTGGCATCAGCATAACAACCAAGGGGCTACGCTGAGCACCCCCACTGCTCTGCTGGAAAACTGTCCTGGGGCAAAGGAGCCAAGCTGGCTGAGCTGAAAGCACACTGTGGTATCATCACCTTCTCATAGTGGGAAAGAGCTGCTCTGGACCAGAACAAACCCCTTGGAAGGGGACAGCAGCTGCAAACCTGTCCCCTTCCATCAGCCTGGGGAGAAGGAGTTATCCTCAGAATCATCCTCTGCCTTACAGGGCCACTTGGGCCAGTGTTGGAGCTCCCCAGGGAACCACAAACCCCATTCATGCCCATGCTCCCCTCACTCTGACTGGGAACAGCCAGGGCAGCTGCAACCAGCAAGTAGAGAGGCATTAAAAAAAAAAAAAAACCACTTTGCTGAGTTTTAAAGCATTTCCCTGGATCGAAGAGGCTCTGGTGAGTGTTGTCATGGCAGGGGATATTTATTGCCATCTCAGGAAATGTTTCATTATTCTTTGATAAGTGGTGGCCATGAATTCCAGCCTGTCTGCCCAGCCATAAAGGGGACCACTGGGCAGATGATATCCAGCAGCCAGGCTCTGCTGAGGAATGAGGCATCATCTCCCAGCTCCGAGGGTGCTGTGCCTGCAAAACCCTGGCTGCGATGCCTGGGTAGGCTGACCTGGAAACAGAGACTAGATAGAATAAAATGTATTTACTGAAAGGATCCAGCTTGGGCAGTGCAGGAACCCCGCCGGGGCCACACCCAAGTCAAATCCACAAATGGTCACAAAATGGATCCCTGGTCATAAGGTCTCACACTTTTACAGGTTTTGGTTCATCAGCATATTGGAGTTAATTGTTCAATTACAGCTTCAGGTTATGAAGCTCCATCCTCCTTGTTCCCTCTCTTCCTTCACTGTTGTTTACACTCTTGGGCCTAAAATTTGTCCTTGGTCCCAAGCTAGAAAGGAATTGCTTTGTCTCCCTACTCTGTGAAGAGCTCACCAACCCTTAATATGAAGCCCAGAACTACATATTAAAACAGCCCAGAGTCCAAAAAATTAAAAAAGCTAAAACTTAAGGCATCAGCTGGGTCCCTCTGTGGTGGGGAACCCCACTCAGATCCCACAGATCCCCTGGGGAAAGGGCAGCTGGGCAGCTAAGTGGGCTGAGGAGCTGCTCCTGATGGATTTGTAACAGAGGAAAAACACCACGAGCGCCTTTGGCACATGGTTTAAGTACTCACAGTAAAAATAAGGAGTTGAATTCCATGCTTGGCTAACAAAGCTGTTACAGAGGCTGTTTCTGTCCGCTCTGAATCCTCGGGAAGCAGCTCAGCAGGTCTGGATGGAGGTGGAAAAGGCAGAAAGTCCAAGACACCAACTGGATGGCATACCAGGCAGGTCCTAGTGAGCTTCTGGCAAGGCTCCCTTTGTCTTCTCACACCAACTGCTCTGGAACAGGATGGGGACAAACAACCATTTCATCCCTTTTTTTTCCCACCTGTGAAAATATCTAGCCACTTTCCAAGTCTACGTAGGCCTCCAGTACCTAAAATTTTCTCCTTTGGCAATGAGTCCTACTTTTTAACAGGCCACTGGGAAAAGAGTTTGCCTTCACTTCTTGGAACTTCCCAAGATCTTCCCTGTATCTAGAACAGAAGGGATGGCATCCAGAGTGACAGGTGGAGAGCTGACTGTGTGAACCTCATGAAGTTCAACAAGTGAAGTGTCCCAGGCCAGACTGGACAGGTTTTGGAGCAACCTGAGACAGTGGAAGGTGTCTCTGTCCATGGCAGGGGGTTGGAATTAGATAATCTCTAAGGTCCCTTCCATCCCAAACCATTCTGGGATTCTGTTATATTGCTGATTCCAAGTGTTTCTTGAACTCAGCCATCATTGCTGATTAATTCTTGAGCTTTACAACACAAACGATTTCATGTCTGGCCCTTCCTTTATCAATCTTTGCCTTCTGTGGATAATTTTCTTGGCTTCTTCCCATCCATTTTTTGTGGGCTACTCACAAATTGCTCAAGGCAGGAGATACCAGACATTCATTAAGCAGCACAATAACATTCCCCATTTCAGCCTCTCTTACCTCCCTGGGTTTTTTTGACTACTGTGGATCAGCAGTGTCATTTTGACAGATATTTCCAGCATAACTCTCAGATCTCCTTCCCAAGCAGAATCAGCCAGTTCAGAGCCGAATGATTTCCCCCTTGTGCATTGTTTTTCATTTAGCAGCCTTGAATTTCATCTGCCATTTTATTATCTGCTCACTAAATATCATAAGGTCTTTTTCCCATTCTTGGAGGTTGGCTGTGTTTTAATATTTTTGGTATTAACTAAGCATTGCCATCAAATGCTCTTACTTCTTTTTTTTTATTTTCTCCCAGACCCACCTGGACTCCCCAGATTCAGGGGACTGATGCACAAGAAAAGGCCTGTCAATATTAAATTGTCACTAAAGTGCAAAAGCATCTTCTCAAGGCTCCACAGGGTAGAGGATTCAGGTGACAAAGTCACATCTACCACCACGCACAGTGGCTTTATAGACAATAAGGTTGTTGAATTTCAGCATAGCTAACACAAGCAGAAATGACACTCTCTAAAACAAGTAGTCTTTTCAAATTCCTTGTACGTTCTCCTCTGGAATTCTAACTGCAGTGTTTGCCAGCAACTCTGTGAAAGTGGGTGATCTCAGAGCCTGGGGAGAGCAAGAGGTTTTAGTTTCCCATCCCAGGGGAGGGAGTTACCAGAGTAAACTGAGTGCAAGGAGCAAAGAGAGACTCAGGATTTAATGGGTTTCCCAGCATGGAGGTTCAGGATTTAGAGCTACTGGGCCTCATTATCTAAAATCAGGTTTGGTTGAGGTTCTTTTGTTTTGAAATATATATCCAGTGGCAATGGGTTCTTTAAAGTGTCAGGCCTCAGCAGGAAAAGGCTGTCCCTGATGAAGGCTTCTGTTCTCTCACTGGAGGGATGAACAGAGAAAAAGCCTTTTTTTCCCAGTGACAGAATGTGCCACCAGCATGTCCAGCAGAACAGAGCATGGAAGCACTGGAAACGGAAACAGCAAATGGAAAATGCTCCAAGAAAGGCTCTGCCTTTGTTTACAGCCCTGCCAAGCTCTCTGGTTCCCTGGTTTTCAGAAACAGCTGTTTTCTCGACCCTTTTAGCCAGTGGGCCACGGACACCTTGGAAAAGTGCCCATTAAAATGAGCCATGGGCCCTCCGTTAGCCATCCCTCAAAGCCAGGTGGGACAAAATACTTTATTAACTGCTAAAGGATGGGTTTCCTCTATAATGAACCTTTCTGCAGCATTGAAGAAAAGCTATGTCTTACTTCCCTTTCCTAATAAATGGCTTCTTCAGAGTTTAATTAACTTCTCCCTGCTCTTCTTTTGTGGCAAAGTGTCACCCTGACCAGGAGACAAACTCTGTTAGCTCCTTTATCTGGGAGAGCACTGGCTAGTCAGATAAACTGCTCTGCCTAATTTTCTGGGGCTTTTTTCTCTTCCCACTTTGCATATTCTGTGGAGGGAGACAGTAATAACAGAAAGTGATGCTTTTGGGCAGCTGGATACCTTTGGGATTGGGAAGGAGCACCTCCTTAAAATACAACCTGGACCATACTCCTGAGCACTGGCAGGGACTGGGAATAGGGACCCATCTCACAGACCCGCCAGAAACTGGGTCAGGCTCTCTGCCTGCTCCTTTGTTTCCTCGGGCTTGAAAACAAACCTAGGGGAAACAATTTTTGCCCTTCCAGGAGTACAGGATTTTGTATTTTCAGCAGCGCTTGTCTGTCCCCATGTGTGTGTACAAATATAGCTCAAAATCAATAGGAGTGAGATTGGGTCACTGTATTTCTGAGAAATGTGCTCCTGATAGCTCATAAACCCAACCAGCTCCTGCTCCTTCACACTTCCTGTGGTGCTCCAGGACCAGCTACGTGTGCCAAGACAGCAGCACAGCCTGGAGAAAGTGAGGACTGTTCTCTTTCAAAAAACGATGAATTTGGGCCAAGTCAAGAGGGACCATCCCAAACGTCTGCTTTGGCTTTTTAGGTCAGCTCTCAGCCCATCCCACAGCAGGAGGCAGGAGCAGGAGCTCCCACTTTGGGGTGGGAGGGAGGCAGGAACTCCACAGTACCACCTGGAGAAATAAGTGGCCTTTTCCATGCAATGCCTGGGCTCCTTCTTGGGAAAAGATCCCAGGGCCAGCCTCGTTAAACACGGGCCTGAGTGGCGCCACTTGATTAATTGTGCCAGGCCAGGAGCAGCCTGGGACTTTTGTGACACCAATGCAGTAATGGTCTCCAGCACACAGACAATCCCAGAGGATGTGTCCTTCCTACCCAAACGAAATTAATTAATGGTGGCAATAAATAAACCACTCCAGACAAATGAGAGCATCCGAGCAGCTGCCGGCACAGCAGAAGAAAAAATAGGGAAAGGAGAACATTTTACAGTATATTTCTGGGGAAGAAATAAATGGGGAAGGGCTAACACTCACTTTTTTTGGATACACTGGGTGAAATGGGGCTGCAGGAGGAGGATGGGCCAGCACAGAGCATCCCAGGGGAACAACAGCAGCCGTGGCTGACCATTTGTCCTTTTTCTGTGCTTAGCAGAAGCTCTGCCCCTGAGTGCAGCTGAACTCCAAGGACTCTACTTCTATAGCCATAGATCCTGTCTGGTCTGCCCTGGCTCTGTCTCGTGCATCCACCGGCTCCTTGTGGCAGAGCTAAAAACACCATGTGTGGTAGATACTGATCATGTTAATCCATCACCAGCAAGCCCTGAGTGATTACAGGGCTGATTACCAGGGCCTGACGCACCCCTGTGCTCACTCCACCCCTGCTCTGCCCTGCCCGCACTTTTCCTTGGATCAAGGAACACCTATAGGTTGGATCTTCCAGGCTCTGGAGCAGCTCTTAGGCACTCCTAATTGGCACGTGACAAAGTGCCTGCCACACGTTGGTCAATACCAATTAGCATACTTATTAAATGAACGAGTGTTGGCAGCAGTTATCTAATCACTTTAACAAGTACATCAGGGAGAGGTGTCAAACCCGTGGAGCAGCAGGAAAACGAGCTGCTGCTCTGGGATAAGGGACAGCATAGGACTTTTGGAGCAAGTCCAGGGGTGAGCCATGAAGATGATTAGAGGGAAGGAACACCTATCCTATAGGGAAAGGCTGAGAGAACTGGGATTGTTCAGCCTGAAGAAGAGAAGCTTCAGGGAGAACTTAGAGCCTCTTCCAGTGCCCAAAGGGCTCCAAGAGATGTTGAGAGGGACTTTGGACAAGGGCATGGAGTGACAGGACACAGAGAATGGCTTCCCACTGCCAGAGAGCAGGGTTAGATTGGGAAGGAATTCTTCACCGTGAGGGTGGTGAGGCCCTGGCACAGTTTGTTCAGAAGAAGCTGTGGCTCCCTCATCGCTGGAAGTGTCCAGGTTGGACAGGGCTTGGAGCACCCTGGGAGGTGCCCCTGCCCATGGCAGGAAGTTTGGAACACAATGAGCTTTCAAAATTCAACCCAGACCACCCCATCACTCCCTGAAATCCCTGCTCCGTGGGCAGGGCCCACTGACCAACACAGGTGAGTTTGCTGAGCAGCTCCCAGCTCCCACCACTTCCAGGTGGACCTTTGGGGTTTTCCTTCTGTAGAATTAATTTCCAGGAAACCAGGGAACAGGAGCAAAGAGAGAGGCCAAGACACCTGAAATTACATTTACCAGGCTGCACAAGGCTGGTGCTTTTTATTTCTTTCCCTCCTTTTTGCATATCACCCCCAGGCTGAGCTTAGCCTATGGGTACCACTGTTATCAAAGAGCAGGCAGGAGGAGAGTTGGGACTTTGTGTTTGTGCCTGAGAACCAAAACAGGCCCTGTGCACTGTTCTAATTTAATGCTCATGAAAGTCTACAATTCTGCTTTCTTCTTTTTCTTTCTCCCTCCTTGGAATTGGTATAGCAGAGCCTGGCTGGTGGAAGTTTTTATGTCAGGGCTGGCATGAAATCAGAATCACAGGATGGTTTGGGTTAAAACCATCTTGTTCCACCCCCTGCCATGGGCAGGGACACCTTCCACTGTCCCAGGCTGCTCCAAGCCCCATCCAACCTGGCCCTGGACACTTCTAGTGATCCAGGGGCAGCCACAGCTGCTCTGGGCACCCTGTGCCACAGCCAATCACTCCTCCCTCTGCAAGGGAGAGGGCTGCTCTTATGGGTGGACAAGATGCCAGTTTTGCATTTTCAGATGTGAAAATGAGCAAGACCAGAGGGTTCTGGCTGCTACAACAGACCCAGAGCAGAGGAAGGGCCTGGGGGAAGAGGGAGGAAAATCTGTGATCCCACTGAAGCAGCACCCAGCTCCACTCACCATTTTGCCTTTTCTGTCCAGCCTTGACTTTTTTTCCCCCCTCCATTTTCCTTAGGTTTCTCCATCCCTTGACAACCTGAGAAGCACCATCAGTCTCTCCAGCATACTCCTTGCACCCAGAGGTTGATCCAGGATGAAGGGAGGGCATCAGTCTTCCCTACTGCTGAGTCTACCACATATCAAATGCAAGCAGCACACTGAGTAGCTCATCTTTCCTGCGTGCCTATTAAGCAAAAATTAGAAGAAAATTACATGGGGAAGTCAGCAGCAAGTAGGAGGGGATGGCTTGTAATTATCTGGCTATTAATTGGTGTAAAGTTCCAGTTTAATGCTCTCAGGCCCATGTCACTATTTCCTAGGGAAATTTTCTCTCTATTAGTTTCGGATGAGAACTGGGATTCTCTCTGGAAGCTCTGACTCCACCCAAAAAGGTGACTTTCAGCTTCAGTCCCCCAGCAGGTTTTTGTTTTCATGCACTGAGGGATGAAATTAAGGGGTCATTTCTAACACAGCTTCATCTGCCCAAGGTGGAGGTGGGAAAAGCCAATTTTAACTCTTACCATTGGATGAGGATAACCAAGCATGACCCTTTTAAAATTCAGCCCACATGGAAATGTTTGCTCCAAGCACAAAATTCAGAAGCAAAGGAACTCAAGGGATTGTTCCCCCACAGCTTCTGCCAGCCCTGGGAATTCCCTAGGGAAAGGTGAGAGCCTCCTGCCCGAGCGGCTGCTCGTCAAAACCTGCCAATTAAACAGACCCAAAATGTTCCGAGCCGTGAGCATCCATCAAACCCCGTGGAGAATTTCAAGGAGTGACGTGCAGGTTCCTGCCAACTCACCTGGCAAGGGACCAGGCAACCCATCCTCCTGCTCCTGCCACGCAGGATACGGCTCTGCCGTGGAACAGGGGGGAGCTGCAGATGTTTGCTGTTGAACCAACACACACAGGTATTCACAGCTCTACAAAAGAGGTGGGAAGCATGGCCTTTCCTCCTCAGGAATCCCACAGGCAGCTGGAAGAAGCTGGAACAGCAGGCAAACTGGGGGCAGGGGGAGAGAAAAGAAAAGTTTTTCTATTTTTCTTTGCTAAAACAAGGTATTTCCATATTTAAATCAAAGCACTCTCAATTTTGCTTCAAATTTCCTCTGGAAGTCAAAGGTTTCCTTCCAAGGGGGAAAGGCAGGTCAGCCCTGCTCTGGTGGGTACAAACACCCTTCAAGCTGCTCATGCAGCCCCCCAGCAGGAGTTGTGGGGACCTAAAGATTTAAGCTACAGCCCCTTCTCCTTCAATTCCTAAGCAAGAGAAAAGCACTTGTTAAAGTGAACTCAGAGGAGAGAAAAGAAAAAAAAAAGGGGGGAAAGTAGGGGAGAAAAGGGGAGAAATAGGGAAAAACAAACAGGAAGAAACATCAGGGGGGAAAGGAAAAAAATCCCAGGAAAGAAGGAGGATGGATTTTATTCAGCTCCCAACTAGGAAGCTCAGAGCAAAGAAGAAGGAATTCCCCCCTCGTGCCATTGTTCTCAATGGACTGCAGTAACATGGAACTTTGGAAAAAAAGGCTTCCACGATGGCTGTCAGCGTTCCAAAGCCTTAAGAATTTTAAAAAATTCTGGTTTTCACTCCCTATGTCCCTCCAGTTTCCAAACTTTTCTGTGCTACACCAAGGCCTAGGAATCTTCTCTGTCACCAGGCTGCAGCAGCCAGAGTCATGAATCCCTGCACATGGCATGGGACTTGGGATGAGATGGTCTTTAAGGTCCCTTCCTAACCCAAACTATTCTGTGACTCTGAAAAATGAGGATTTTATGAAACTCCAGTGAAAATTCCCAGCTGCAGAGGCTCAGCACACTGCTCTGGACAAGATCTTACTTTGCCACTTGTCCCAGAGGAGTCATTCCCTTTAAAATTTTGAGTGATTTTTAGTCCACATATGCATTGATAAGTTGCTTTTTCCGTATGGTTTTGTACCTCAGCAGAGAGAAGGGAAACACCAGTGCCACCACTAGAGGTATCAAGAGCTTCCAGCAGCTGCCAACAGCTGTATCCACCCAGGATGGGGATTTGCTGGCAGATTCAGAGCCTGCCAGCTCTGAAAACATCCAACATCCTCTGGCTTCCAGAGGTACTCCAGCACCTGCTATCAGAGAGACAGCGGGAGCAGAGGAAGGAGCCTTGGCAATGTGAGCTGGGGGACACAGCGACAGTGGGAGTGGAAAAAGGCCACAGGACTCTGTGCTGGGAAAAAAACTCCCCCCTCAGCAGCCAGGACTGAGTCAGAGCCCCCTGCAGCCATGTCAGGAGTGACAGGGCAGCGCTGGCAGTGCGGTGATCCATGGGGCAGCTGCGGAGCTGGAAGGGATCCAGGGAAGATCGATGTGCCATTAGAGAAAGCACCCAGGGCCAGCCAGTCAATACCTGGAAAGACACTGCAGCCTGTGACAGCCACACCAGCAACCTGCTGCTGTTGACACGAGAATGGCAGGCTTCAAAATCCAGCAGCTTCTGCTTCCCTCCTCCCCATCCTGAGTAAATTAACCCCAAATCTCTTGGTTTACCCTCACCCCTAATAAGCTCTTGTGGCTCACAGAAAATGGTATTCCAGGCTCTTTCCTGAGCAGGCAAGAGCCTTTGTTCCCTTTCATCTTGGGAAAAAGAAGGGTTTAGATAATCTCAGAATGCCAGAAAGCAATTTATTTTGACCTAGACTGTTTCTGCAATGTCATCTCTTGGCTCCAGCACGTGGGAAGCTCCATTAGCTGGCATTTACACCACACAGCTCCGACGGGGCCGTGTGTCCTGGGCACTCCTGTAGAACTGGGAGTGCTGTGACCCTGGATGGGGACAAGGCTGTGGCACACAGCTCAGTGCCCAAACAACACCCTCCAAAGGTGTGAGCTGCAGGAGAGCTGGGCACAGAAGTTGGCAGTGGGGGGTTATGCCAGGTATTGCATGTCCCAAGGCCCTGATGTGGACATGGAAGAGAGTCCAGAGGGAATCCTGTCATAAAACCATCCCAGAACGGTTTGGGTTGGAAGGCCCTTAAACATCATCTCATTCCAAGCCCCTGCCATAGGCAGGGACACCTTCCACTAGCCCAGGTTGCTCCAAGCCCTATCCAAATTGGCCTGGGACACTTCCNCTGTCCAAATTGGCCTGGGACACTTCCAGGGATGGGGCAGTCGCAGCTTCTCTGGGCACCCTGTGCCAGGGCCTCCCCACCCTCACAGAGAAGAATTTCTTCCTAATATCCCATTTAATCCTGCCCTCTGTCTGCGTGAAGCCATTCCCCCTTGTCCAAAGTGCCTCTCGAGCTCTTCTGTAGCCCCTCTAAGTACTAAAAGATTCTAAAAGGTCACAATTAGGTCACCCTGGAGCTTCCTCTTCTCCAGACCGAACAGTCCCAACTCTTTCAGCCTTTCCTCACAGGAGAGGACCTATCCTCATTAGAGGCTCCATCCCTCTCATCACCTTCATGGCCCTCTCCTCTGGACTCACCGCAACAGTCACATCCCATTTATCCCAGAGCAGCACCAGCTCTAGCCCAGTGGTCCATAAGGCTCACTCAGCCCTTTCCCCCCTCAGCAGCAGGAGATTTGAAGTGATGGAGTCTCACTGCTCTTCCTAAGCCACAGAGTGAGTTCAGCTCTTTGCCTGCAGAATGTCCTTTGCACCCTCATGCCTGAAAGGTTTCTTCAGAAAGGAAAAGCAAAAGCAGAGAACATCACAAAGCAGGAGAGAGCTCCAGCTGCTGAAGCACTCTCAAGAACAGCACAGTGTCAGTGTGTGTGTCCCTTCCAGCTTCCCCAGGCTGGCTCTATCATTCCCTGGAAACCACGGACCGTGGTGCAAACACTGAGCTATCTCCAGCAAGTTTTGCTGCAATCCAGGCCAGGAGCACCAAAAAGCAGCAGTCACTGGTGGGAACCCCTTTTGCAGACCCCCAACAGCCCCACTCACTGCCCAGCACAGCTTCTTAGCTCTGCCCCACCCTGGCTGCTCAGGGATTGCAATAACTCATCTCCGTGTCAACGCGGAATATTTTTAAATGTCTTCCCCCCTGCAGGCAGGCAGAAGTCTCCTCTGTTCTTCCCAGGCAGATTCCTTTCTTTATTATTATTGTTATTTTTCCCCTGGATGAGGAGTTTAAATCATCCTGTCTCCTTTTAGGGTGGGGGAATGACAGTCAGGGGGCAGCCCCCAGGAAGACTCAGAACTGCTTGTGGCAGGCAGTCGGGAAGAAGAGCTCAACTTTGTGTGTCCAAACTTCTGATTCAGAGCACAAAGCAAAGCTTGTCTTGCCTTTCCTTCCCGAAGTTACATAAAAATAAATCCAGGCTCCCTCCTTCTTTTTGGCAGCCAGCAGCACATCCTGCAGAGCAACCTTGTGTCCTGAGACTCTTCCACTGGGCTGGGAAAGGAGAGGAGAAGCACAGCCCATTCCCTGGCTGGCTCCCACTGAGCCTTATTTCGCTCTGTGTACTTCCCAGCAGGACACTGATGTGGACAGGCATCTGGAAAGCCTGCAAGAGTTTCATCAGTGCTTTGTTTTGTTCTGTACTTTCCACGCTCGGGGTGTTATTACCACGCTGCTTTGGTTGTGCAACAGTCCCACAAAGGGCACTGGGCTGCTTTGAAGGGGGAGGAGGAGCCGGGCCACTAAAGAGCCACCGAAATCCCTGCGGTTCCTGCCGTTGCTGAAGGCCCATGTTGGATGCATTGCAGTAAGTCAGCAGAAAGCAAATAAACAGGCAGACAGGATAAACAGGCTCTGCAGCCTGGTGTTCCCTGAGAAAAGCACGATTTTTGTTGTTGCTGTTGTTGTTTTTCCCTCTAATGCCCATCACTTTGTCAGCAAGTCTGTGTGTGCTGGGGCATCATTTGTCTCCCAGGCTTGCATACCCAAACCACTGATAGGCAAAATGCTCACTGAGCTGCCTTCACTGCGGATGGGAAGCCTAAATCCCAGTCACAGAGAGGGGGACACCCTGCCAGGCAGCTTCACCCCTTGCTGCAAACCCAGCTGCCAACACCTGGCCCTCCCAGCCTGCAGGGAGCCCCCTCCCTGCCCACATCCTGGGGTGACAGAGCTCACACACCACCAAAAGAGCAGCACAGAGATCCAGCCACCTACTCTGGATGCTCGGAAAACACATCCTGAGACCTCTGGAAGTGAAAGCCTAAGGGCAGAGGAGGCCTTACTCTGGGCTGATGGTTTCATTCCCTTTTAAAGACCTGTCTGTGAGTAATTAAAGCTCCTGTTTCTAAGCTGCTTGGTATTTTAATTGATTTTCTGCACTAGCTGCCCACAGTGTAGTCATTCAAATCCGACATTTGTCTTGCAAGCCCCGAATGAGCAGCAAGGGAAGGCGACCTTCCCATGGGTCCATCGTGGTGGGAACTGGTTTGCACTGGGAATGCTCCTGGTGGGACCACCTGCATGCCAAACCAGTGCCCTGATCTCCACTGTGGAGCAGCGCAGGGCAGGAAGAGCTTCCCACCATGACTTTGTACCTGTTGTTTCTCCTGGGAATTTTCTCTGGGCTGTCCATTTTCCACAGGGGAAGAAGGGATTGATCTCCTGCAGGCTTAGATTCTTGTCAAGAGAAAAGTGGGAGCATGGAAACAGGGATTGATGTTCTCAAAGGAGGCGAGAATACAGTTTGCACTGAAATTCAGGGGTACTGAAGGAGATTTTTGAATAAAATCACAGAATTTATTCCAGTCTATAATTTGGGCTGGAAGGGACCTTAAGGATCATCCAGTTCCAGCCTCCTGCCATGGGCAGAGATGCCACTCCTTAGGTCAAGTTTCTCAGGGCTCTATCCAACCTGGCCTTGAACACTTCCAGGGATGGGGCATCTACAACTTACAATCCTAAATCAATCCCAAACTCTTATCATCAAAGTAAAAATCTAGGACTTGCTAGTTTTTCCGGTTTAGTTCTTCTTTTAGCAGGATCCCAGAGCTGATGACAAATAAGCCAAGCTTCAGAGAGGAAAAAATCAAGTTCTGGCAAGTTGGTTAAAAAAATCACTGCCAGTGGGATAAAATTCCTAAATCAGCAGGGATAAAGATAAAGGCTTTCACCAGCAGGTGGAAGAAACAACACCTTGCCCTTCCAGAATGTTTTTTTCTGGCTAATGGTCATGGCCTGTACCTGGGAAAAGCCTGCCCATGGAGCCTCTAGTCAAGAATCCAGGAGGCACAGGGAAAATCCAGCTCCCAAGGGCTAAGAGTTCAATAAAGTTGGGAGCCTTCCTGCTGGAGGGATGCATTCCTCTGTGCTGCAGACAGCCTGAGCCTCCAGCCTCCTCCAGGAATTTGAAAATAAGCCATGCATATAATAGGTGCACATTTAACATGAAAGGAAGATGCTTCACAGAGGACAAATATTAAACTGTAAAATATATCAAGAGACATTTCCTGGGAACACTGAATTTAACCCATCTCTTAGATGAGCAGGAAGCTCCCAGGAGCTATGGCTGTGACTGGTGGAGGAACAAAACCCTGGAGGAGGCTTTACAAGAGAAAGCTGCCTGGATTTCCTAGGGAAAAGGGTCAGTGCAGGACTCCTGTCTGCTGTCAGCGTGGTGGTGACGCCGTCACCAGGTGTGTACACCTAAAGGACATCAGTGTGGCTGCTCGTGTCACACTCCAAGTCCATCCAACCCATCTCCTGCCCAGGCTGTGTTCATCAGCAGAAATGTTGGGAAAGGGAATAAAATAGAGCAAGTCCAGCACACACTCTACCAGCAGCCTGCTCTTTCCATACTCCGAGCCAGATGCTGGCTTTTAGCTGCTCTTTAAAATCCCATGCTGGACCCTTTCTTCAAATTGGTCTCATCACTCCTGGAGCCCACCAACAATCTGGAATTCCAGAAGATCCTGAACAAAGCTGTTTGACACTTCAATCCCATTATCTGCATGGCAATGCTTGTTTTAGTGCATGTTGTAAAATACATGAGTGGTAAACCCAGGTGAGGAGCAGCAATGCTGGTAAATGGAAATTTAATCCAATTTCTTCTCAATATCCCATTAAAATGGGGGATAAAATCCACACGGGAAGCTCCTCTTAGGCAAGAAGGAGGCCTTTACTAAGGTGATTTCACTTTGTCATGTGAAGCTCAAGTCTTCCACTAAAACAAGGCCCTTGTCTTCCTTCAGCAAGTTAGGAAGAGAGCTCCAAAAAACCTGAGCAATTTTTCTGACAGTGTATGTGGGACTCCAGCCAACAGTTCTGCTTTTCTTTTTTTTCTCCTTTAAAATAGCATGAGACCATCTCAGGACCTCCCATGCTCTTATCTCCCTGTATGCTCATACATCATCTTCCAAGTGTTGAGACTCTGAGATAGTTACTTGGCGTTTAGAGCACCAAGCTCTTTGCTTATCTCCTTCCTACTTCTGTTCTCTACACTTCCAGGCAACCTGGTAAGGAGACCTGCATTTCCTGAGAACAAAAGTTTGGGCTCTTAAGCCACTTATCTGGAGCAAACTGCTGTAACTCTCTTGTTTTGACTGATACCAGGCTTTATGTCAGGAGGCAGATCTGAGCCCCTGCAGTCTGCGCGTCTCCTGGAGCAGAGCTTGGTCTGCCTCAGCTTTGGGGACCTGTGAGGGCTCCTCTGAGAGCCTGCAAAGGAGTTTAGCCCTTCCCACTGGGAACCAGCACTGCTGGAACACAACCATGCACCCTCAGTGGACTGCCCCTTGTCCCTTCCTTTGGTACCAATACAACCAAAGGGATTCTCTTGAAGCGCGCAGCAGGGCAAACTGACCCCCCAACATGACTGCAGACAGCCCTGCCTTCACCAGCTGGCAAATATGGTACCTACCTGAGGGCCTTTAGGTGAAAAATAACTCCGTGCCATGATTTTCCTGGCTCAGGAAAGCCATTACCACGCTTGTTGTATCCCAGAACTGACTTCTTTGCTGGCATAGAGGACACAGAACTGTGTTTTTCTTCCACATGAGACAGAATGAGTCCTGCAGCTCCCACCAAGCCAAGTGGCTCCAAGCAACAGGCTGGGCGTTTGCCACCTCAGGTGCAGGGCTTTTAGCAGAAGGCATCCCTTGGTGATTAAAAGGTCACTAGAGGCAGCTGGAGTTTTTCTCTACCCATTGTAAAGGCTGCTGTGAAAATACATAAGGGATAAATGCCTGACAAGTGCTCATATATATGGAGATTCCCACCACAGCAGCTGAGTGGGAATCTCCATCTAATTCCTCTGAGGGATTCCAGGGACAACCCAACACCTGAGAAGACCTTTATCAGCTTGGTGTAAGGGCAGCCTGACCAGACTTGGGTGGAAGGGAGGGGGATGTCCTTCCTCCCCCCTGCCTCCCTCACCCTTCTAATATATTCCCTTCCACTTCTATTTTGATAAAACAACCTGACTTGGAAGACAGTGGCATTTATTCCTCCTCTTGGGCAAACACTGACCTGGCAAAGCCTCCTGGATCATATGGATCAAACCACTGGAAAAGACACCACGGGGTTCAGTAAGGATCCATGGTGGAACAAGCAGCCAGCTGTGAGAGCAAGCAGGAGGGAGAAGCCAGGTTTCTCCTGGCTTGCAGTGGGAAGGAAAGTGATGATGCTCAGGGACGGCTTGGCAGGGAGTTGGATTTGGAAAGGGGACAGAGGGAAGTTTCACACCAGTGATGCTCACCAGGGCTTTGCAAATGCCACGTTGGCCTTTTCGGCCTGCACAGGGAAAAGCAGTTTTCACACCTAAGAGCCTTCTTCCACAAGAAGTGTCTAATGGCACTTTCACAATCAGCAGGCTGCTCTGAAAGGGAGCAACTGCTCCATCTTCTCCAGCTGAGATTCCTTCCTCACACAGTCAGTGGAGCACGGGGTTATTTTCCAACACTTGTGAGCACCAAAGATGAAGCTGAAAATTAAAATGAGCCCCATGCCTCCCCCCTCCCCACCCCTTTTAATAAAGCTACTGAATATCATGTTCTCAGCGTAGATTAACCTAAGCTTTGCTCCCAATTATTGTTTCACTCTCCTAAGTACAGAAGCAAGGAAGGGGCTTGACAAATGAACCCAGCTCTGCCGTTAAGCTGCACTTCCACTTCTGCAAGTTTGTCTGAATCCTTATTGCTCAGCGAAATCCTCCCTCACACAAATCACTGGCTGTGTATTCCCAAGGCTTTCTACTGCACTCAGGACTCCAAGCCAGGGATTTTTCAACCTTTTGGTTTGTGGGGCTGTGAACCCCATGGGGTAAATTCAGACAGGCTTGCTTTGCTCTGGGTCTTGTCTACAAAGAGCCCACAGCTCCTATGGGGTCATGCAGGACACCCATGGGGACGAGCTATGCTAGAAACAGGTTTTCCTTGCAGTGGAAAGGCGAGGCTGCTGCTGGAGACCAGGTTATTTGGGGACTTGCTCGTTACCACTCAGTCCTGAGCACGGTGATGAAATGAAAATAGAAAAGGGAAGGAGGAAAGGATTGTGCTGCTCGGGGCTGCGATGCCTCCAAAGCCCAGCTCTGGGGAAAGCTCTTGATCTCTCAGACCTGCAGTGGCCCCACTGCAGAGAGGCGGCGGGGGGGAAAATCCAGCCCATCCATTCCTCCTTGCCCTTCTCCCGGCGCAAATCAAGGCAGCTGTGATTAGAGCCAGGGCTGGAGAGGGGATGGTAAGGGATGGAGGGATCCCACACGTTCCCCCGCCGGCATGTCAGGCTAATCAGATCCACCAGCTCCTCCCGACTCTCTGAACGCTGCCCGTGTTCTCCCTGGAGCTCAGCTTTGATTTCCAAGCCTGCGGTGCTGCAGGAGCAAGTCTCAGCTGGTTTCACAGCCCGGCCTGAGGTTTAGGTCAGGAGTGGCTGTTCAGCCCCGTGAGGCCGAGCCCCTGCCTCGTGTGTGTGCTGCACAAGCCGGGAGCTGCGCTCGCAATGTCTGTGATCCGCTCCTTCCCTTTGCAGGCGAGACAGGGGGCTGACTGCAGCTGCTCACAGCAACTGCAGGACTCTAGCGTGGCAGGAATGCTCCTTGGGAAACCAAGGGCCGGGGAAAATACAGGTCCAACATCACGGCAGATTAGCCCCGTCATCCTTAAAGGCTGATACCCGAGTGCATTCACAGATGTACCACATCTTTGGCGAGCGAGAGATAACCCTGAGCCAGGTGGCTTGGAATGGCTTGAATTGGAAGGGACTCCAAAAATCATCTAAGTCCACCTCCCACTACACCAAGTTCCTCAAAGCCCCATCCAGCCTGGCCTTGAACACTTCCAAGGGTGGGACAGCTACAACTTAGGGAGAAGGAAGGGAGTTGCAGGGGCATTTACTGTTTCCCTTGCCTAGAACGGAGGCTCTGATAGCAAAATCCTGGCAGGAGCTGGATGCTTTTAGTCAGGACAAAAAGACAAGTCAGACCTTCCAGAACTATAAGAAAAAAAAAGAAGTTGTCCATGTCTATGTCCATGTTCTCCCTTCTCCATAACACTCTGTGAGACCCAGGGTGTCCTTTATGGATACACTCAGGAGTCTGAAGGTGACAGTACCTAAGAAAAACACACTTGGACACCTGATTGCTCCCTATGCCAGTGATGTGTTACTGCTTTCCAAGGGGTTTTCTGCAAATTGCATGATCCAAGTCCATTTAAACATGGGGAGAAAGCCAGGACATGCCTGATCCCTCTTTGGAGATATCCAAAGGGGTACCTCTGCAACTCATCTACGGTGGTAAATAAGGTGTTTGTCTCACAAGCTGCTCCAAAGTGAGCACAGCAGGGTAAGCTCAAGATCAGGACTTGGTTTAAAAAATTTTTCAGCCTCAGCCCTGGCAGGGAGCAGTTCTTCAGTCTCTGGTGATTTGCCACAAGGGTAATTTCTTACTGCTAATAAGATAAGTGAGTGCATACACTAACAGCACATGTGCCTGGTGATGCAGGGACACCTCTCCCAGTGGAAGGACTACTTCTCCTGGAGAAGGACTTCTTCTCCTGCACAGGCAGCCAAAGAGACAGGATAACTCCTGTCCTCCTGCTTCTTGGCTGCTCCATGAGACATCAGCACACTAGCAAAGGTAGCACTCCTTACAGACCTCATCAAAAGCAGAGCGTGTTTAAAGAGGAAAACATCCTGGTAATAAATAGGCAGAAGCTGCAGCCCTGAGCAGCCCATCTCAATAAATTGGTGTTGCTTGAGAGCTGCCCAAAAAGAGAGTTCAGGGAAGGAAGAAGATGGATTCTGTTCATAATGCATCCTAAAGAATCCCGACATCCTTTAAACAAATCCCCAAACAAAACACAGATTAGAGGCTTGGTTTGACTCCTGTTAAAGGCATTCTTTTCCACTGACTTCCGCAGAGCTTGGATCAGACACAGAAAGGAAGTGAGGTGTCAATACAGTACCAATTCTTCAGACCTCAGGACCTCATTAGCAGAGGTAAAAAATCATTAGCAGTGTAAAAAAATCACACCCCAAAACCAATGCTCTAGAAGTCAACAAATTAATTTCAAGGTGAATCAAAATGCTTCCTTTTACCCTCAATATAGAGGTTTGGTTCTGATTTCAGTTGATTTAGGTGGGGTTTTTTTTAGTTTTTTTTTTAACTGAATAAACGGAAGCACTACTTACTTCCTTCACTGGAGCTCTATTTCCGAACTCAGATACAAAGCTTGGGGAAAAAAACCCTCATGATCACCTTTCTGCGCTAAAGCTTCATGGCCCAGGGTGGTGATCTCCAAAGTGATGTCAGAAGGAATAAAAAGAGGAAGCAGGGCTGGGGTTGGAGTGCCAGGATGTGACATTCCCAATGCTCAGCCTGTGAGTCAGCAATGGGATATTGCTGCTTTCCAGCAAAGCACCTGAAGGCAACTTGGGATGTGTCCAAGAGCTGGTTTGTAGGTGAGGCTGAGCTGTTCCCGTGGGAAGGGGTGAGGTGATTCCCATTTTGGCTGTGCCAATCTCTTCTCTCCCCTGTCAGCATCGCTGGTCACCTGCTTCACTCCACTTGTGGTAGACAGGAATAATTCCCTTCCCCTTAACACATTGGTTTTATGAAGTGTAACAGATGTTTCAGACCACACATTACCCTGCCCTGCCCCGCCCCTGCCAGAAAGAAGGGAGGAACATGTAGTTGTTTAGTTTGGGAAGGCCTTCTCAGAACATGGAGTTGTTTGGTTTGGGAAAGCCCTCTCAGATTATCAAGTACAACCATTTCCCCAGCACTGCCAAACCCACCGCTGAGCATGTCCCCAAATGCCACATCTACACTCCTTTTAAATCCCTCCAGGGATGGTGACTCTACCTGAACAGCCTGTTCCAGGGCTTGACAGCCCTCTCCATGAAGAAGTTTTTCCCTGTATCCAACCTAAACCTCTCCTGGCACAACCTGAGGCTGGCTGCTCTCACCGTAGCGCTCCACGATGGGTGGCTGGCGGTGCAGTAGGAATTTTGTCTGGCCAAGCTGCACAGCCAGAGCTGGAGCCCAGCCAGGACAAGGGGCTCCTACCATCTCCTCCTGTTCCAGCCAGACATCCCAGGAGATCATTAACAACTGCACGTGACCGGCAGCAATAATTAATCACCAAAAGTTGTTATTTCTCAAAGCCAAGTCATGTTCTGTCTCCGTCACGGGTTTGACAGCAGTCAGTAACAGCGCTGGCAATTAAAGTAAGGCAAGATCTGATTAACAAGATAATGTTCACTGATCATCACGTATCTGTGTCAAGCCCAACCACAGGGCTTTTTTCCCCTTAGCTGGTATTTTTCACATACCAAGAGGAACAGGGAGCATCAGCTCAAGACTACTTTAAGCAGATGACCTAGGCTCCAGTTACTCCACTCATCAGACCCCTTCAGGGAAGACAGGGATTTAGGGAATGCGGGAGTCACTAGTGCCTTGTACCCTCTCCAGCCAGCAGTGCCAGGGACTTCAGGAGCCATCCCCAAAAGTGTCATCACGGCCCCGTTCAGTAACTATCCCTGGATTCCAATATGTAAATATAATAAGAGGATTGCAGAGAAGAGATTTGTCTTGACTAGGAGATTAGTTTTAGATCAAATTTGGCTAATGTGGGAAATGCTGCTGGCGAGGATGTGACCACTTCAATTAGCTCATGAGTGCTTTTCTGCATCTCTGCTGCCATGCCAGACAGAGCTGGCAAAGAGGAGCTGGAGAGATGCTGAACTCTGAAGGCAAGGGCAGCACAAGCAGCCCCTGCTCAGCCAGAGGTGTTTCAGCACTGAGCTGAGCATTTCCGCGCGGTGCCTGAGCATTTCCCAAGCACGGTGTTTCCACACCTCCTCTCTGAACCCCACTGCCCTGCTCCTCCTTGTTCCTTGAGCTCGAGTGTCCCCAGGGAGCTGCCTGCACATGGTGTTGCCAGCTGTGCCACAAGGGCACTGGGACAGGAGGGAAGAGATTGCACAGGTCAGAGCAGGAATCCACCGCCAGCACTTTGCAGCCTCCTCCCTCACTGTGGGCTGAGCTGTTCAGCAAGGGAGGTGTGCCTCGCCATCACAAATACACTGTTATTCTCCAGAAATTAAAAATAAATACATCTCAATACGGGACTGAGATGCTCCTAAGGGAAGCAGAAATCAGGAAAAAGCCATCTGCATCAGAAGGTTCTTGGAGAGAAGAAGCCAGAGTAGGAATCCCTCCGTGCAACTGTTAGTGCAAGGTCACTTTGATGCAAGGAGCACTGAGAGATGCAGGACTCTCATTCAGGAGGATCAGATATTCCATCAAACCTTTAATCACCTGCCTGTGTCTCCTTTCAGGGAAATGGGCAGCAGCCAGCTGCTTGTATTTTGAGGGTGCAGTGCCAGGGGCACGTGCAGGCATTCCAGCCAGGAATTGCATCCAGCATTGCACCTCTGAGCATTCACAGGGAGTTTACACAGCCTTCCTTCAACACCTTTAATGAGACTCAAGCCAAAGTGGTTTCTTTGCCACTTTGTAGCCCACCTCCTGCTCATCCAAGGTTTAATCCCACCATCTGCCTCCTCCAGATGTCCAGGATCCCAGCATCAAGCACCTCTCTGGCCTTGGAGGGGTTACCCACTCCAGCCTCCCTAGTTCAGGCAAATCCAAAGACCTTGGAGACATAAAAGGCTTCCTGGCCAGGACAGCCCCCAGGATCTTCCTCCTCAGCACGTGTCCAACCTGCTCCTCCATTCAGCCATGCAAAGATAAAGCAGTAGGCTCTTGGGCCACCAGGAAAAGCCCAAAATCTTTATTTCAAAGCCTGAGGAATCTCAGAGGGAAAAGGTAAGGGCAGGGCTCGGCTTTTTGTTCAACATGTGCTGACTATGCCCCGAAGTACAGGACTTCTAGACTGATTTGGAATATTATAATAGTGCCTTTGTGCCATTTGAAACCAAATCAAAGAAAATGTTCATAAATAGCCTTGTTAAAGATGGATCCATTTATTTTTTTCCCATCCAATTTCCATTCCTTCCTTTTGCCGCATTTGCTAATTATCCAGTATGCATTTGCTTAAAGAAAGCATTTTTCTAGCCTTCACAATCCATCTTCCCATCCTAATGGATCTTGTGGTAAAGTCATTACGGAGACTTTATGAAATCACAGTTATTTCCATGACAACAGTGATGTAATAAAGGTGGGATTATGACATTACTGCAAGATCGAGCTGAAGGACAGGATGGATTTGTTTACCCCAGACAGGGCAAGGAAGAGACTTCATTCATCCAATGTTTCTAAAAGTGCCTTAAGATCTGCTAATGGAAGGGACATTTTCTATCTGGTTTTTTATTTGCTTTTGTTTTACACTTATTTATGAGGGCTCCTTTCCAAGCGCACGTGGTTTAGTAAGTTTGAGAGGAGCAGCCTGGCTGAGGATATATTTACCCATCTCTGTGAAGAGAAAGATCATCCCTTCCAGACTCATGGCTCTTTTGCCTTTCCTGGTCCATTGATGAAAGACATCAATGCCTGCTGGGGAAGGGTTTTCCACCAGTTTAAAGGACCAGCAGGGCAGAATTTTCCCTTTTCAAGGGTGGCTGATCTAAGCTGCTTTCTCTTCCAACATTTTAATCAAGAAACCACCTGCCGATGGATCAGAGCATGAATTGGCTCCCCATGAAATTAGGTTTGAAAATGGCATTAAACCCCTTTCTTCTTCTTCAGGGAAACAAAACCAGCTTGGGTCTGGCCAGCAAATTCCAAGCCAAAACCCACTATTCTCTCAAACCCAGACACATCAGTAAAGTCCCTCTTGAAATGATTTTTAGCTCGGTTGCTCTTGAGCAATCATCGAATAAACTTAGGTGAAAATGACACAGCAATTCCTAAAGGATCAGAGCATGGAACGCCACGAGACAGCTTTGAAGATAGTTGGGGTTTCTGGTTTGTTTTTTGCAGGGAGAAAAGATGAATATTTTATACGGTACATGGTTCAAAAGTTGATTAATGTTTCAGTGTGTGGAAAACCAAGCTCAAGAGACAAGTTTCCTCATGTAAAATTCTTTAAGCTGGCAGCAGGACTTGTATGGCCAACTGCTCCGAGGGTGTGTTTTGTTTAACCCCCTTCAAAACCACTCCTGCCAGTGGCTCGGTGCTCTGAGAGCGTGGCTGGTTCAGGGCTTGATCTACAAGCGTGGGGTGGCCCTGCTTTGGTGTCCCCAGCTCCCTCCCCTCTGTCACTACAGCCACACCAGATTGTGACAGTCCACAACACTTCTCCTCCCCTATTCCTGCTTGACCAATATTCTCAGGCTGGAGGGACCTTCTCTGCTTCCTTAGGAGCTGGTGAGGAGCTGTGACCCCAGTCCATCTGAAACATAAACATACAGAGGAGAGCCCAAAACTGCCTTGCTCTGAAAGCTCCTCTGCTTCAAGTCCAGCCTGAAGCAGCTGCTTCAGCTGGTCCTGCCCCAATTCCCGCTCCTCTAAGCCTTCCCAATATCTCTTCATTGACAGAAGGGAAACACTGTGAGGCCATGCAGACGTGTTAATGAAATGTGAATTATTAACTGCGGCGTGCTAAGGGAGATAGAAGCGGGGAGGATGACATTTTGCCATTAATATGTAAAATGGGCACCTCTCCCTCCTTTTGCTGGAGGGGAAGAGCAGACTCCAGCCTGTGTCCCATTCCAGGGCCAGGATGGGTAATGAGATAACACAATTGCTGTGTCTCTCGCCCTTTTTCTTTCTTTCTTCCGTGATAAAAGGACAGAGGGAAATGCACACAATTAAAAGGAGGATTCCAACCAGCCCGGAGAGATTCAATGAATAATAATGGACCTCCAGCTGCTAATGTGCTTAAGGACTTCCAAGTCTCAAGTGTCTAACCAGCTTAAGGGTCCCTACCACAGACTTCATTTCTATCCGTAAATGGGAAAGGCAGGGCAGGAGCAGGAGGGGGAGAATTCTGCCCCTGATTACAGATGGGATCATCACTGAGCCCTTCATGAAGATGAAATGACAGCAACAAAAGAGTAAAGTCAACTTAACAGCGCCCTCAAAGCCAACACCAAGTGTGGGGTGAGTAAGGTCCTTGCTTAACAACCCCTGTGTGTCACCTACACTTGTAGTCACCCCAGAATATCTCAGAAGAGGCTCCAAGACACTGCTAGAATAAAATCAGCTTTCTCTGTGCAGCTCCTAGTGAGGAAAAGGTCTCTACTGTGGTGTGACCTGCAGTGCCTGCTCATCTCCCACCCCTTCCCTCCAGAAGGAACAGAAGATGTACCACATGGACAACAGCCAAAGCCACATAAAAATGTCCACCTGAAGATTATCAGAGAGCTTTTTTTTTTTTTTCGTAGCACTTCCCTTGTTTTTTCCTCTCTCCCATTAATGCTTCTCTCTTTTTCTCACAATCCATTAACTTTCCCCCTGCAGTCTCCCTTCCTGGGTCCCCCTGACCAAGACAGCCTCCTCTCCTTGACCCTCTCAGGTTTCTACCATGCTCATAAATTTCCACAGAGGATCAAGGAAAAAACTTGTAGAGGGGGAAGAGCAAAAGACAATGCAGAAATCACTGTCCCAGCCTTGAGTTCTCCATGAAGTTGTGTCCCTCTCCTCCCCATCCGAAGGTTATAGGGTAACTATCACAGATTTAGGGAACAGCAGCTTCAGAGGCTAGCAACGAGATGATCAAAGGAACAAGGAGTGTTAGCTAGGTATGGGCTCCTCTGCCTCGGAAAGGAATACGACAGATATCTGAGAATCACAAGAAAAGCTGTTTCCATCTCTCCTGGAGCAAGGACCGGGGGCATCAGAGGAAACTCACCGGTTCAGAACAAACGAAATGAGTTATTCTCGTACCCAGCCCGTCTCTATGCCATGGGACTCCTCAACAGAGGAACTGTGCCTGCCTGGAGCTCAGAAGAGCTCATAAAAAAAACCTGGATTTTTCTAGCTGAGAGCTTGTGTGCGGAAGCTGTTACGTACAAACACATCGCTTGTGGGTGAGGAGGTCCCTGATCTACAAACCACAGGAGGCTGGGGAATACTGATGCCTGGAAAGGCTGACCTGGAAACAGAGACTAGGTAGAATAAAAGGACAAAAAGATATTTATTGAAAGGATCCAGCTTGGGCATTGCAGGAACCCCACCGGGGCTACACCCAAGTCAAACCCACAAATGGTCACAATAAATGGCACCCTGGTCATGGGGCCTCACACTTTTATAGGTTTTGGTCCATCAGCAGATTGAGTTAATTGTCCAATTACAGCCTTAGGTTATGAAACTCCATCCTCTTTGCTCTTTCACTCCTCTTCACTGTTGTTTACACTCTTGGGCCTAAAATTTGTCCTTGGTTCCCAGCTAGAAAGGAATTGTTTTGTCTCCCTACCCTGTGAAGAGAGCTCACCAACCCTTAATATGAAACCCAGAACTACACACCAAAACAACACAGAATCTGAAAAATATAAAAGCTAAAACTTAAGGCATCGGTATCCCAGAGAACCCCCACTGCCGGTGACCCTGTACTTACACGGGTTTCCAGGAACATTGCCGGAATCAGAGACAGGATCTTGTGTTTGGGGGACGCCTGGTCTGACCCTGCACGACTGCTATCGTGCCTTCACACCTCGCTAGCTCCAGACAACACATCCCCTCTCCTCCAGCTTTGGGGGAAACCTGCCGAATCCGTAGGCAACAGCAAGATGTCACACAGAGCAGGAAGATGGATCGGGGTTTAACGGGAATAGCTGCTGGCAGCGGGGACGGAGGAGGGAACGGTTGCATAAGCCGGCACCGGAGACTCCCGGTCCCTGGCACAGGAGGCAGGCACAGCGCTCAACACAAAAGGGTTGAAAGAGAGAAGTTGTGTAAGGTCGGCCACGCGTAGGCCCTACACAGCTGAATCATGCAAGTTTAAAGCCTTCAAAGCAGGATAAGATCTCGGCGCAGCCACGTGTGCGCTCATTCCTTCAACCTGAGGTTGGGGAAACAACGGGAGAGCACAAGTGAAAGCAGAGCAAGGTAATTAGCTAATTAGGGGAGCTGACTAATCAGCTAATTTGCAAAGGTTTCTCATTATTATTCACGGAGAAAGAATTCTGGAGAGTCCTGGCATGGAGCGAGGTGGAGCCCACCGGGCAGAGGGAGGGGGCGTTTCACCTAAAGCTCAAAACCCACTGGGGTGGGTTAAAACCTTGGCATCTCCTCAGCCTGACTGGTTTTGTGCTGCTGAGGGACAGAACCAGCCCTGCTCATGCTCCTTCAGCAAAGGAGCTGCTCTGACTGCTCTTCTGCAGGGCGAGAGGCAGGAGAGCAGAAGTACTCCTCTGCTTCGAGCTGGCAAAGGGAGATTTATTTGCCCAGAACTCAACAGCTCTATTTAACCTTCTCCTAAACACTGCCCGGGCAGATCAGCCAACTCAAGTGCTGAAACAATATCGTCTAATGAATGCCCAGGGTGGAACAACGCTGCTGCTTCCCTCTCCTTTGAAAGATTGCTCGGCCCAGTGAGACAAATGTCAATAAAGAGAAATTTAAGTCAGGAAGGGAGGGGAGAAGGGGAGAACACGGATGCCCAACCCGCAGCTCTACCCAGCTCTCCTTTCTCTTCCCCTCCGATGTCCTTGTGCATCTCCAGCAGCAATATCACACTGCTGCTATTCCAGCCAGGATGGATATTTGAACAGTCTTGGATCAATATTTGTGCAAAGGGAAAGCTCCTGCATCACAGGGCTACAAATTAACCTCTTGTCCCATATCCACACTGGCACAGGAGGCCCGCAGGAGCAGCGGATTCCCCCAGGGAAAAGTGGGACACACATCTCATAACACAGGAAAAGGAGAAAGAGTAATAATAGATCCAACCTCAGCTCACATGCTTTTTTACATCTCTCCCTCAGGTTTGGGGTGGGGGAAATAGCTTTTCTTAATTAGCATCCTAACCTTTTCTAAACAGGTTCAAGGGTGTCTTGGCAGGCTTGGGAAGTGGTGTGAAAGCAGCACTGAGTAACAGCAGCAGAATTAGTCAGGTGTAAAAGAATCTTGCTTTTTCTTTCTGGGGACATGATTAGGGCACCAGTGATGAGAAACACGAAGAACATCCAAGGTTGCAGAAACCTGTTTTTTCCCTTATTAATGGGAAGCATTACCTCAGAATTGCATGCTCGAGAGTGGAAAATATTTCTCGCAGCATAAAATCATTGATCCCAAAGTCCTGCCTGAGCTGTCACGGCTGTCACCAGCTGCACTCGAGTTCAGCCCACTGGCAGATGTCAGGTGTATCCATATTGCCTATGGAATGAGATCCATGGCCAAGCCAGTCCTTGCTCCTCAAGGCTATGCTTCCTTCCCCCACCTACACGTCCACAGACACGTGGATGCACCAACAGAACAGCTTTGCCTTGGACTACTCAGCCCACGCTCCACACGATCCCAGCTGGATTCCCCAGAAGCCTGGTCCACAAAATCTGAGGGATATTTGCAAAACTCCTCCAATGTTGTTTCCCTTTCTGAATCACCCTTCCTGCCTCACAGCACTGATGGATCAACCATTGTGCCAGATTTGCTGTCCTGCTTCTAGACAGATTTCAGGAGACTGTGTTGGTTTCCTGTGTTGGATTTTCCACACAGTCTTGCTCTGACAACCTTCTAAAGAGGAGCTGGAGGTTTCCCTCACAGCTCCTTTCCACACCATCACAACTTTTGCCTCAGTTGGACACAGCCAGCATCTGGATCTGTGCAATTACCCTTCCCTTTTCCAGCCTTGCAGCACAACGGTGGGACAGCGAGGGCTTGGATTGTGGCTGCTCACCACATGGAAACGAAGGGATTGCCAAATCACCCCAGGAGGAAAACGAGCAAAGACATTTATACAAAGAGAAGGGCTTTTGGCTCCTTTAGTCTGCAAGGCCAGACATTCGATGACGCTTGCCCCTGCTTTTTCCTCGCATTATTTGCCATATTTAGCCTCCTTTCATCCTGCCTTGCCTTCACGCTGAGCAAAGAGGGAATGGCACTTGCCCAGTGAGGGAACGGACAAGAGGAATTTGCTCACTGAATAATGAAATGTGTTTTTTCCTCCTGCTCAGCCTCTGTCTGAGTCTCATTTCTGGTTTGCAGCAGATACTCCCATTTTCTCCACCTCTCTTCCAAATCCAAGGAAACTGTTTTCTTTGGGTGGGAAATACAATTTCAGGAAAAAAAAAAAAATTGACTGCCAGAGGAATTTGCAGGCAGAAAGGTGCCAATTAATCTACATTATAGCAAAATTAGCCTGATACGAAAACATAGGAGGATGACAAGGGAGAGATCAGCTTCTAATGTCCTCATTAACCAGTGGTGCTCCTTGAGAGCCTTCCAGCAGGTGAAGGAAGCTGTCTGGTTGCACTTCATTAGCACCTGGGTTAATGACAGATAAGGAGGGAGGGAGATGGACTGTCCCCCCACCCTTCCTGCCATTCTCCTCTACAGCTCCTGGGTGGAAGTTGATGTTTCCCTTGTCTCCTGTCCCTCCTCTCTTTGTAATGGCAAGACAGGTGCAACAGGGTGCATCTTCCTGAACAATGGGTGAGAGTGGTGTTTTCCCTGGAGCCCAGGATGATTTGGGTAGTGCTGAGCTACAGTGGGACCCCTGCACTCCTGGCACACGTAGATGGAGCTACACTTGACACCCTCACAAACTCTTCCCTGTGTCCTCCTTTTCTCCTTGGCTTTCACAAGATTTTTGCCCTCTCACCATCCTGCCTTGCTTTTTCACCCCTCTGCTTGCTGGCAGCTGCTGTGCTCCGTGAACAACCCTTCTGATTATCTTCTCTCCTTCTGCAAGCCCTGGCTGTTTATTTTATTGTTCAACGTTAGGTTTGGTTCTTTCAGGTTTTTTTAACATTTTTTCAACCCCACTGATGTCAGGTCAGATTGTCTGTCAGCACAACATCAGGTTGCCAGCAAATGAAGGACAACTGACAGGGAAGACAACAAGGAGTAAAATCTTCACCACCATGACAAAAACACAAAAATCCCCCAAAAGAGTTGAGACTTTCCCAGAGAGGATGCAGAATTGCTCAAGGGTATCACTCCAAAAATGCCCCAGGCCTGCAAGGTGGTAGGATTCAGACACATGGCAGTAGAGATAGGAACAACTTCAGTGGGAGCTGGGCATTATCTGTGGAGGGGCAGGGCACATCTGTCAGAAGATATGAATTATGCACAAAACCAGGCACAGGGACAGCTTGGAGGTAAAGATGGAAACAGCTTTGATTTGTGCTTCTGAAAGGGCCCTCCAGCGTCAGCTGGAAGGGGAACACAGGACTGTGAATATCCTGAGTTGGAAGGGACACACAAGGATCATTGAGTCCAGCTCCTGGCCCTGCACAGGACATGCTCTTCATGGGAACATGTGGAGCAGGGATAGGATGGAAGGATGCACATGGACCTCTGCTGGGGACTGCAAGTTGCTGTATGAGTAGATCTAAACCCATCCTTTGTTCCCTACCTTCTCCCTGAGCATTCTCCCTTGGCCTTGGCTGGAGACACATTCCGAGGTGAGGTGTTCCTTTGACCTGCCTGCTTCCCGAATCAGCATACCTGTCCCAGGAGAACCAGCCTCCCTTGGCAGCAAGGATAACCCTATAACCTGAAGTTTTGCAGGAATGGCTGTCCTGCACGTGACCATGCCTGTGAATCCCTGCTGGTGCTTGTCATTCTTCCTTGGGAAGGAAGAGACTGAAAAGCCACTAGGAGCAAGCATATGAGGTAAAGCCAGGAGAAGTTACTACAGCGAGAAGGGGGGTTTGGACCTAGACCTACAGGTTATATTTCTTTTTCCTCTCTGAAAGTCACAGAAGACCTTTCCAGATCCAAATGTTTCACACATTAGTACTGCCACCCATTTGCCTCCAAATTCACTCCGTGACTATGCCTCACAATCCCTCTTTCACAACCACCCCACTTTATGGACTGCCACGAGCAGGGACACAGGCACCAGAGCCATGCCCAGTGGCACCCAGTCAAAATCATGGGCCACCTTTTCCTGCATCCTGGAAAGAGCAGCTGGAGAGCGGGGAGAAGGCGGCTTTGTGATTAAATAGCATCACGACACAGCAGGCGCTGCAATGGGAGCCTTGAGACAGCTCCTTTGGCTGTCTCTTGCCCCTGGATTTAAGTCCCTGGAGGTCTGGGGTGCTGCTAAAACACCAGATCCAACAGCACAGGTCAGCCTGCACCGGGACACGAGCGACAAAGCTTTGCTTTTGACTCCTTCCCACTCCCAGTGTCCCAGTACTGCCCAACTCTGCTCTGCCACCCCTTTCCTCCCTCCATCCCTTGTTCCTTTTAATTAACAACTTTTTCTTTGTTCCCCCTAATGAAGCGGGGCGGGGGCAGGCGAGGGGAAGGGAGGGCGAAGCTGCTGTCAGCCAGATGAGTTATTTTCCCTGTGCTCGAGATCAAAGGCTGCGAGCTCCCGGCTCGTCCTTGATTTGGGCAGCGTCTTTGGGCCGGAGCCTCTCTCTCCTTGTGGTTTCTCCGTGGATGGCGGTCGGGACGCTGGGCTGGAAAGGGAGGGCTGAAACCCGGCAGGGGGGAGCTGCCAGAAGGACTTTGGCTCGTCTCCTTTCGGGAAGAAGGCGAAGAGGAATTTGTGTGGTACCTGGACTCGGCGTGTGGGCACCTCGGGCAGGTTTGCTGATGCCCGGGTGTGAAACCTGACGGTCCAGACACTCCCCTCGGGGAGGGGGACAGGAGCAGGTTTGATGTGGAAGGAGCCTGCAGCTCTGCCAGAGCTATTAATGGAGAGAGAGAGCTAATTATGGGAAAGTAAAGGCAAATGTGGGAAACCAAACCACTGAGGGATTTGAGAAAGAGAGACCTTAGCTGAAGGAATGAGAAAGGACCATGGTATAATGCCATTTTTTTCAAGCCCTCTAACAATGTGTCTGACGGGGGAGGCGGAACATATTCAGGGGGGCCAAAGCTTCCAGGACATTTAGCCTTTATTTAATTTTTAATTTGGAGCTAACACCCCAATACTACAGCACTGGACATTTCCTCACCCTGAGCTCCAAAAACCCTTACCTCACTCCAGGGATCTGCACCTGAGGGCTGGAGTCCCTGTAATTGCATCTCTTTGGGTCCATGGGGGTGTAACAGGGTGAAGTTCTTATTTTACAAAGCCTTATCCTGTTATTAAAAATGCTTTAGAGCCTCTCTGTCTCACAAGCCATGCTGTATTTTTGGTCTTTATCACTCCTGCTTATCTGTGGCATGTCCCAAATTTTCCACATACCATTTTAATAACATTTGGAGGGTAAAACAGGTCATAATTTCATGCTGGAAGAGGGAGCCCTAATGCTCTACCCCATGTAGCATCACCCTGAAATATGGGAAGTGTGAGTAAATCCAAACTTTGAAAACACCTCCTGGCCAGCTTGTATCTAAAATTAAAGAAAACTAACAAACTCATAATCTAAGATTAAGGATTATAACTGGGTATCAGAAGGCAGAGGGCTGTTAATTAACTTTCTATTGACGAAACAAAGCACATGGAGAGGAACCTTGCTAATCTCTTTTGTGCTAATCAGCACACATTATTAATTTGCTGGAAAGGAAAAAAAAAAAAGGTCCTCCTCTTCCCACTTAAACTCAGGTTTAATAGGGCTGGAGCGTGGTTTCACATTTCCCAGGCTTCATTCTTTGGATGACATATGTTGCAGTGCATTTCCTAGTGCATTATGAAGCTTCAGCATAAATAATTCAAGCTAAACTCCAGTTGTTAAAATAAACGAGCAAAGTATCTTTGGTGATTAATTATTCTTCCTTCCTCCTGCCTCCCCCTCCCTGTCAAAAGTACAAGCACATGTGCCACAGCCCAGGAAAATGCTTTGCTGTGACCCAGGGCATCCTGGAATGTTTTAGCTGGCACAGGGGGGATCTGGATGCTCGGGTTTGCTGGAAGTGCCTGCTCAGCGTCAGGGAAGCCGGGAGGTGTCAGCAATCTAACCCAAAAAAAACTCAAAAAACTTCAGGGATTCAGCACCCGATGAATTCCCAGTTAACCAGCAGATTTGTGTGACTCGAGTTTTCACTGGGATGAGGTTCAAGTTCTGGCTGGCCAGTTTAAACATTTAAATAAATGGTAATGACCACATTCCCTGGGTCCTTTCCACTTTCACAGGGACATTGGGACACCCAATGCACCCAGTGCCCACGGCTGGGTCCTGCCTGACCCCGTCTGGAGTTCTCCTCCTGCAGCCATTTAGGAAATAACATATTTCCTTTTAGGAAAGGAAATTTCCTTGAGGATTTCCTCTCTTACCCCCTCCTCCCACTCAGGAGGGGGCTTTATTTTATTGCTCCCAGTAATGCCCCTCTTGCCCGCAGTGCACAAGTCCCAGCCCTGGGGTGGCACCGAGCACAGGTATCCCTCTGTGAGGTGAGGGGCTGCCACCCCGCCGTGCCCATCCCAGGGTTCTGCTACCCCAGGACTGACCCAGGAAGAGCCATCACTTTGCTTTCCCCATGTGTCCCCTTGCTCCTCTCCCTTCCCTCAGCCCTGTCAGCTCCAATTAGGAGCAGGGCAGCGCTGGGCGTTCTCAGGCTGCTCCTGGCACCAAAATGTTGCACAGGGAGGCACCCCCAGGCTGCCACTTTCCTCTTGCCCTGGGATCCAGCAGGAATGCATATCTGCAGGCACAGTTCTGTTGGACAATAAACAGCTTCCCCTCTCCCCAAACTGCCATGGGCACAGGATGAGATGAGGGGACCAAACCAATGGGATACATCTGCCAGCAGAGCTGGACAGATGGAAAAACCCAGGCATTAAACAAACCCCGCAGATGTTTCACACCCAGCCATGAAAAGTATTCCATTTAACAGCTCAGAGCTATTTATGGAAATCACTTAATTCATTCTATTTCTTTCCTGCATCTCCTTTTTTCCCCCCACTCGGTCGCTGGAACTGCTCACGACTGGATCATTCTGCCAGAGGAAAATTATCCTCCTGCTGCCTGGTGCCCACCTCAAGTCAGAGGTGCCTGTAACAACATCCTATCCCATCACTGCAGGATAGTGGGATGCTGTGAGAGCCCAAGCTGGCTGGGCATGGGAGGATGGACATCCAGGTGAGAGAAAAACTAACTTCCCCAATTAAAAAGAAAACGGAAACTCAATGAAGGAGAGGGGAGCAGGAGTGGGGAAGCCTCTGAGCAATACTGGGGGGGTGCTTTCCACACCTCATTACATCCACCTCTCTTCCAGGATCACAAACTCCCTAGGAGAAAAACCAAGCTGCCACAAACACCAGTTTTTATTCCTACAAATGCTCTTCCCCTTGCCCCTGACAGCCCTGTGGAGCAGGGCGGAGCAAGAGAAGATGGACCATTGACCCGGGACCAGGGGATGGGGCACTGGGGAGGCTCTCTCTGAGGCAGTCACAGAGCCAGAACGCTGGCTGGAGAGGGAGAGTGGAAATTCCCTTCGGGAGAAAGTGAACATGATAGATGGTACTCCCATCACCCATCCCCACAACTCACCTCCTACCATCTCTCTTCACTTAGCTCTTTCTCCTTGTCCTTTGTTTTTTGTTTTTCTAAGAGAGGGTGGGTTTTAGTCGGGTTTTTTTGGTTTGGTTTTTTTTTTTTTTTTTAGTG
>VXBQ01017432.1:88666-185204 GCA_013400175.1 Phainopepla nitens
TTAGTGGCTAAAGCTATTCTGCCCCTTTTTGGGCACAGAAGCATCCAGAGGGGACCAGAGGGACCCAGTCTAAATCGAGACCAAACACAGCACTGCCCATCCCCACCCTCCAGCCCGTGCTTTGCCTCCAGAGAGGTGCACATCCCAAAATCCAGCCTGAAGATGCCCCTGAACCCAGCCAGCTGAGAAGATGAGGGGCTGGAGGGGGGGGTCCTGCCACATCTCCCGGCTCCCACAAGGTGGCAGGTCTCCATAATTGTTTTATCCTGATCAGAAGCCCACCGGCAGCAGCCACGGCTTGCCTGCTCTGCCTAGAGGGGAGCTGAGTCCCAGTGAGTTGTTTTCCATGAATAAAATGGTTCTTTTTGCACTTGTAAACTGTGATTTTTATGACAGTAATACGCCTGTATAAATTTTTAAAAAGCAGCACAAAGAAATTAGGACAAGGCACGGCCAAATCGTGGCTCCTTGTGCGTCCTGGGTGACTGCAGAGTTCAGAGCAGACACATGGCAAAGCAGGAGGACGCCGGCCAGGCAGAAACCCAGGAGGGAGCAGAGAGGTTGTTCAACAAGGTTCAGAAGGTGGGGAGGAGATTTAGAGATTAGGCCAGATCAAAAGGATAATTATTTTTGTTACATTTCCCTATCTGCATCACTCCACTGGTTCTGCGAGCAGCCGAGAGGCCGGGCTGATTCGTGAGTTTCCAAGCATAACTGGTGTAAGGAACATGTTTCTAAAGCCTCAGCAGTAAATTCCAACCTTTCATCAGACCTGCCTGCTGTGTGTTCAGAGAGGTAAACCCCATGAGACCTGGAGATTTACTTTCCAAAATCTGGAAGGTTTAGGCTGCAAATGTTTCCCTTGACACCTCCGTGGTATCGAGGAGCATCAATGCAGGTGATGCACAAAACTCCCCCAGAAATGAAGCAGTTGTATTTGGTCAGAGTTTGGCACCTCAGTTTGGCTACCAATGCCACCAGGATTCAACTTGCTGGTTCCCTGCTTGAACTTAGGAAAAGCCACTCATCCCATACAAAGCATCGCTGCTTGTCCCAGGATACACTAATGCCCCCCCACACATCCAGTCACCAAATCCCAGAAGTGGGGGTGAGGAGCACAGGCAGGATTTGCCTCCCTGCTCCACCTGGAGCACCATTCTAGCTAAGGAACCCTCTCCAGAAGGATTTCCCAGTGGTGAGGTGCAGATCCTGCCCTGAGAAGGGATGATAGGGATCAGAGCACCTCAGAGGGCCTCACGGCTCCCACCTCCTGAGCACCTGCAAACCGTGGGTGAATTGGGTGCTGGGCATGGATGAGCACCAATGTGTGGGTGTGCAGGAGCTCTCCCCTCATGGAACCAGCTTCCCACTCCTGCACGAGTCACCAGTTCCATGTCAATGCCACAAACCTGGTCCCCAGAAACCCCTGGTCATCAGGATCCATCTCTTCCATGGGAAAAGAGGCCTCCCCAGGAGGAACAGGATACTCACAGCTTGGACAAAGCTCCCTCTTGCTAAGGCCAGCTATGTGACCACAGAACCCAAAGATTGCCTCAACAGCTTTTGGGGCTCCCTGTCCCTCTCCTGCCACCACCAGAGCCAGCTGCCTGCTCCCAATTCCATATCAATACCCTGCTTAATTTACAGGGCAATAAAAGTTAATTAATGCCATAGTTACAAAGCCATTACAATGTAATTATTGTTTAATTGGATTATAAGTTATGCAGTTTCCGACAAAGTGCTTATTGCTTATGTAATAAACCAGAAGATATTTACAAAGTGATGAATTGCTGTGATGTTAAGCACCCAGAATAGCGTTGGGATGGGGGGCTGCATTTCCTTGGCTTGGGGTTAGGAACCCCTCCATGTGCCACCCGTGGATCAGCATCCCCTCCTGCCGCAGTCCTGACACAGCTTCCCAAATCTGCTGCCGTTTAGGCCTCTAAAGACATTGATTCCAGAGAGGCTGCTATTGGGAGAGCAAAGGGGAAAAAGAAAACAGAGGGGAAAAGCTCCCAAGCAGCAGAGAATCAATCCAGGATGCTGCTCTCCCGGTCGCCCTTTCCCGTTGGATGACCTTCATCATCCCTTCCACGACTGTCTCACCCTGTCCCTGCACCCAGAGAGCTCTGGGAACACACAGGGCAGCACCTGGGGCCAGGGATGACTTCAGTGGTATCAGAGGATGATTTAATTCCCTCTTGGCAAGGCTGCTGGGATCTGGTGAGTGGGAGAGGGCACCCACGCGGCAGAGCCGGACCCGTTAGGCATCCCTGAAAGCAAAAGGGACCAAGCAAATGGAGCTCCACCAGCTTGCAATGCCCAAATTCTACCCCACAGGTCTCAGTGCACCCCAGGCGAGCTCTGGGTCATCAAGCTCCTGGCCAGGAAGGTCCTGGAGCAGCAGGATCCCTGCATAGCAGCCCAGGCAGCAGCAATCAGTGGCTCAGTGCTCTTGAGAGCAGTGAATTAAAAAGAAAAAAAAGAGGGTTTTATGATTAATATTGCTGCTGGGATAATTACTGTTATTACTACTATTATTACTGTTTGGATAGGGGCTTGTCATGGTTCATTTGGGGAGGAAAAAGTCACAGCCTGCTCATGGGAAAATGGGTGAAACATGCTGAAGGCCATTCATTGCATGACTCAGGCCAAATAACCCTCATTTTTTTCTGCCATGAAATATTATGAGCTGCCTAATAGGCAGCCAGAGCCTTTTTGGCTTCCCCCACACACCTCCCCGAAATGTCCTGCTCCACACACAGTCCATCTGACCCATGGAGCAAGTCCCCATCCTGCTCCTGAGGCTCCTACAGTTAAAAGGAGCTGCCATAAAAATGCAACCGAGCAATTTTCCAGCAGAAAATGCAGCTGCTTTGAATTCCCGGCAATTAAAAGTTTGACTGGAGTGGGGGAAGGGAACCATTTGAATTTCTCTCACGCTCGCTTTGTTTACTTTTATTAGCTCTTTGTAACAATTTTAGGTTGCTGCATTGTTATCTAAACAAGCTGCCTCTCTGAATCCGCCTTCTTATTTTATGGGAAATTCTCAGCTTTCTGACCCTGAGTTAAAATAAATAATAAATCAACCAACAACCTGGAAACAGCCTGAATATTCCAATCCCAGCTCCCAGTCCAGCTGTATTGAACTGGATAAAGTGGACATCATCCCAGCCACTTTCATGTGGCACCGCCTGAATTATCTCTTTGTGACATTTCCAGCTCTGAAAGAGCAGTGCAGGGATTTGGGATGTTGCTTTTGTGAATGGTATTTAAAGCTTCTTTTCATAACCCTGACCCGGTTTACCCGTTAACGTAACAAATCAATCTTGCCTTTAAATTGTTTAGCTTCTGGTCAAACACGGGCAGTCTTACTGATGTAAATATTATGTTTGCTCACTTTATAAGCCGGCACGCTCCTGCTGCCCCGGCTGCTCTGCAGGATTTCTGTAGGATCCTTCTTCAGAGGGGCAGAGGGATGAAAAAATCCCGCCCACACTCCAGGCTGAGGGCTCTCCCAGGGCACAGGGTGGCACCACAGGGCTCAGCATTGAGCACATGTGGGAAAGGGGTCACAAACCAGGCAAACTTCAGCTGATCTCAGCCAAACAAAGCACCTGTTTGCTTTGTAACATCTCCTGTGTCACCTGCTGTTCCCTGTTTCCCAGAGGCTGCTCACGGTGAGGTTAAGGAGAGTCCTGCTACTGAAAAGAGAATTTTTTCTTTTTTTCTCTCACCAAACTCATTGCTTTGGGCATGACTACACAAAAAAAAAAAAAAAAACCAACAACTTTCTCTGAGTTTTCTAGCTCCAGTTTACAGGCCAGCCATCAAAAACCAAGCTCTGAGCACAGAGGCATTCCTATTATCCAAGAACATCTAATAATATTTAATCCTGCTAAGCTCCGAACACGCCGATACCTTCTAGCAATGAGAGCTGAGCCTTAATTAACAGAGGTTAATTAATAAGCCAGAGAGTGGGAGGAGGAGGGAGGGGCAGCTTCACAAGGGAACCTGAATACCTCTCCTACACCTCAGCAAGCTCCCAGTGTGCTGCTGTGACTTTCTTTTCAGAATGGTTTCTAAACTCTTGTTCTGCCTCGACTCACAGAGCCCAAAATAAAGGATTGGGGTGTGGATGCTCAGCCACTGCAAAGCCCATCCCAGGCATGTGTTCCCTGCTGTCCCTCAGGAGCCCGTGGGATGTTGGAAAAGGAAGTGAGCTGAAGAGGGGAAAGTAACAAGGCTTTCTGCAGGAGCCAAACCCAGAGCTATTATGGGTGTTTTAGGAGCTTTACTCTTCCCATTTTCTGTCTGGAGAGACGCAGCCGACGGGCCAGCTCGGCACGCTGCCCGTGCCAGCCCCTGCTTCCCTGGGAGAAAGCTGCCCAGGCTGGAAAATCCACACACTAGGCTCATCACAAAGCCCTTGACTCAGCTCTCTGACCCCCTGGGACACCCAGCCCCACCCCTGGGACAGCCCTGTCACCTGGGGTCACTCATCACCTGGGCTGGAGCAGCAGCGGCCACGTGCCGGGAGCCAATTCTGCAAGCAGAGCTTATTGTCCCAGCTCTGTTTGCTTTAACCAGATAATGAAAGGCTGGGTTTGTGCCAGGGAACAACGACAAAATGCCATGTTGCCACCCTGCCAAAGTGCTATCTCCCTGGCTTTCCAGGAGGTGTCCTTTCAGCCCTCCCCAAGACCAAATCCTGTGGTTCTGCTGGAGGTGGGCACCCACCGAACACGACATTGCAGAACTCAGATCTGCAACTACCCTGTTACAGGAGTTTTTCCAGGGAATATACAGCTGGTGGGCAAAATCTTAGGTTCAAACACCAACCTAGCATTGCCAGAAAAGCATAAATTATGTTGAGGCACAGAACATCCCATTTTATCACTCAGATATGTATTTCCTATCAAAAGATGAGCATGGAAGCCCAGAGAGCAAGACAGAAGAGGACGGCACTGAAACCATCACCCAAGAAGTATTTCTGCCAAACACAGGTCCCTGCCCAAAAGCTGAGAGGAAAGTGGATGAAAGGAAATATACTTTGTAATAAATGAATCGGGGAAAAGGCAGAAGTGATGGGGATGGTGTAGGACATGGGCTGTGCTTTAGCAGTGTAGTCTCTACCTTGTAGTTGGCATCAAGGCCAGCCCTTTCCTAAACTTCCCATTCTCCCAGTTCCTTCCTCCTGAGCCTTTTCAAAGCAAGAAAAAAGCATGGAAAGAAGAGGGGGAAAAAAGAGCAGACAAATCACTTTTTTTTTTTTCCTCCCCCAAATAATTATTGGGTTTTTTTGGCAAAGAGCAGATAAGGAATGCTGCAGTGTTTGTCATCATTAGGTTAGAGAGGCTGCCAAGCTGTAATAGCATTACGGCTGCAGGCATTGTGGGTAATGCCATGCAAATTGCTCCAAAGGCGTTGGAAAGGAAGGCCACCGGCGGCTGAGCAATGTGAAAAGGACACTCTCAAGTACTCTTCCCCATGCAGTTTTTGTGCTCTGCTTTTTGGGACACCCTTGCACAAACTGGCAGGTAAAGCTCCCTAGGTTGCTGCTCCACCCCGGGCTGTAATCCCGTATGGATTCCTGCATTCTTTTGTAGATCCCAGCAGCATCAATGATTTCAGCAAAGCTCTGGGGGCAAGCAGGGGCTGCTCTGCCATCACTTCCTCCTCCAAGTTCACCCCTTGGTTTTTCCCCAGACTCCCAGGAAGCTGCAGAGCACTCAGATGACCCAAGTATGAAACAGCTGGAGGGAAAGGTAAGCCATGGGCCGTGCTTCTTTCATTCTGAGCGGTGCCAGCAGCAAGGAAAAAGGGGTGAAGCTGCTCATCCACAGCCCAAGTGGCACCTCTGATGTCAGGCTCAGCTGTCAGAGCTCCAAAAACCCTCTACTCTGTCTCCCACTCTCCCAACATCACCACCTGTTTCTGTCTTCTAAGAGGTCCCTCCCTCTCTACTTGCACACTTGACCCAGCGGGAATGAACCCCCCATCTAATCCCACTCTCTCTAGTCCCTGGAGTGACCTGAGAATGCCTTCTGCTAAGTTTAAGGGTCTCCTCATCAAGGACTGCAGCAGCAGCTAATTTTTTTTCCTCTGCCTTTTTTTTCCCCCATGCAATTAAGTGCAGCTTCCTAATTGGAGTGCTGTGAACTATTTATAGCTGTATAATGACCGTTTACTACGGCAGCACTTAGATATTGGATAGGAAAAGAAGAAAGTCAGTAGCCTGGATGGTGAACAAACCACATGCAACAGAGAAGGACTTCTCCAAGGAAAGGTCAGCAGCTTGGGGAGACAAGACAGGGAGAAGCAGCAACGAGAAAGAAGCGCTGTTATTCCCTTTTCCACTGCTGAGGAGCAGAGGGATCAATCTCCATGCCCCATGTTCCTGAAGCACCAAGATTAGAGCATTTCTCTACCCATAAACCTGTGGTTTAAGGGCAAGGCCAGGTTTTAGGGCTAAGAATGCACATGGCAGCTCCGGGGGAGCATGCAGAAGCCAACAGATGTTTTCCCACATTATCCCTGTGCGTTCACTTGTTGAACACATCCCACGTGATTCAGGAACTATTCCTTTTCTCCGTGTCCATATGCTGTTTGTAGGATGATTAATCACAGTCTGAGCTGTAAGATCTAATTGCTTTTCTGTGTTTTAATGACTGAAAGAAGGTGGCCTGCCCCTGGCAGGGGGTTGGAACAAGATGATCTTTAGGGTCCCTTCCAACCCAAATCATTCCAAGAATCTGTGAAAGACCATTTATATGTATATAAGAAATCAGGAGTGGAGACCACAGAGCTTCTCAGGAACAGCATCTTTCCAATAGTGTGACATGATTTTTTTCCAAAAAAATGTTTCCAGTCATACTGTTGTGAACAAAAACCTCTCACAAAAAGGAGGGATGTGCCAACACTGGGGAAATCTCATTTATTGTAGGTTTTTTCCTCCTGACAAGAGCTCTCAGAGGGAGCCAAACTATGATCGATCTTCACCTTTGTGATTCTGATTTCCTAGTTCTGAACTACGTGGTTTAACCTTGCATGAACAGCAGCTTCCATAAAATTTTGTAACAACAATTAAAATCCATGTTTTCCCAGCAAATGCTGTGAATTTGAGGTGTAGTTTGTTGGGGGGTTTTTTGTCTTATTGTGTTTTCAAGGCAGTTGGAATCAAGAGGAGACTCCTTGACAGATGAAGAGAGGCTGGTCCTACCCAACTTGACAGCACCAGTTTAATAGGATCTCCTTTGGAATTGTTAATAAGGAGCTTGAGAAATTGGTATGCCAGGGCTGGAAACACTCATGGAGAACGAGGAGATGCGTCAAGAGCCCTCTGTGTGCTAACTTTTTGATGGAAAATTTGAGACAAGGATGGATAGGAAGTGCTGTCAAGACACTCATCGTACCAAGAGGAAAAACGTCTTGGTGCTTGAAGAGCTCGCAGTCCCCTCACCTCTCTCCACATCTGCTACATGGACAGTTCAGAGGGAAGGAGATCCAGACTGACTTCTTCCCAGGCTTCAAGCAGAAGGACAGACATCTCTTTTTCAGCAGCACACAGCCCCTTCCTCTTGCCACTCCAGTTTTTTAGCGGTGAGAAGCCCGGCCATGCTGGAGACTCAGCAGGAAGGGATGCTCACGTGGCAGGGGGCTCAGCTGGAGGTCACTTGCCTGCCTTACTGCTCTGTGCTCCAGCAAAGAGTCTGTCTCCAGCTTTAAAGGCATGTCCTGAAACTCTCTGGAACAGGAGACTCATTTTTCATGCTGAACGAGATGAAATTCCCACTGTTACCTCATTTACATCTCAATGCTGGTAACTTATAGATGGCTATTATTTATAGACATGTAAGACATCCATTTCTTATTCTGTGAGATACAGTAAGAAGAAAAATACCCATCTTTCTGCTCACCTTTTCTGAATTGTTTCTTTTTTTTTTTTGTTTCCTTTTTTTACCCTTTGCTCAAGTTTGACTGTTGCTGAAAATTTGCAAATAAATAAAGGAGTGAACGGCCCCATAAAAGCTGATTGTTTCCTCCTCCTGCAAAGATTGTCTTTGTGAAGAAGATTAAAAATCCTTCCATGCTGCCGAAGATAAAGGTATCCCTGGGCGAGAATAAGACATAAAAGAGGTTACTACACACATCTCTGGGCTGTGTGGACTGCTAATTCGCACTGTTGTCATTCCTGCTCGTCCATCTTTACTCTTTCTTCCCTCTTTCCACAAAAGGAAAAGTTGCCTTTGCTGAAGGCAGCGTTGGTAGAAACAGTTGGGCCCTGAACAAGAATATTTGCTTTCCCAGCTGGCTGCAGGGAGACAGGCTCTACAGGACCATCCATAAAGGAAAAACATCTGCTCCCAGCTGGAATGGGAGGCAGCAGGGAGGCACACGCTCTCTCCTCACACTCTGGCACAGGTTGGTGCTAGAAGAGCTCGCACCTGGGCTGGAAATTTTTTGCCACAATGAACTCACCACTTGGTCTCCAAGAAGAGGTGCAATCATGGACAGAGATCCCGAGCCTAAAGCTTTAGGGATAATCCCATGACAGCGTCTTCACCTGGCCCTGACTGCTAAACCAGCAACCCACAGCCCAAGCGAGGCTGAGTTTGGAAAGGCTCCAAAGAAAGCTCTGGGGAACACTGAAACCTCAAAAGACCTGCTCTGGGAGTTCAGGAGGTTCTTCCTAAATCCATGCGGGAGCAGGGCCACCTCCTCCCAACTCCCTCGGCCGGAGTTAAATCAGGTGCAAGAAGAAGGAACCATCTCCTGCAGCCGTTCCATGCCAAAGTGCTCCTAGAGCCCAGCAGGGCTTTTACCCAGGGACAGGCCTGCGAGCCCAGGACAAACCACTGGGTCCCTCCTTGCTTCAGACACAGGAAGGCCACTCCACAGGGCAAACTCCAGTTTTTTTCTTTCCCTCCCCTCCCAAAGTGCTTTGTCAGGATTCATTAGAAGCACAACAGGTTTTACTGGTACCTGCGTTATCAGCAGAGCGGCTGCTTTTCTTCTTTGCTGACAACCTACATTCAGTGTAACAGATTGAAAAGGCCTCCAGATTCAAAGCCTTGTAATGACTCTCCTCTTCCTTCCTTTCTCCTTCCTTCTTTCTCTTTAATGGCTTTCACTAAAGGGAAGAGATTATTTTTTTCCTTGCATGTTGAGCAAAGCGTGGAAGAGATTCTGTGTTCTCATTTTCTCTATTCTTCAACCTCCCCCTGCACCAGCTCCATGTTGCATCTTATTTCTTCTTCCCCCATATCCGGGGGTACCACCACAAAGATGCCACCAGAGATGAGGATTATCTGCTTAAATAGATTTCAATAGATGGGAGCTTGATGGACTTCATAGGGGAGGGAAAAATTGATCCATTTAGACACAATCAGATCCTCAGCTCTTCCTTTTCAGAGCCAAGATGAAGAGCTTTTTTAGGCTGCCCCAGGAAAACGTTTATTTCTCTCTTTCAAGCCCTGATGAGTTGAAGTAGATGGACAATGGTTTGTTTAAAAAATGCCAAGCAGGTTAAAATCCAGCCTGGCACACATTTCTTGCTGTAAGCAGTTGAGCCCACAGTCTGGCTTTAACAAAATTTCCCTGTTTTTTTGAATTATGAGATTGCTTTATTAATTGCCAACCTACAAATATGATCTTCTTGAGTAGTTTTGGAGTGTAACAGGGAAGGGGAGGAGAGCTGGAGCTGCAGTCCTCCAGAGACCCTGGGTAAGGCTGATTGATCAAAATCACTTGAATTTCCCCTATTATTAAATACAAGAGTGCTCCTGGATTGTCTCAGAGATGCAGGGAAAAAACTGGAAAGGAAACAGCAGCTCAGAGCAGCAGTGTCCAAGGAGGTGCTCATATTAATACTTCTTCTCTTTTTTTTCTCTCATCTGCAACCATTTGTGATGGGTTTTGCATAAAAATCCTTTTTGGCAAGTACCAGATCAGTTCTTTATCCTTGCCTTGTATTTATGCAACACACTTCAGATCGAGGGGACCCCAGTGACAGACAGAAGGGTCTCTTCCTTGAGCTGAGCACACTGAAGGTGCTTCCCACGGGAATTGTGCAGGAAATGAAATGTACTGGCTCCTTATCCCTGCACGTATGGGGGGCACAGAGACCAGCCAAAGCTGGGTGTGGAGAAGAAGAGCATTTTAAGAATCTCTGTAGTTCAGGCAGGAGGACAGTGGCTGACAGGGAGAAGGAACATGGGAATGATGGAAAAAGTAAGACCACGAAGAAATGCATCGCTTCCCGTTTCTGAATGTCTAAACAGTGTTCAAGTCCAGAGTCCAAGAAAGACCTAAAGATCCCCAGAATTACCCTTATCTGAGTAAATCAATATCCTGCTCTGGGAATGAGAACTAGCCAGGAAACAAGAATTGTGTGAATTGTGAAATCTGGGGATTTCTCTTCCAAGAACTTTTAATTTAATGCTTGATTCTTTTGAGAGGGAGAGGGAACTTACGCTGGGCTAAGAAATGCAATACGTGGGTTACGAACATTCCCTGAGAAGATGAAGGATTTTCATGTTTGCTCTGCTGATTCTCTCTCTGGCCCTGTGCATATTTAATTAAAATCATCTCTCTCTCTCCAGCAGAGGTTTTGAGCTTGAACTGCTGTATCCCGGATGGATGCCCTTGGAGGAAGCACTTCCTACCTGAAAAAGCTCCGTAAAATATGTTTGGCCAAGCCCCCTTCCTTCCTTCACTACAGGTCATCTTGGAATACCAGAGATAGCATGAAGCCTCAGCACAGATCAAAAACCTATCCATATCGTCCTGCTGGAGCCCTCTGGGCAGTCAAAGACTTTCCCAAACCATTCCTTTGATGAGTGGACATAGAAACTGAAGGCAACCATACTTCTGCCGACCCCTTGCCGCCTCTATTCTCCAGCATCCAAAAAGCTGTCATGCCTTTGCCTAAATTCCCATCCTTGGTGAGGTCTTCCCTTTATACTTCTCTGCCACAAGCACAAACCCCTTCATTCAATTCCCATCGTCCTGGAGATGCCCCCTCCACTCCCACAACCCAAATCCAGCGCCAAAACCCTTCCAGACAATTCATCCAAATCTCGCCTCACTCTGAAAAAACAACCCACAGAGATGGTGCAAAACCTCACATAGGGCAGCCATGGTTGTTAAAGCATCTAATTATGTACTGTCTCATTACTAAGCCTGATTTGATTTAAGCAGCTCCCTGGCTGGCGCTCTGGGATGTGACACCACACTCTGAATCATCCCTGTCCCATCTGCTCCTGCCTTTGCCCTTCCCAGCTCGCAGGTAGGATAACACACCAAGCTAAATATTTAATGGGAGTGCTAATGGATTTGTTAAGTGAAGGTGGGGATACTGGAGGAGCTTTTCCTTGGGTTAGGATGACTGAGCTGGGTTTATGCTGGTGGGAAACCTGTACAGCCCAGTCCTGTGCTGGTTCTGTCCTGGTGCTGTGCTCCTGGGTGGGAACACCATGGCTACAGGCAGATGGTGCCGGGCTCATGCCCAGCACTGAATCACCACTGAGCACAGCTTGCACCAGAGCAGCATTAAAGGGAGAGCTGTTGGGTGGTTCTTTTCAGGTGAAGGGAAGAGGAAAAGCCTTCTTGGGATGATGCTCTGGAGCTCTCAACCAAGTCAAGGCAACGGAACCCACAACAGCAAACCCAGCCTTGGAGCATGTGAGCCATCAGGGTTGGAGCAGCAGCTCCGTGGAGCTGTGCCAAAACTTCTCCTTTTCACCTCACTAGGATTTTCCCAACAGTTTGCAAATCCTGTCGACGGCAGATAAAAACACCCACCAACGTTCCAGGGCCAGATGGTAGTTTGTGTTTATGAAAACTGTGATTTGTTTTCATGGAAACTAGTAAAAGCATAGCGGGCAAACCTGGAAAATCACAGCTCACCCTTTGGGAAAGAGGATATTTTATGGATAGTTTTGGTTGCCACCTCTGTTCTACAGCTGATGGAGCTTGGGAGAGGGGAACTCATAAGAGGTCTGCTCAACCCAAGAGAGCAGCTTTGGGATCCGGAGGCCACTGGCCAAAATTCAGCCTGAATTAGGGAGAAGTGGGAGAGAGGTACTTCACATGACGTGCCAACTTTCCAGCTCACCAGTAGAGAGAGTTAGAGTTCATTGCTGAACCTTCGTTAACAGAGAATGAAGTCATGGGTTGCTCTTCGTGGCTGGTGGAGGAGCCTCAAGAACCACTAGGGTCTATCCAGCGAGTGAGACAAGAAAAGACTCTGTATCAGCTCTGTGTCTTGCAGGGATGCAACCGGCTTCATTCTCTGCATTTTTTGCCGAGTAACAGGTAAGAATGGACCATCGGGTAGAGCTTCTCATGCACTGGACTTCTCCTGGGGCACTTCCACTTCTGGCTGATCTCTCTCTCTCCAGCTCTGCCCAACAACTGCCCCTGTGGCACGGTGTTGGTTTTGGCTGGATTAATCCCAGCCTGATCCCCTGGGAGCAAGGCCCGGGGCACAGGCAGCTTAAATCCTGTTGGCTGTGGTGGCCCCAGGCCAGGAGTGATGTCAGTTCCTGGAGAAGACACATAAATTTCATCTCTGTTTCCTTCTGCTGAGTTTTCCTTTTGCTTGCAGGGGATCTGCAATACTTCATCTGTCACAATGGCTCCCAGGCACTCACGTTCTGATGTCATAAATTTGTCATCACCACGACATCACTGACAGACCAAGCACGAGGAAGAAGGTCTCCAGGGCTAAGCAAAGGACCTTCCCTCTAACAAATGGTGGTGATTCACACCAAAATGCCCCTGGGAAGCCCTCCAAAACAGGGAAGGATTCACACTTTGCATCCCAGATTTCTCTTTTCTATTTGTTGCCAAAGTGAGACCTGACCAATGGTGGTGGGTTTGGACACACTGCTTCCAAGAGCAGGTGTGCATCCCCTGATTCTGGAGGTTTGCTGATCTCCTGGGTTTATTTTGTTTCCAAGAACTTCCACTCCTCCACATGAGAGCTGAGCAGTTTTATAAATAAAGAGAGATTTTGGAGGAAAACAGGGCTGTGAGTAGGCAAGACCTCCTTTGAGGTTGCCATGGTGCTGCACTTTAGACTGGTGATAACCTCATGGCCTTTTTCCTTAACATACCTGCACAGAAGAAAAGGGAAATGCTCAAAAAACTAAATCCCAGCATTTGTGGGGGCAAGGACCCTATTATTTGAAGAGGCTGAAGTCAGCCTCATTGAATTCTTGTAGATCTTCCTCCTTACAGCCACTTGGAAATGTTGATTTTTTGCTTCCTTCCCTCTCTGCTCTCCCACCATGAGAAGCAGCTTTGGGGTCAGGTAAATATTTTCTGGCTCCATTGAGTGCCATCATCTGGAAGGAAAGCAGGGTGGATTTGAGACTGGTTGAGGATCCATCTAAGAATAGTTCTCCTTGTCATGCATCCCCTGCCCTTGAACAACCTCTTCCAGGAATATCCCAACACCTGGACAGTCCAGCCTGGCATCACACATCCTGCAGACTGATCCTGCTGCCTGCCTTATTTCAGTGCTGTTACTCCAGGATTTCTTGGCAGGTTGTCTAGAAATCAGCAAACAACCCCACAAGAGAGTAGATCTTAGGACAGGAAAACTAAAAAGAGTTCTACAGCACAGCCTGTGATTTTCTGAGGGATATTTGGCTGCTCTCTTGTGCTGCTGCATGGTAGGAAAGGGCAGGGAGAGGACATAATTCTGCTCTAACTTGCTACATCATCAGTTTTCATTAAAATATTCTTCTGCCACATCTTTGTAATTTTTCATTTTCGGAGGCAAATTTATTAAAGGTGTACTTCAGTCTGATTAAATTAAATAAGTGGCATTAGCAAATAAAGGGGTTTTTTTTATCTCAGCACACCACAAAAAAAAAAGGGGGAGGGGGGAGAAATTGCTGTGATACAAGCAGCTATTTAATACTATAACTGATTGGGGGGCAGGGGGGGAGTGGGAAAGTTTCATTCTCCATAAGCTTCCATTTGTTATCTTCCCTCAGCCCAACGACCACAAATCACTCTGGAGCCTTGCAGCAAAAATACCCCAAACGTAAAGCAATATAATAACCTGTGTTTTCCAAGATAGGTAATAATACATTTTGCACACAAACAAACCTTCCTAGCACTCCACCAGCTCCTTTCCTAAGTCTCCCTGTGTGGCTCTTAACTTTTCACACTCATTTCAGGACTATTTCCTGGTCAGAAATGGCTTTGAAAATGAGGCTGAAAAAGGTTTCTCAGCTTATTTTTGATTTCTGCTAGGCAGCAAGAAAGGGCAGGGATTGTGTTCTGAAATTCAGGACTTGCCTTTGCTACCTTGCTTTAATAGGGCCACTTTGCCTGTGTTTTTCCCGTCACAGTCTCTCCCCAGATCCATCTTAGCTAGTTTTGGTGGAAAAACAGAGTGGTTGGCTGATCTCTTCCCCCCTAGCCCTGCTACAACATTTGGGTAATTCTAGGGCTGTGAACACACGAGTATTTTTTAAGCCACGTGTCAAACACAGCTCTCCCTTTGCACAAGCTTTAAAACCAACTGTCCTAGCGGGATGCTCCGATGAAGCCAGGGCTGGGAAAGGAACAAGGGTTTCCAGAGACATCCAGGTTTTCTCTTCCCCTTCTTGGCACAAAGGGGCAGCTTTTGCTTCTCCCAAAGCCACCCTGCTCCAACCACGCAGGAAGAACACGGGATCCTCCGGCCAGGAGCAGCTGTGGCAGCAGGAGGTGGTGCCTGGCCTTGGGGCTGAGAGGTCTCCAGGCCTTTGCTGCCAAGAGGAGGCAGCGCATCCATGACAAACAGAGGGAAAACTCTGGAAGTTTATTGGATTGAGAGCTTCCCATCTGTTTCTGCCACAGTCAGCCCATGGCTCTCCACTGACAGTAGCTGGAGACGAGCAGGATGGAAGCAGACAGACATATCCAGGAGCCCTCACCTACCAAGGAAAATCTCTGAGGGCTTCTCCCAGTGGGAAACAGAGTCAAAAGGGTGTTGCACCCTCCCTTCTCTGTTCAGCTGTAACTGGGTGGAAAACTGCTGAGCCAAAGGCATCCATCCTTCCCAGAGCTTCATTTGCTTGGGCCCACACAGAGGCAGGAGCAAACACAGCAGGTGTCTGCTGGATATCCCCTTCAAATGCCTGTCACCCCAACAAATTCTCTCTGTTGGATATATATTGAGTCTGTATTTTCCCACAAGGAGCAAAACCAACCAGTGGGGGGACGTAACCACCATGGGCTTGCATCCCTGGGGATGACGGGCAGGGACACGGAGCAAGAGTGGCCAAAAGTCTGCCACCAAGGGCACTTTGAGCCAAAATCAACCTCACCAGCTTTGCTAGCTCACCTTCCCTGCTGACCAACAGCAGCAGATGCAGGGCTGAGGGAGTTAGGATGCCTTGGGAAGCACTAAGATCAGCTTCGGACGGTAAGGCACCTCCACGTTCCCTACGTGGCTTTACCCAGCACAAAAAGCTGAAGATGCTTTTGAACAACACTAATGATCAGTCATCAGCTCCTTGGAAGGTTTCCATAGCAGCATTTGACTACTGGATAGCGATCAAGTCAGTGAAGCCTTGCCAAGTTCTGGGCACTTGGTTGGCAGAAAAAAATGTTTAGTGCTTCAGGGAAGACTCGGTGCAGCTTTTGATCCCTTCTAGTCTCAACATATTTAAACAAAAATAAACCTTTTCTCCCCTCTCCCTCCCAACCACCATTTCCCCACATTTAGCAGTGGAGAAGGAGGTTCAGGACGTGTGGGTTTGGCACATTTCAGCATTATTTTTAATGGATTTGGTCCCCAAATGTCACAAGGCTACCGTTTTCCCTGTTGGTCACACGTCTGCCTGAATTTTAGGCTATTCCCCAAAAGTCACAATTTCCCTGCTTCCTGCAACCTCTCTGCTGTTATTGGTTATTGTCTGCCTGAGAGATGATTTTTTGTCCCACTTGTCTCCAAAATGTCCAATTTTCTCCCACTTTAGTACCCCCTGAAACAAATTCTCCATGTGCCCTTGGTCTAACTGAGTAGGGGGACAGCCAGGGGAAAAAAAAACACCCTGAGGGAAAAATATTTCTAAAACAAATTCTATTATTCTAAAATAATTCTAATAATTCTGATTCTAAAAATTCTATTATTCTAAAATAAAGCTGCCCAGATCTTTTCTTTTACCTTTCTCTCCCAATCTTTGTTGCCCAGGGATTTACTGCCAGAGCTCTGGTGAATTTTGTGATTAAAGCCACAGAATGCTCAGCTATCAGAGTTAATAAGTTTTGCCACTGTTGGTCACCTTTGCCAAATCTCACACAGGGGCTGGACATGTGCCTGGTTGAACCAGCTTCTTTTGGCCCCCGCTTTGTCTCCACTTTCCTCACACTGATGGGATGGATGTACAAACTCTCACTTCTTGCCCTGAGCATCCTTTGCTGGCTCCCTCCCTCCCTCCCTCCCTATCCTATGGTCTGTGTGTGCAGGGAGGAAGCAAAACCTGGAGCAGTGCTGAGCCTCTCCATCTGGAAGGGGCTGGCAGCAGCTGAAGCATCAAGGCCCCTGCCACTTTCTTAGAAAGACTTGAGATCCAAGGGACTATGGGGTGTGGGGAGAAACATGAAAGAAGGAAGGAAACCTCGCAACAGCAAGAAGACAAGAACTTGTCTTCTTCACAAGAGTGGCGAAAAACCCTGATGGAGTCAGTCTCAGGGAGAGTGAAGGAAACAAATGGAGGTCTTGGAGGAGGAAGCAGTCTCTAGGAACATGTTTCCACTGAGGGATCAAGATGCTGGATGACTGAAGGCAAAGGAGATGTGACTTATCAGAGGGGTCCCTCATCGCCAACAGCATTCCTTCTCCCGCAGGACTGTCCAGGGATGCAGACAACAAGAGCTGGGAGATACTTGGATGCTCTGGCAACGGAGGGTTCATTCAGCTCCAAGGACAGCTCCCCGCCTGCCAGAGAGCAGGTCCCAGCATCTCTCAGCATCCTCCCCTGCACTGCCAGTGAGGACCATCCTGACCTGCCTCTGGCACGACAGCTCTGCCAGTTCTTTCCCAGAGAAAGAGAGAAGTGTTAATTCAAACACCCTCATGTGTTTTTGAGCTTTTCTACACCCTTTGAGACATGACCTGTTTCTTTGTTCTCATTTCAGGTGCTGGTCAAAGGTCTGAGATTTGTCCCTCTTGGATTATTTAATCCTTTTCCAGCAAGATCTCAGCCCAGAAACACCTGTGCCAGTCTTTTAATGAGATTTGGGTTCTGCAGGGAGAAATAGCTCCACACTAGTCAGAGTCCTGGAGAAAGACCCTGTGGAGATTCTCCTGCTGCAGTGGAATGAGTGTGGGATGTATCAGGATTGGTACATCTCTGTGAAAAAATGCTCTAATGCTGCCCCCTTCCCAGCAGGCTGAGCTGTAAGCAGGGCATAAACACCCCTCAGGTGCTGGCAGCATCAGCTGTGTCACACACATCTCTGGGGCAAACTGCTCAGGTGCTTTTTTACCCCCGATGGAAAAAAAATACTTTTAGAGCAGTACAAAACTGATTGGATTGAGGCAAGGGAAAGAGTGATGGAAAACAGTGAACAATAAAAACCTGGGAGCAGGCAACAGTTTCTTGGAGGAAAATAAGAGAAAATAAAGCTGATGCTTTCAAGATTAATGACTAATGACAAATAATTGTGGCTGTGGAACAGCAATGAGAAGGCAGAATGGAAACAAGAACCAGACAGGAGAACTAGGCATTAGGTCTGATGGTGAATTTAAGGCCATTAATTCATAATTGCAGCCATTACAGCCAGGAGTTTCAAGTGAGTCTAGCAATACTAAGAGCTACTGGATGCAGTGCCTTTCCCAAAGAACCTGGCTGTTATTTAGGGTTCTAAGTGAAGGCTGAACTGCTGCAAAAAAAAGCTGACCCTCATCTCATATTATGGGTATAGGAATCTCTGCCCCGAAGAAGGGAGGAAAGGGGATAGAGAACACACATGCCCCTCTGTCCTCCTTCTCCAGGCACAGAATGAGCCACTTGGCCCATACTTACGAGCTCCTAGGCTTTTCTTTCACCCAGCATGAGGAGCAGATTCTCTGTCTTTGCCAGGCGCTTCAGCAAGCAGCAAACACCAGTCCCAGCAGTTGAATGTGCCCGTCCTCCCTCGTTTCACTTCTTCAAAGGGAAATCAAAGTGTTTCATGACATCCAAAGGTCTGTTCCCAACAGCATGGGATAAAAGGCAGGGCACAAGGTGAAGGAAGGTGTTTTTTTGTGGTTTGAACAGCACCCATCCTTCTAAGGAGGGGGTTAATGTGCTGCCCATATCACATCCCTGTGGATCACATCTATTTAATTTAATGAGAAGACTGACAATTCACTGTGACCAGCAAAGCCTGTCCTGCTCTGAGTCACCAAGGAGTTACAAAACAGCCAGCTCTGCTCTAATCCTGGAATATTTACAGCTGGAAAGGACAGAAACAGAAGGAACACAGTTAAATCTCAAGCAAGATGTGTTCCTCTCAGATCTCACATTCACAATAGACAGAGACACTCAAACCAGCCTGACAGGGTACACAAGACACTTGGCAGCCTGGCAAAGCTTTGTTCCTCACAGAGATCAATCAAAGCAAGAGAGACTTGTCAGGGAAGCATGGGATCAGCTGTTTTCTCTTAGTCTAACTACGGTCTTCTCCTCTCCGCTTGATTCACTTCATCCTTTCAGTGTTTTCCTGGTGGGAAATCTCACCTGAGGTTCTGCAAAGTATTTTAACTTAACATTCTCGTTGGTTTGAAACTAGAAGGTTCTCTCAGTGCCTTGCCAAGCACCTTGCAGGAGAGGAAGTGTCTTCATGGTATGGGGGTCATCCCTTTCTCTTTACCAATAACTGAATGACCAACAGCAAAACACTGTTCCCTTCACCGCCTTTGGCTTCTTCTCCAAACCTTTTCTTTCCCCTTTTCATTGAGATCAGACCCCATTCTTTTCCCTGTGCTTGAGGCACATTAAAACTCAAAGCTATTAAACTATGTTTGATGCACACAGAAAACCACTTTGAGTGCAACCTGAGAACCTCTGATGCTACAGTGAAGAAGAAGAGGAGGGGGATTAAGGCAGGATGGTAAGACGTTGTTTCCACAGTCACCTTTTTTTTTCCTGATAATCCTATTTTTACACGTGCCTACCAGATGTTCCCCATATCACAATCACTACAGCCAGATGGCTTCAGAATCCCTTCCCCACCGTGTATCATCAGCTCCTGATCGTCTCGCTGATGTGTAATGGCCCCGTCAGAGGCGAACGAGCTGCTCAGGGTAATTGTCTGCATGCTCCCATCTGCGCACACGTCCATGCTTTCAGAGCCCGCAATTCCTGGCGGGAGAGGAGTTCCCCCTCCGAGATGCCCTCAAACACCCGGTAATTACTGCAGGAGATAAGCAGCCTATGTCACTCCAGCCCAATTGCCACCACGCCCAAAGGTCAGCGGCTCAGCTTTACACCGCCGGGCTTTAACGGAGTTAGATCCTGCCACAGGGTAAAGGTGGAATGGATGGAGGGATGGAGGAAGGGATGACCAAGCTGCTTCATGCCCCAGAGAGAGGCATTCGCTGCTCAGAAAAGAACTGGGACAAGACACTTTGGGCCAAGACCCTTTGGGCCATGACCAGAATTTGGGAATGCCTGTGCAGGGTCAGAGTCCTGTCACCACCTATTTCATCTTGTAAAGCACATCCAGCCCCCTGAGAACATGATTTAGTGCAGATTTGAGACTCATTGCAGCCTGATCTTACAGCAAAACCAGCAACACTTAACACAAAACTGTAAGAAACACCAAAATTAGGAAGGACTGTAATCAATGGCAAGGGCCAGTGAATTTAGGACAGTTTTTTGATGCCCCAACAAGGTGAGGAAGCAGTGGTGGGCAGAAGTGCCCTTCAGCTATGTTGGAGATGCAGCAACACCCTGAGTACTGCGGGCTGCTGGTGCAGGAGTGGGAGAGGAGGCAATCTCAGGAAGCAAATAAAATAGAAATAGCAGAGCAGATCCAAAGGGATTCTTGTTGATGGGCAAGTGACAGTATTAACAAGCTGGCAGCTCCCCTGGTGTCCCAGCTTCAGAGCCAGCCTCAGAGGAGAACTGACAGGTAGATCAGCATCAAGAAGCACATAAGAAGGGGAGGAAAGGCTCCTCTCTGCAAACCTCCCCATCCTACTCCTCTCCCCAACACCCAGCCGACAGAATGAAGCCCAAATCCAAAGTCTTCCCTACTCTATTTCCCTCTTGCTCACACTGCCACTAGCAGGGCAGGCCTGGGAGGGCACAAAGCTTCAGTTCAAGTGGAGGTCAGGGACGAGGCCGTGCCTCAGAGGGGACAAATCCAGCAGCCACCACCAGGATCTGGGACAGCTGGGCCCCTCTGGCAGCTCCTCCCAAGGGCTCGGAGCAGGGCTGGGAGCTTTGCCCACGGACAGCGGGGCTGCGGGGCGGGAGAGAGGGGAGCAAGGGGAGAGGGCAAAGGGTGTCCATTGATATAATTGACTGCTCGACTAATTAAAATTCCTAGGCTGCTAATTGGGGCTGGGATCTGCCTGCTGAATGCTCCCCTCAGCGGCTTGGCCCAGAGAGAGGGGAGCCTGCATGGAAGAGGGGGATAAAGGTTTGGGAGCAGCCTGGCCCCTCGTGGGGGCTGGCAGAGCCCAGAGCTGTTTTGTCTGAGCGATAATAAGTCGCCAAATTACTTTCGACAAGTGAAGGGGATTGGAAATAATGGGGGTCTGTGAAAAGCCCAGGGCACAGACGGGGGGGATCCATGAGATAATGAGGAGGCAAGGCCCTGGCATGGCTGGGGGCAGCGGGCCTGGGGCAGGAGGGGACAGGGAGGAGGCTGTGAGGGACATCTGTGCACTCCAGTCAATATTTGGCCAGGAAAGGCTCTGCCTGAGGCACAAGGAAAGCAGAGACTGCCTGGAGGGGGTCAGCCTGAAGCTCCCAGGAGCACTTGGCACCCCCTTCTCTGCCTCAGCTCCAGTTTTTAGGAACAGTCTTCAAAAACTTCACACCACAGCACCAAAATCCCTATGGCTTTTCCATCTCCCACCCTAGGTTAAGTATTTTCCATGCATTGCCCAGATGTGCCAGCAGCAGCTAGGACACCCCAGCTGCTCACCTGATCCAAATAAACTCCACATCCCACCAGGATCCAGCCAGGTGCTCCGGCTGCACCAGACATGGGAAATCAGCAATCAGACTGCAATAATTAAAGTGTTCATTTACATACCAATACCCCAGATATTCTCCACCTCACATCCCTTTCACAATGATGCAGTATCCAAATCTGGAGCGTGTCTGAGTGCACACAGCCAACTTCTTTCTACTCAGAAAAAGAAAATAGCCTATTTTTTTTTTTCATGTCAACATGCTCTGTGTAATATCCAATGGGTAATTTTAGTGTCGAATCCACAGAATCTTCACCTCCTGGGAAATCAGGTGGGTGCCCTCTTTGCCTTGATTTGGAGAATAAAAGTCTCTCTAATACTCAGGAGGCAACCAGGAGATAGAACTTATTTCTTGGAAGGATGAGTATTGGGATACATTTGATCAAAACTGGAAAGAGGAGCCACGATGCATCACTTTTGACGGGATCATCAAGCAGGCAAAAATGCTGTGGAAAGAGAAAAGACACTGGAACCGACATCAAGTTTCTCACCTTTCCACAGGATTTCACTTCTGTTTCATAACTGTGGCTCTCAGGTTGTTTCTTCCAGACAAAAATGCCCAACTTGCGTGAGCTTGGTCTTCCCCGTGCCCAGATACAGACCTGGTGGGCCTTCTCCCCACTGACTCCAGCCTTCATTTCTCCTCGGGAAGGGCTTTCCCTGGAGTAGAGCTCCCAAGGAGGACAGCTGCATATTCCAGTGGCACTGCACCCCACAATTTTTCAGGGAACTTGATTCCTCACTCTCCTCCTTCCCAGAGATTCTGCACTGGCAGGGACTGGAACGCAGGGGCAAATATGCCCATTTTTCATCATTTCAGTGATGTTTTTTGAAAAAGGGAAAGAGGAAAACATTACTTTAACCCCTGAGTGGCTGCAGGCCAGGGAGATCTTGGATGCCACAGACATTTCCTAATGCTGCTCACAGCCTTTTTTCCAGCTCCATCCAGTTGGTTTCAAAGCAGATCTCATGTTTCAGCAGCACTGTGGGGACCTCAGGAGGTGCTGACATACCAGTTTTTTTCCACATCAAGTAATACAAAAGGATAAAACTAATGTTTTAGTGGAGTTTTTTCCCCCCTTTTCTTCTCTGAACTTGGATTATGGAAGCTCCAGCTGAGCTCTCAAACAGGCACTGTGCAAGTCACATTCTCAGCTTCAAAGTGATGAAGCAGTTCATGGCAGTTCATTTGCTGCCTAGGTATTTTTTAAGCCAGAGATTCCCAAAGGAATACACAACCTGATTCCCTCTGCTTCCAGCCCTCCTCTCCCCTGAAGTCCACACTATTCACAATGCAAAGCCAGAACCCCTAAGCTGCTATTTGTCTGACAAAACACCACCAATTCAAGTTGGGTGAAGCTCTCCTGGATTCAGGGTGTCTAATTCTCAGGTCAGCCTCGGATTTTTCCTTTTTGGGAGCAAAAATGCTTTAAAAACGGAGCTTCTTGTAATTGCAATGCCAATGCTCCTTTCCTAGAAAGTCCTAAAAATCATTCTGTCTCAAGGTCTTCATCCCCCCCACTTTTTGTACAGCAAGTCTTCAAAGCCCTGATGAGTAAAAGCAAGGCTGAGGCCTGCCAGGGCAGCAACATTCCCAGGTCCTGCAAAGGAGGAGAGAGGGCACAGAGGGGAAGAGGCTGTGGGATTGTCTGCATTTTTCCTTAACAGTCTGGGGTCAAGCCTGATCCCTGGTGGGGTCAGCTCTCTTACAGGCTAACACGCCAAAGTCAAAGGAGACTGTGCTTCCCCGTGGGAGTCCAGTCAGGGAGAGGCTCTGCAGCCCCTCCAGGAGCACCAGGCTTGGAGGTGAATGCAGAAAAGCGTGGAGAGGCCACAGGGGGACAGGAAATCTCTAGGGCAAATGCACAGGACCTGTCCCTGCCCTGCCCCATCCATGGCCAATATCCCTTCCCACAGAGCACTAGGCTACATCCACCACAGTGGTGGGAGCATGGTCTGGGATCAGATTGGCACAGGAGGTGATGTCAAGATTGACAATAATCACCCAAAAATCCCATTTCATCATCAACAGGATGCTCCTCACCAGCAAAACAACCCTGGAAAATTGAAGTCACAGTGACTCTACAGCACTTTGCAGAGTGTTGACACCTCTGATATGAAAGAAGGGAAGGAAATGAGGAAATCTGTACAGCTGGACTATACCTAAACATACCACACACCAGAAAGAGATCTGGGCAAAACAGGAGCTGAAAGGGAGATGGAGAGAAAGGGAAGTTGCCCGTGCTGCTTGGCTCACATGGATGGAGCGGGATGCTCGTCCAACCAGAGGGAAAGAAGAGATAAAATAGGAAGATGTCAAAGTTATTTTTTTCAGAATGTAAGCTCCATTACACAAGGCGAAAGGTGTGCATTAAGTGCAATAAAAAAAGAAGCTTTTATAGAGATGAATTTGTCTGCCCCGTCCTCCTTAAACCAGAGGTTGTAAATTGTGACAGATCATGTATGTTTTTGGGAAGCAAAGGCAGGAAAAACTAAAGGGAATTGGGGAATAGATCAAAATTCTCTGAGCAAAAGGCTTGGGAGGCACATTTACATCAGGCTTTTTCTTCTTGCCTCGGAGGTGCTGCCATTCTGATCCAGAGGAGAAGAAAACTTCTCATCCCTATTCCTACAACTCCTTGAATCCATGGACTGTTCACAGACCCACAAAGGGGATGAGCTTAAAGCCTGTTGTTTCAGATTATGAGGAGGGGACAAATGAGAAAGCAGCTGCTGGAATGTGTTGTTATCTGCTTCCATGCATCTACCTCACCACAAACATTCCAGCGCCCCAATTCCACCAGCAAAGCTGCTCAGGAACAGCAGAGCTCCAAGCAGCAAGTTGGAACAAAAGATAATCATTTTTATCTTTCCTCTTTCAAGTTTCTGCAACAAAAGCCTGTTCCTGTCTGGCCCAGGAACAGATCCGCCTGCCACAGCCGATCTTCAAATATTCCTGATTGACCTCAGCGTGTGAAATAGGCACCATTAAATTGTTCTAAGAATAATTCCCAGAAATCATGAGTCACTGTCTGATTTCAGCAGAAAGGGCTAAAACGATTCAATTATTCACCATGAATTATTCACTGATAATTACACTGTAGTTAGCAATCTCCACGTAGACAGTTCATTACGAGCAAACCACTGGTGTGCAGTTAATATTTCACAAAAAAGCCCCACTTTTGTTATTGCATGTCATATATAATGAAGCAGAAATATTGGTGGCCATCAGAGGAAATCAGAGAGAAGTTAAATGTGGAAGGAAAATGCTGCTATTCCTAATTCTCAAGCAGCTCTGCCAAGTGCAGCACCAGGCCGAGCATCCTTTTCTCTGGTTTCAGAGCCAGCCGGGAGAAATAGGCAGAGCATTCCTTGGAGAAATAGGCAGTGAGGAGAGGAGAAACTGAGAAACTGAGCTGGCAACCATGGAGAAAATGCACCTTTTGCTCTTCTTTTGCTGATGACTGCTGGAAAACTCTCCAAATCCAGGCTCTCCAGGACTGCAGACAGTTCAGTTTTGCTTGTCCGCCTGCTGCTCACACAGAGCTATTTTGGCAACTGAGTTGCCATTTACCTGCCATTGCACTGGCAGGACTGGCACAAAAGCAGACAGAGAGGAGAAAGCCACCCTGAGAACTTCTCATCTGCCAGGGAACTAGGGGAAGAGCTCATTTCTCCCACACTTCCAAGCAGGGATTCTGGGTTTTGTCACAAGGAGTCAATTCAGCGTAGCTGAGCCAAAACCATCCTCCTGCAGAATAACCAAAATAGCCCTTAGAGTCCGTGGAGGTTCCATCCTGGGACATTTGTGCTCCCATGTCAACTAGTTGCTTCCCTTTTCCCTCACCAGCCTGGCCTCAGTGGTGCTGGGATGCAGAAACAGCCAGGGTGGCTCCTGTCCAGCCCAGTCCCACAGAGCACACCAGGACAGGGTCTGCAGGAGCAGCTCCAGAACCCACAGCAGCTTCCAGAGCATCCAGCAGGCTCTCCCAGGTATTCACCCACAGCTCAGAGGTTTCAGACTCCTCTGGGAGGCTCTCAACACCCAGACAAAACCAGGTGCTGTGAATATAAACTCCTCATTTTGTGAGTCACACAACACAGCACAAGCGCTTGCCACAGGTAGGAGGGCCAAGACACTGAGCTCCTAGATCAGAACTATCCCATTTTTTTCCACCTGTGCTGTTTCCTATCCCAAACACAGTTAAGAAATCACCAAGTTTGGCTTGCATTTCATCCATTCTTGCATTTCCCCAGTCCTTGCCATGTCTGGGAAGGTCCTTAGGGTACATTTTCCTGGTGGCAGGCCTATGGAAATAACACTTTTCAGGCACTCCCCAGCTTGGGACAGAGAAAGGTCTGTGTGAATTGTTCCTGTGAGAAATTTTGACCTGGGATGAACAGGGAGACGCTGTCCCCCATGTCTCTATGGGATTTTAGCACCCAGCGCAGGGGGCTCCAAAAATCTCTTCTGTGCAAGAACCACTTCCATACCTTCATCATCCTTCTTGCCTCTCCCCAAACCTTTCCCTACCCTTCCCTCTCCTGCCAGAGTCAGTGTCACTCTTGACAGGGATGTACCCTCTGTCATGGCAGGATACATTTTACTCTTTTGTTCCTTGTTTTCCTACTAATTCCTGTCATTTTAGTCACTGCCTCTGACTAGCACTGCAGGCAGAGTAGATATTTTCATCCAGCCACCCATTAAAACCACCAGATCTCATTGGCGACTGGTAACAGCCAGTGCAGAGCCCATTACAGCCTATATAAAATTAGGATTGTTTTCTCTCAGGTAAAGCAGCACAGGAAAACAGATTCCCTTGCTCAAAAATCACACAGCTGTTGTCCCCATCCTTATCCTGAAATCCTTAATTCTGCCCTTTTGGAAGGGTCCAATAGCTTCCATACTTTTTTCACTTAGTTTGGCCTTTTTTTTTCTGCCTGAAACTCCTCACATTTCTGGCTCTTTACCTTGAGGAAGTTAAGGCAAAGGGCTTTCAAGGATGGAGTCGTGGATAGTATTACCTCAGCTCTGCGTTTTAAGGCATTTCTTGAGCTTTTACGCTCATCCTCACCCTTTTTCCACACCAGCATTGATTACAGCCAGTAATTGTTTTCTAATTGGCCCGCAGCTGCTTATCTATCTTAGATAATTAAAGTGGAGAAGAAGAAATAGAAATAAGGAAAGAAAACGGAACTTTACTCTTAAGTAGCTGCCTATTGACTGGCCCGATCGATGGGGAGGTCACTTTGGGCACACTCGCGAGCGGGACACGTCCTTGATTGAAGCACACACTCTGACAGACCCAGGGAGGCAATTCCCAGCCTCTCAGTCCTGCTTCTGCCATGTCCCACCTTTATTCCTTCTTGGACCGTCTTGGACTCCTCCAGCCCCACACCACCCGTTGGTGGACACCACCCAACCTGCGCTCAGGAGGTGACACAGTGGAAGTGCCACAGGCTGATTTATCTGGGCTGGCACAAACTCTGTATCACCAAGATCTTCCCTCCCTTGTCAAGTTGGATTAAAACCAGACAACGAAAGTATTGACTGCTCAACCACGGGCCTAGAAAATCATTGGGAAGGGTGGAGCCAGACCACAGTGCAATGCACAGCCCGGCTCCCCTGCCAGGGCCTCGGCATCGCAGACCTGGTGGATTCCACCTCCAAAGCCATCCAGCTGTGTTTAACAGCAAGGGCAGCAAGACATTCCAGCTTCTTACTAGTGCTGACACCAGTCACAACTCTGGCTCCGTGCTGGAAAGCCCGAGGAAATCATCCAAGAAGCGCGAGAGCTCAGAATCTGGCTCTGCTTTGTAGGGGTTAAAATGAAGTTCCCTGCTAGCTCGGCAAGAAGGGGTCGTGCAGAGCAGCTGGACAGAGAGGGCAGATGGTGTTAGGCCTGACCCAGTCTGAACAGCCAGCACATGCCTACACATCTCAGGTGACAAAAGCTGTGCACAGCACGAGACAAATCCCCATGAAACTGTTGGCTCCACCAACTCTGAGAACCTGGTACAACAATGCAGGTAATTCCTTACCAGAGCTCAGGAGAGAAGCTAACAAGGGGCTATAGATGAATCTGTTGCCACAACCTGAGTTTTTGGGCAAGGTGTGAAGCTAAGAGCTTGTCCTTCGAAGAGCAGAAGTGCTGATTTACCTTCCAACATCGACCTCTCACAGCTTCCAGTTCCTGTATGCATCACCTAGAGACCTCAGTGCAGTCACAGGCCAGTTGAGAGGTGACTTCCAGCGTGCCACTTCCAAAGATCTCATGGTAAACTAAGGAGGGCCTGTTCAACCAGCCACCCAGAAACCCCACATTACATTCTCTTAGCACAAAAATTCAGTGCGAATTTCAGCTAAAGTGCTTTTTAACTAAACTATACAGTTTTATTTGCTCTCCCCCCTCACCTCCCCTGCAAATCACACTGGAAATGTTCCAAGCAGGAACCTTCTTTGTGTCTGTGCATGTAAAACTTCCAAGTACATGCTAATTCAGTTTAATTATGGATTTACTTCACTGGCTGCATTGCTAATGCCAGAAACAGCCAATATTTGCAGCCAAGGAAATGAGGAAAAAGGAAAGCAAGGTTTTCCATGCTCATGTCCCTCTGAAGCCCCATCCCTGTGTCCCCATCCTTTCAGAACTTGGTGTGCAGGAATACTGCAAAGATAACCTGCTCTTTATTTGTACAATTTATTAGATAATCTCATTCTAATCGAGAACTAATTAAAAGAAGTGAATGCTTGGTTGGAAACAGGGATTAAAACGTGGATAATTATCATAAATGCTACATTTGTTGTTCCAGCCTGCTCTGTTCTCATCCTCCCCTGTCCCTTTCCCCCCCAGTCCCTCTCCCAGGCTGCTCCTGATAATGCTCAGACCGTCTCAAAGGGGGTTTGCTTTCACAATCAATTATTTTCTTTTTTGTCTCCCTGGTTAATGTTTCGTTTGTGTGAGAACATTAACAAGAACTATTTTCTTTTCCGTGTAAATTCATTTAGACTACAGTGACAGAAGGTGGGGAGGTGGCAGCTGTAGGAAAAAGAAGAGGAAACAGGAACATTAAACTGAAGCTTATAAATTATTTCATCTTTTCCAGACAATCCAGATCTGTCACTGCACTGTGTGCAAGGGGAATTTTTTTTTAGTTTTTTTTTTTTGTCCAGGAGCTCCTCACAGGCACGAGACATTGATTTATGTGGGAGGCTGATGAGAGTCTCAGCACAGATTTTTCCTGCCTGCTCGCCTGCCAGAGCTGCTGCTCCACTAGCAAGGACCATGGCCACTGAGGTCTCATCAGACAGAGTATCTAGGTCACAACCAGCAAGGAAAGATTTAATTTAACTAGTCCTTTTTTGCTAGAGCATATTTTTAAGCCCGTGTCTGCACAGTCAGAATCTGTTGCTTTGCTGCAGTGTCCATGAGGGAGCACTTCTTGCTTGGGCAAAGGTTCTGAGAAGTAGGAGGTGGCTCAGGTCAAGCCACAACACCTTCAAATGAGGATTTTCAGCCACTTGTATCAGCTGATGTGAGGCTCCATTCCCACAGTGATGTCCTGCAAGCCCAGGGCTGATGACCCAGCGGATGGCAAGGACGGATGCCGCAGGATGCAGAGCAGCTCCTCTCTCCCTGGATCAGATGTTAACCATGAGAACATAAATAATCACTCCTTTAAAAGTGCCCTAACAGGATAAAAGGTGAAAATGGGAGCAGGTCCCTCAATAGCTGGACACCAGAACAAGACAGGGATGTTGGAACCATGGCCAAGATCAAAACACGCAGGACAATTTTTGTGCCTGGACTGCTTATCGCTTAATTCTCAACAAAAGTGCTAAAAGCACAGAAGTGACAGGCAGATTTTATTTTTTTTTTACTTCTAAGGAGGAGAAAGGCTCTTCCTGCCTAACCTGTACCTGGCATGTCATAGTCTAACCCAATGGCATATCACCTTCAGTCAGTCGCACAAATTTTAATGGAATGGTGCCTAAGGGCTGAGACAGCCCCCAGCTGGGAAAACACACAGTCCTTTGAAACACTGGCATTTAGTCATCTTGAGTGATTTTGCTTTGGGTAATTTTATTGCTTTTCCTCCAATCCTGGGAATGAGTGATGCTCCAAGGGGCTGAGTGTGCACCACAAAGGGCACAGAGAGGTATCCTGTTCAAGGCCAGCATCTCTCACACCACAGCTGCCACCAGCGATCATCCCCACTAAACGGGGAGAGCAAAACAGCCCCTTAACAAAGAGCATGTGGTTTGACGCCCATCCGTTCCACGGCTTTGGAAAAACACCTCTGACTTAAAGCCAGGCTCAGCTTTGGCACAGCTCAAACCAGACCCAGCAGAGATTTTTCAGGGAACTCCCGGTTTCTACCCAGCCCAAAGAGGAGCACTGTGTAGAAACACACAGGGCATTAGAAGTTGTTAGCTCTGAAAAATTGGAACTACTCCATTTCAAAGAGATACGTAATGCATAAGCATCTGGGCTCATCTATCTTTCTCATCATCCCTCCTGCCTTGAAGTAAGGTCTTCCTCTCTCAAAATCTAGACAAGAAAAACACTCCAACCAAATGAAAAGCAACCTGGCTGGTGATATATATAAAAGATGACATCTCCAGAAATCCCAGACTTCAAAGGGGCAGCTTTCAGTTCATGACTATCCACTCCCTCCAGCCCTCAAGGCTAGTGTCATAATTCTACAGCCACGGGAATCATTTGATCTCTCCAAATGGCAGCCCAGTGGTCTGGCACACTTCTGGATGTCAAAAAAAAGTCTGCACTGCCACCAGCAATATTCTGCAGGGGTTGGTCTCTGAAAGGACAGATTGAGGTGAAACAATCGAAAGAGTCAGTGGCAGGAGGCGGAGGGAGGGAAAAAGGATACTTTGAAGGACAGTCACAGGCTGAGGGACTTTGTGGCCTGGTTTGTGAGGGGTCGATGGCACAGGGGGACTCAGAGGTTCCCAGGTGTGCTGGCCATTCCAGCGTGGTGAATCCACATTCCAAGGACTTTCCCCATCTCAAACAACATCCTGTGGCTCATGTTTACAGGATTAGGGAAAGCACATGGGAACACAGGCCTTGTCCTTGTCATGCCAGCAGCACAGGGAAACCGCCATCCTCCTCCTTCAGAACACGCTGCAGGCCCCAGCCCTCCCTCACGACATTCAGGCGAGGTAAAGGCGAGGGGACACAAGAAGCTGCCAAGATAAGCAATTGGCTGCCTGCTGGTGAGAACTCTTAATTAGAGGCTTTTCAGCAAGGAAATGTTTATATGGAGTTAATGTATTTACTTTGATGCACACACACTGTAATAAACAGGCACCCTTCCTATGCTCAGCAATTAAAGAAGTGTGTTGCAAACAAACACAGCCACCAGCTCCCATGGGTGGGCTCCCACTGTCCCTTTCCCCATGGCTCAGAGCATCCCTGAGAGATGGGATGACCCCAGCTTTCCCAGGGCAATCCCCTGGGTGACCATGCTGCCGGAACAGGCTTCCTTAGGCCAAGCGGGCAAGAAACTTTCCCCCATCCAGCCCAAAAAAACAATAAATTGAGTCTAGTTTTCATGTTGCAGACTGGGGAAAACAGCTCCTTCTAAGCAGGGCACTGGATTGTGCACTGGCTGCAGTTTCTGAACAGATTGGAGATGCTGCGCTGCCGCAGTTTAATAGAGTCAGTGTTTATTCCTGTGTGGGAGAAACACTCCATTATCTGGTTTATTAATTGTTAGTTAAGTAATGGGAAGGTGCCCAGAGCAGGAGATGAGCCCTCATCTCTTGTTATTAGCTCAGAAACCAGCAGAAATAAAATAACTGGAGATAAATTATCCCAAGTGCTGCCCCAAGTACCGCAAACTGACAGATCTGCTCAGAGGGGAATTCACAGAGAGCTCTCTGGGGGGAGTGGGGAAGAGATAGCAACAGTCAGTCCAATTGGAGATTTCATTCTTTAATGAAAAGATTTCATCATCTTTGATTCTGAACACCGCTTTTCATGGCTGGGATCACATGGATATTCATGGCTGAGAAGGTACCCCTGCTCCTGTAGGAAAACTCAATTTATTAGTCTATCACTGGCAGTGAGACAGGTTTTGCACTGGTAGCTTAATGCTGCACAGGAGGGGTCGTTTTTTATTTTAAAAGCAACATGCAGCAACAGACAGTCTGGCCTGGTCACTGCAGGGCTGTGATAACCTCAAAAAAACACAGGCAACCCCATTATCTGCAGTGGAGTCTGGAGCAGGGACGGGAGTCTCCACAACATTAGTTTAACAAGGACGAGCAGCCAAGAAACCAGCAATGAAAAGATACAAGACTCTGCCTTGAACCCCAGACAGATGAAAACACCCAACTTAGTCCAACATTGTAATAGCTCTCACATCTAAACAAGTAAAATTCATTTCCCCCAGATCCATCCTCCAGTGGCAGCCACAGTCACAATTTGCTGGTCCCCATGCAGGGGATTGGCAGAAGTTACCATTCATTTATCGGACCCCCAATTCCATAGGAAAGCAGAATACCACAATCCACAGCATGATGAAATTTAGCTAAACTAAAGCATTCTGTGACATAATTCAGGAGAAGCAGAGTTAAAACAAAAAGGAAAGTGAGAGCTGCTCTTCGCTGCAGCCATTTGCCTAGAAAACATTCCAGCAGACTGTCTACAGTACATGTAGTATTTTTACTGCAGTTCTGGAGGAAGATACAGGGAGAAAGGATAGGCCAGGAACCTGAGCCAGCATCAGCAGCACATTAACAAATCCCAGGAAAGCAGTGACAGCCAAATCTTTGGTCTAACCTTGCACTTGGAGCTGAAATTGAACCAAGGCCATCACCTGATTTAGGAGAGCACAGAAGCACCTGAGGCAGCTCTCCTACACACTCTGCTCCCCAAGCAGGCAGCCCCTGGCACCAAAATAGACACTTATGGGTACTCCAGACTGACGGTCCAGCCCCAAATTACTTCTTCCCTAGTACTTTACAGCAGTTAAAAAATCAATCACAGAAACACAGAAGGGTTTGGGTTGTAAGGGAAATTAAAACCCGCCTCATTCACACCCTGCCATGGGTAGGGACACCTTCCACTACACCAGGTTGCTCCAAGCCCTGTCCAGCCTGGCATTTCAAGCTTTTTTCATGACTTCATAGGATCACCAAACACCAGTGTCCCTAAGACAGGAAATTATTCTCATTCCAGTCTCCATCTATGGAATTTTCCCCCAGCTGACACTCAGCAGCCCAAAGTCACCCCCCCACAGCCCAGAAAAAGTTCTGCTCACACCACAAAGTGCTTTCTTTAAAGAAGTGTTACAAGACTTGTGCTACTTTGGAGCCTTATCACTTCAGATAAGCATCTCTTACTCCATGTTTCATCGAATCCCTTCTAGAAATACAACAACAAGCACCACTTCATCTGCATCCTGCAACAGAGCACCCCAGTGCCAAGCTCATTGCCAAAAGTATTTGTTTGTGAGAGGAAAGACTGCCAGCTCCTAGCCCTAGAGAACTCCAAAAACATTGCATCTGGCTCAGCCTCTTCACTTGCTTGTGTATCTCGAGTCAAAACAGAAGAATTCCTTAAGAGCAGCAGCCCCTCAGAGAAACTCCAATCTGCTCCCCCATCCACAGACTCCAAATATTGCTTACCTGCCATCCCAAGTTTTCAAGTTTCCTCCAACTTCAGCTTCCAGAATAAAGCAGAAAACTTCAGGAGTGCCTTGCTCCTGCTTTTATAAGCTCTTGCAGCCATGAAACTGTTCACAGGTGGGCTAAGCAAGGCAGCCCAATTAGGCCTCCCTAACGAGAGCCTTTCATTTAAGTGGATCCAGGTGTACCTTTCCCAATCCTGGAGGTGCTTCCCTCACTGCATCTTCCCAGAGAAGGTACTCCACCTCTAAATTGCTTATCACTTGAAGAATGCTTCGCAAATGCTGTATTTTCCTGCCCTTATCTCAGAACTTTGAGGGTCTGTGACTCATTTGGAAGTGCCAGGGTTTGAAAAGGAGCTCTCTGTGCTTGGAGGCCACCTGATAAAACAGAGGGAGATGAGCTTCAGGTGAGGTGAAAGGAGACAGGCAAGGCAGAGAGAAGTTTTCCTCGTGCTATCTCTGCATATTGATAATCTGGGTTGGTACTGCATCATAGGGCTCTTCTCTGGGATAAATAGGGAGGTGGTTTATACATGAAAATACAGCACCTGCCATCAATATAAGCATTGCCTAAGAGGGGCTGTTCATGGGAGCGTGGAGGGATAGGACTTAGGATAAATATTGGGAAGAAATTCTTGCTGCCAGGGTGGTGAGGCCCTGGCATATCTTGCCCAGAGAAGCTCTAGCTGCCCCATCCCTGGTAGTGTCCAAGGCTGGACAGGGCTTGGAGCAGCCTGGGAGAGTGGAAGGTGTCCCTGCCCATGGAAGGGCGTGGCACTGGATGGGGTTTAAGATCCTTTCCAACCCAAACCATTCCATGATCTCCAGCAATGTGGCTGGAGAGACACCCTCAATGCAAGCAGGTCCCAGAAATGGCACCGATGTTCGGATGGCTTTGGAACACAACCAAAGGATTTGGAAATGCTTCTCACGGAAAACATCTTGATGCATGACCACCTTTTAAGGCCCCTTCCAACCCAGTCCGTTCTGGGATTCTATGGTTTATTTTTCCTGGATGTAGGCTGCTCGTGAATGCTCTGATCTCAGACAGGAACATCTCCCTGGATGCACATTCACACCGTGCCTGTGGAAGGTGATCCCATCTCTCTGACTTCCCCCTTCCCAGCCTGGCTGGCTCAGCCTTTGAACTTCAGACTAGTTGTGCTTAATAAAAAGGTTTTTACATCATTCACAGACATTTGGTGGTGTCTCTGCAGGTTCAGCTGTGTCCCTCTGTAATTCCATCCCTTTGTAAGTCTCTTCTCCACTGTGCTGGGGATGAGAAGAGCTGTACTGCAGTGAGTTTGTGCTAAAACTTTTGCAAGTATGTAGCTTAATTGGCTGACAGGTAGAGCTGGAGAGCACTAAAGATATGGGGAGGACTTTAGCATTGGAGGTAGAGCAGGATGGATGCCAGGAAAAAAGCTTCACGTCAAAAGGAGCTGTCCCCAGCTCTTCCTCTCGCTGCTCCAAGGTCGGTTTTGTCTTGGAGGCAACTCTCACGTACGCTGTGATTTTTGTGAGAGGCAGGGACCAGAAAGGTAGGCAGGAGTGAAAATCAATCAAGATTTGTCAAATACACGGGAGAACTCATTTTTATGAGATAAGTGCCTTCAGAGGAAGCGTTGGTAGACACCTACCACATGTTCAGCCTGCTTAGTGGCAAAGTATGCACCATTAATCACTGTCACTCCAAGGGGCCGGCTTCCCACTGAACCATCTCCCAAGTTTCTCCCTCCTTCAGTCATCCTCTGCCCTCCCAGGAAGACGAGTTGCATTCACAGACCTGTGAGCCTGCAAATCAGGCTGATGCTCTTGGCAGCTGCACTACCAACCCCTCGTTTATTTGGCGCTGAGCCGCCCACTGTGCTTCAGTTCCGCTGCATGGACGCTCATTTTACTCAGGATAATCAGCAGCGTGGGCCAAAACAGTGTTAGATGAGCTGCTGCCTCTCAGCAGGTGAAGTCCACGTGCTGCTGTCCTGCTGCAGTGGGACCTGGCCCTTGGAAGCAGCCAGGAAGGGATAAAGTGAGTGGCTTGGCAAACACCCTCTGCTCAGAAAGAGCGGCAGCAGCAGCCAGGGAAGATGGTTTGATGGTTTCACCGGTCATGCTGAGCACTCAGGAGCTCTGAGGAAGGACTGGCCTGAGAGCAGGAACAGACCATGGGAATCCCACAGCAGCTCTGGGACAGAAGATCCTTCAAGGACCTGAGTTGTCTGAGGAAGGGAACAAGTGATGTGCTTTCCAGACATTATCTCTAGCCTCTTCCACCTGTCTGCTGCTCCCCAGTTTATTACTGTAGACCATCATAAACTTTGTGGTGTCTTACCCATCCTGAAGATGAGTGAGGGGACTTCACCACAGCAGGGTGAGGGGACAGCCCTGTCCTAAGGGATATTCACAATGGACTCCTCTTTCTCCATGTGTAAACCTATTTTCAGGCTGAGATTTTTTTTTTTGTCATACTGCAAATCTTATTCCCACATTTTAATAGCCTGAATTAAGGGTCTCAGCTCTTATTTTCAATGTATGGCCCCGAGCAGTAATGCTGATAACACCTGCTGGGTTAAATATTGCACCTGGGGAGTGGGGAAAACTAGTTTGTGGCTATGAAGAGCCCACAGATTGCACTGTTACAAGGAGGACAAGGAGAGAAAGAAATGGCTTGGAAGGCATAAAAAGATCCTATTTTCAGGTCTTAAGCCAGTTAACATCTTTAGGGATTAGCTTCCTGGAGGGAGCAAATTGCCCTAAACCCTCCTGCCACGGGGCTCTGCTCTGCACCCCAGAGCTGACACCATGGCCGTGGCATGGGATTAGGGGGAGACAGGATCCATGGAGCATGGCAATCCCAAAGCCTCCTGGCCAGGCAGGATTACATCCCTCACTTGATTTAACAGAACCACAAAGACAGATGGGCAGCAAGGACCATAAACCCACTTGCACTGCCCCAGTCACAGAGAAGTTGCTCAGTCAAGAGGTGCAGCTCTTGCTGATCCAGGCTCAGTTTCCCAGTGATGCCTGGGTAGGCTGACCTGGAAACAGAGACTAGCTAGAATAAAAGGATAAAAGGTATTTATTGAAAGGATCCAGCTTGGGCAGTGCAGGAACCCCTTGGGGCTACACCCAAGTCAAACTCACAAATGGGCACAAAAAATGGCACCCTGGTCATGAGGTCTCACACTTTTATAGGTTCTGGTCCATCAGCATATTGGAGTTAATTATCCAATTACAGCTTCAGGTTATGAAGCTACATTCTCCTTGTTCCTTCTCTTCCTTCACTGTTGTTTACACTCTTGGGCCTAAAATCTGTCCTTGGTCCCAAGCTAGAAAGGAATTGTTTTGTCTCCCTACTCTGTGAAGAGCTTACCAACTCTTAATATGAAGCCCAGAAATGCACACTTAACCAGCACAGAATCTGAAAAATATGAAAGCTAAAACTTTAGGCATCATTTCCCCGCTTAAGGCATCACTGGCATGGCACTTCCCAAGCAGGGCTTGCTGGGGTTTGTTTCCTGCTTCCCCTCTCAGCCCTTCATACACATTCCCCAGCTCTGGAGAGCTTTCTGCCAGAAGCCTGGAATAGCAGCAGCCCTTCCTCATGCCCCCTTCTCTCCAGGGGCCTGGAGATGGTGCCACAATTTTGGGAATACTTTTATTTTCCATGTAACATCATGACTGACCTCCATGTGTGTGTGATAGTCCTGCACCCAACAGGAGGGGCAGCTGCCAAGGCTGGGGGCTTGAGACTCTACGAGGCTCTTGAGACTCTGTTGCAGGTTACACTTTGGAGAAGGGGATCCCAGGCAGACACAGAAGGCCCGAGGGGTCTCTGGATCTCTTCTAGAGGAGGGAGGGATTCAGCTTCCAACCACAGATCCCAGTGGCAGAGACTGCTGGTGGCACACATCACAAATGTGAGGGAAATCAGGGTGAGATCCTCTCGGTCAGGAAAAGGAAAACAACAGAGACCAAGAGAAATGAGACCAAGCAAAAACTCTGCTCCATCCCTACCTCACCCTTTCAGGGCTGCTTTACAAAGGAATCTGCAGAGTCACAAGAATCTGAGCTTTTTTGGGTTATAAAGGGCCTGTGTTCCCATGACAGGGATGGCAGCAAATCCAGCTCCCAAGAAATTCCAGAGTGAGGGCAATCCAAAATTATATTCAACAGCTTGTAGCACTAAAGGAAATCAAGGACCTAGAGCTTTATTTTATGGGGCTGCTGTCAGCAAACAACTAAAAGCTCATGGCATGACTCCATGCAACTCCAGGGCACCAAAAAACCCCACAGAAGATGGATTCTGAGGTTATTGAACAAAGAGAGAAGAGGAAGGAAATTAATAAAAATCAGGCTGCCAATGCCCCACACTGCTTTTCTCTCCTCCTAAAAAACACAAGGATTCTGAAAACTGGGTGGAGATAATCAGCATTAAACAAGTTTTTAACTTGGGTCTATGTTTCTTTCTCGACTCCTACATTGGAGAAAGCAAAAAGCTTTTGAATGCTATATATACAAACATTTTTTATAGCTTCTTGTTTTTCCTTTTTGCTTAGCACTGAGCAAAGGTTTGACTCCTACGTCAAACCCAGCCAGTGAATCCCCAGCCAAGGTTATCTCATGGTTTATGGACTATGAAAGAAACGGATTGTGGTAGAAATCACAAAACCTCACTTATTTCTGGGTGCAGGAGTTTCCAGAGACTGGCTGGAGGCTGTGGTATCTTCTGGCTCTCTCTGGGTCCAGAAAGGCACAAGCAGGATGAGCTGAACTCTTGGTATCATCCAGAGGCACAGGAGCACTTCAGAAAGGATGATCAGAGGGATGCTGCCACCACCTCCCAGCCTGGGTTACTTCCTTCCATCAGAATTTGGTGACCCCCAGCCAGAGCTGGCAAAAGGGAGGGTGAGAACACCCTAAAGTCAAACCACCTTGTTAAACCTCAGTGGCTTCTCCTCAGCCCTTCTGCTCAGAAACCAGGGATTTAGAAAAAGAAAAACCCAAAATCTTCAGGTACAAGTATTTATATGTAGGTGCTAAATGATTTCTTGACTAATTCTGCAACCTGCTGCTCACTCTGTGTTTGGCGTTTCACTGAGAAAGTATTTTAGCTCGACAAAGAACTTCCAGGCTGGGATGTGCCTGGTGTGGGCAGCAGGGCAGTAATTGGCTTGAAAAACAAAACAGTGAGGAAGAACATGAAACTAATCTGAAACCCTTTAAATCAGATAAAGGCTTTGCTTTACCATGGGCACATGTCTGAACTTTTCCAAGCCTAATGAAGAAACATTATCGCTGCAGCAGATGTTAAACGTGAGCCTTGCCTCAAGGCGGGGCGGGGGGAAGAGGAAAGAAGTGACCTGCCTATAGATACAGATACCAGAATAGGCTCTCCAGTTCCAGACTTTCACATCCCTCTGTTTTACAGTGGGATATCATCAAAAATGCAATGACAATAGGAAGGGAGCCCACAAGAAAGATGGAGGGAGCCTACTTGCAAGTGACAGGAAAAAGGGGAATGATTTTCAACTGAAGGAGGGCAGTGTTAGATGGGATATTAGGAAAAGATTTTTCACTGTGGAGGTGGGGAGGCCTTGACACAGGGTGCCTACAGAAGCTGTGGCTGCCCCTGGATCCCTGGAAGTGTCCAGGGCCAGGCTGGACAGCGCTTGGAGCAGCCTGGGATAGGGGAAGGTGTCCCTGCCCATGGCAAGGGGTAGAATGAGGTGATCTTTAAGGTCCCTTCCTTCCCTCTCATTCTATGATCTTATGAATACAGGAAAGAAATGGCTATCCCAGCCTTATCCTAGCAGCCCAAACAGGATTTGAACACAAGATCCCCCAGCAGATTGTCTTCCCAAGTCCCCAGCCTTACCATTTGCTCCTAGGAGCACACAGCAGATGCAGCATTCCTGGAGACAGTAACACAATGTAAACCTTCACATCAGGCTCTTGCCTGCCAGGGAAAGTCTGGACATGGGAAGTGGTGACATTCTGAAATCCTGGGTGTTTCAAGGAGTGCTTTTTAGTTTATTCATTAATTACTGCATGGTACAAGATCCCCCTTTCCAGCCTAGAACAAGCCTTACTCAGAGAAAGAAAAGACCTGTGTGATTTATTACCTCTTCCTATCAAAATAAAGGACTGAAAAGAAGATAATCAGGTCTGTGACAATTTAATTATCACCTTCCTAAGGCGGCTGCCCCACCCTGACCCTTTTGGGGAGCCCATGATGTGCTAAACCCCAGGAACTGGCCAAGACCTGCTAGGAAGTCAGGAGTAAAACATCTCCATCCTCTGGAGACAGCATCCTTGTTCTATGCATTGCCTTTTTCGTGTGGAATTTGAATTCCAGGCCAGGAATCCAAATAAATGCACAGAAAAAAAAAATCAAAACACAGCCTTAACATTTTTGCAGCACCCTGTAGTGGTCCATACCTAGGGAAACACATCAAGGATGGGCCTGTCTATCAGGCCTGAGGAATTCCCTTCTTTTGTTCTATCAGGGATGCCAGAGCAGCTTGAGGTACAACTCACAGGTAGCAGGAATGAGGTGTTTTCTAGAAAGGAAGGGGCAGGGAGACTCCTCTGGCAACATAAGTCAGTTCAGACAGTGGTGGCTTACAGGCCTCTTCCTTTAAATTGATTAATAATGACACATTTAAATGGACAACATAAATTAATTTCTGAATTGCACCATTAGTAAGTAATTAATTTCTTTGCTCTGTGAAACTAAGATATCACTGTTATCTAAATCTATAAAGAGAAGAAATGCTGAACGAGGACTCCATTAATGTAAAAATTGATTTTTCCATTTACCCTCTTCTGAGGTTTTTTTTCCCCTCCCCCTCCCTCCAATGCATTTATTTTTCAAGTGGCTGGGGATGGGGAGAGTAACCTAATTTATATTTCCAGTGGTAATCAAAAGATCATGCATGCTCATTTCAACCAAATGATGTCATTATGAAGGCTGTTAAAGCTGGGGTTGCCTTGGAAACACAAAATACTGATGGTCGAGGTTGGACTTTGGAGTTCTGGGTAGGCAGTAACGAGCAAACAGCGTGGCCAGAGCTGGCCAGGCTGGGCACGCTGGGACCATCACCCCAGGTCACTCAGATGTTCTCTTCAGCACTTACCAGGCTGCCATTTCTGCTGTTCCTCCACCTCCTGCCATAACCCACTGGTTTTATGGAGCCAGGAGCAGGGCAGTTGGTGACAAGCAGGAGTGACGAGGAGTAGGAAGGACGCTGCAGCTGAGGGCTGTGTGCTGCCTGCCACCAGCTGTTCCACTCCTGCTTCCCATCCCCAAAACATGCACCTGCTGCCTCTGGGTGGAGATTCACGGGGCATTCAGGTGGTCTCTGATGATCAGAGCCAGGATCTGGTTGTGGCTGAGGTGTTGGAACCTCCTTTCCATTTCCTTGGTAAGTGGTCCAGGACAAGTCCAGCCTTGGTGCAGATCATGTCTCCATCACCCAGGTGCAGCCTAGGGGAGGGAGATTGATTTTGAGTGCCCCAGAGCACAGGAGTTGCTTGCAAAGGCCAGCAACCTCACAAACCAAGACATGTCTGTCCCCCCTTACAGTCCAGGATCCATCAGGCCACTGATGGATCCATCCATCTGACATTTTGAGTAAGAGTAATTGTAAAATCAACAAGAAACGGAACTGACTTCCTATCTATGACTCCAAAAAGAAAAAGCCCTAATTTTTTCCATGCAGGGAATATTTCCTTGGCTCTTGCACAGAGATGATTTGAGGCAGCTGTGCCTGGTGTTTTTGCATGGAGGGGATGCCAAGAAACAGTGACACTGGTTGGGCAGCAGGTTTTGGGCAGACCCACCAAGACAAAATGGTGAAGACTGATGTTGCAGTTTTGAGACAGCTTCTGGGTCTCTTCAGCCAGTTCTGCTCTTCCCAGTTCAAGGTACTGGGAGAGGAAGCTTGGGACTAAACTGGAGATGCTTTAGTGCTGATGCAAGGAGCCACTCGGGCCCTTCAGCTGTGCCAGGCCGTGATTTCACAGCTCCTTTCCAGCTTTTTTCCTACCCTGTCTCAAGAAGAATACGATGTCACCTCTGATCACATCATGATTTAAAGTACACCTCAGAGAGAGGGAGGCACAGCCTGAACCACATCTCCAAATATCCTCTGCCCTAAAAGAGGAAACAGGGCCACTGGAATTATTTACAGAGAGTATTTTGGTGGCTGCTTTCCCCTTCCCCCTCCCCCTTTTATTAAGGAGGGCCAAACAAAACATGCATACAAACAAGTCAATGGGATGAAACATTTATTGTCTGTGCAAGGAGTGTTAAATGAACTCATTTCAGCTTCTCAATTAATATCCGGATGTCCCCAGCCACCACCAGGGTTTTTTTCCCTTTGGTGAGTAGGTAATGACATTAATACCACCATGTGATCCTTCTGTTCCCTCACTGAGTCACCTTCCCCTTCCACTCAGGAGTTTCTTTTTAAGGTTCATCAATGGAAATTGTTTGAATGCGGCGAGAAAAATAATAAAAAGAACGTTTCCCAACATTGGCAGGAGCATTTCAGGCATGAGCACTTTGAATATTTATTCGCCCTTTGTGGGAGCAATCTCAGCAAGGAAAAGTCAGCGTGAATAAAAGGAATTGCAAATACCAGCCAAGGAGCTCCGTAGTTTTCATTCATGAGAATATTTGCACAGGCTCCTGGGAGAATTATCAGCCAAGGTAATACAAAATCCCTTGTAGCATCAACACTTTGGATACTCCGTAATCCTGCTTGTCCAACGGAAAACATCTTTTCCTGAGAGGTGAGGGCCTAAGCTGGTATGTTGGGGGTTTTTGTTCCTGGCTTGGGAAGACTAGAGAGGGATTGGAAAAGTTTGGAGAATTATCTTTCCCCATTTCTGTGTCACAGTGCTTTAGATTCCCTCTGCCTCTCCTCTCCCATCCACTCTCTCTCCCTCAAGCTGGAACGAATAAGCTCAGCTTCCTTCAGAAGTCCAAAAAAAAAAAAGGCGGGGGGAAAGAAATGGCCAAGCAGCCAGAACTGTTGGAGTCGTGGAAAAAGCAGGGGACTCATAGGGAAAAGCCAGTCAAGGAGCAATTCATGGCAGAACTTTACACCACAGATAGAACAGACAAAATTCCATGTGGGATCAAAATGAGGACAAATTGCTGAGGAGCAGAGCCAAAACATCCTTCTGCTTGGGAAAGAAGAAGCAGGATAGCAGCATCCACTGCATTTTTGGGGGTCAGCAATAAAAGCACCGAGGACCATTTACTCACAATTAGTCTTTCTGGGCAAAAAAAAAATCCCATGGAAGTTCATTCTTGCCATGGAATTTTATAGGGTGGTTCAGAAACTTATCGGAAGGATATTATCTTGCTCAGGTTTTTAGAGCATTTCTCTAGAACCCTGTTGGTTTCAGCCCTGTTAAATTCAATAACTTCCCTAAGGGAGTGCTTTAAGTGTCAGGCTTGATTCAGTTATATAAAGGGATAAGGGAATAATCGTTAGACAGCACACAGGGATGGGAGAAGTGGTTTTGTGAGGCACCAGTCTTATTTAAGAACAGTCTGAATTTATAGATGATGCTGATGAGAAAGTTGGAAGCAGCTAACGTAAAAGACAAAAGCCAAGCAGTGCTTTTAGAGAGGGCTGGGATACCACAGAGACATGGGGATGGTTTCAGATGAGTATTTTAAGTGTTTTTAGCTGTTTGCCTTGGTTTCATCAAGATGATGTCCCGTGTTCTTGCTATTCATAATGTAAGCTATGGGCACTGAGGCCCCTATCCCAGCCTGTTTCTTGCTTTGCAATTAACACACCCTGCAATTATAAGCAATCCAGAACAGTGAAGGCTCTAATATTTCTTCTTACTTGTAATACAGAATATTTGACTTCTCAAATACTGTTGTCATTGCACCTTAAATTATTATGACAGTGTGAACCATGACTAATCCTTCTGAGTGCTGAGCACAGACATAGGCTGGAAACCCAAATCAGCACCTCTCTTTCCAAGTACTCACCTCATCCTCTCCAGAAAGGAGGGAGGTGGGTACACATGGCCTTCAGGAGACAGAGGATGTGCGAAAGGGTGAATGTCTCCATCTGAGACCTGCTCTGGTCAGGAGAGAGCCACAATTTGAAGAGGAGGAAGGGTGTGAGGTTGGCTGGACAATGTTGAGCTGCAGAGGAGAGGCCATTCCCTGCTACCAGGTTTCTAGGGGTACATGTGAACTTAATGAAGCTCTGATAGCTTTTCACTTCAAATATAAAAAAACCCCCCAACACAATCAGGCAGGTCCAACTCCATTTCCTTCAGTGACAGAACCAAATACCATGGATTTTCCAGCCAGTGGCTAGAACAACTGAAGCTTTCTGCTGCCAACCAAGGATTTTCATCAGCACTTCTGCTTCACAAACAGTCACCTGCAACTTCCTCAGCCATACCTGAGACCCTTCAGGATGACCTCAGCCTAATCCATCCCTGTTCCTGGGATCCTTTAGGCCGTGCTCACACACTGTGTGGTGCTTTCCCAAATCTGGATCCGATGATGTTCAAGACATCGTTGAGCAACACCAACACCATCAGCTCCTACATTTCTAAAAGAAAGGACAACTGCAGGAACTCTCCCCAACCACCCAAATGCCTCATTTGTCTCCAGAGTTACCCAGCTCTTCTCAGTGTGGTGAAGATCTCCTGGTCCATCATTCCACACTCTTTTTAAGGCTTCTTTGGGTCCATCCCTGGCCAGAGCGTGAGACGCTTCATTTGTTTTGGCAAGAACGTCCCTGAGATTTATACCCGTAATTATCCAGGTAACCTTCTTGACAGGGAATTTTAAAATGATCAACACTGAAGCAAACTCCACATTAAATGTGATTAATAAGACACCAAATGACTGCGAGGCTGCACCTCCCTGCTTGTTAAGAGTGTCAGCTGGAGCATCCCTGACTGATCCCACCACCGTGGGACACCCAAAAGTGGCCATTCCCCTTGGATATACCCTCTCTTCCCTGGCAATGCCCATGGGAGGGTTAGGGTGTGAACAGCCACAGAGGGTGACATCCATCCCCTGAAGTTTCATGGAGGACTGAGACTTCTTTTTGGGTCCTTGCTCCTATCTTCTCCTGCCCCTCCGACTCTCTGTCCAGCCTGGTTGGGAGCTGTGAGGGAACAGTGCTGCCAGAGGGATGCTGAGGAGGTGACAGCAGGATCTCAAGAGACAGGAGGCAGAGGAGCACAAGCCCAGCTGGGAGGAAGGTTAAACAAGGTGCTACTCTCTCAGCACGAGGTTTTGTCTCTGGAATTGTCTTGCCATCCCCTAATGGAGCTCTCTCCTCACTCCCTGAGCAGGCTCCAGCCTCACATGCCATCAGAGCACCCACTGTCTGCAGAACTGGGGAAAAACAGCACCTGTCAGGATATCCACCATGTCCCAAGGAGGCATGGGGTGCCCTTCTTCCATCAGAAGGGGCTGCAGGAGCATTAAGAGGGAGCTTTTCCAGGGGATCCAGCTTCACAGCATGCTTGGCAGGTTGCACAGTGCTATCTATTATGGCCTGTGTGGAGCTGAGGTTTTCCAAAGCTTGCATTTTGCTGCTGGGTTGCCCAAAGACAGTAAAAATCAGTCACAGTCAAGCCTGCATTGACCTTCAGTCAGCAGCTCCAGCACACCGGAATTGCAGGAGAAACGCTGATCGCTGCTTCCCTATTCTCTGGGCAAAGTTTTTGCATATAAATTGTGTATTGATTAGAGGCAGAAATTGTAAAGAAGCCTCTCTGGGAAAACTGGAGGGTGGGAAGAAATTCAGGGGCTGACAAAAGAGCTACTTAAATTAGGAAGGGAAGCAAAGCGGTAGGAAGAAAAAACAAACACAACCTCCCCTCAAGAGCCTCCCACTCCAGATCTGAAAATCTGAGCAGGAATTGTCTCTCTTATAGAAACGAAACGGGACTTTGGAGCTGGGAAACAGAAGCAGGAAAAAGAGTTGGCTTTTCCCCTCCACCCAGCATTGATGAAGATAGGGAAAAGAGCAGCTACACTTTCTGCTGCTCCTGGATTTCATGTGTGGAGCAAGGAAAGCGATGGATCACCTAACGAGTGTATCAGCCATGCTCAACTCTCCCTTCCAGCTCCTAATGCTTCAGGGTAATTACACATCTTGGACTTATTAGCTGTAATTACTAGGTTCTGTGATCTGCACAATGTGTCATTACAGCATGGGCAACCTCAAGTGGTCTAAATAGGATCAGAGAAGTTTCTTGTTTATCCTTTAACTTTTCCTGCCTCGGCGTTAGGCGATGTGCTGCTTCTCCTGCTGGAAAGTCTCACCACCCCCCCAGGACCCCTGCAGCCACCACAGGCTGTGGTCCCTGATCTGGGACACGTGTGGGAGCACACACAGACCTGGCCAGCAGCTGATTAAAGTCTACAGGAGCCTTTAAAAAGTTTGGCTCTCCCTCACACAGCCAAATGTGGTGTCCATAGTCCCAGCACTCCTTTGGATAAGCACCATTACACCATGAGTAATCAGCTGCAGGCTTCCAGCCCCTGCCTCCTGTCCCTTTGCTGCTGGGCACTGCCAGGACTCTGCCTTCAGCAGGAAAGCTTCTGAATCACAAAGCTACTAGCAAGCAGAAAATAGAAGATTTAATGTCAGTTTGGACCTACATAAAAACCCTGCCAGCTCATCACAGATGGGACTGGTCAGAGCCAGAACAGGTTCCTGAGAACATCACAGTGTACAGAAACGAACTGGTTTAGGACACTCCCACCTCCCAGACAGGTTTCTCCCCTCCCCAAATTCTGCATGAGTCACTTCTCCTTTTACCTGGACTAATCTCCTGGCTGTGTTTCTCTCCAGCCTCCAGGTGGTTGCTCCAGTCCACCCCTGTAGGCAGCAGTTTCCCTTTGCAAGTGTCTCAGAGCCCAGATCCTACTTTTGCCCCCAAAAGTAAATAGAAACCTCTCAATTAATGTCCATCTCTCTTTCCAGGTAAAAGCAAGCTGGCAGCTTGGCCAGAGGAGTGGGAAAGCCTGGGATTCCCACACCTTGGAAAATCAGTTTCTGGGTACAACATTTCCCAGGGCAGCTTAGCTTTGTTAACGTAGCTTTTTTTCCCCAAATCCTTTAATTTCACCCCAGTGCATGGAGGGGAAAAGCCAGTCTGCCTATCCATCCCTGCACAGAGGCCTCTCAGATCCAGGCTTTCCTAAAACCCAGGAGGTTGTAGCAAAGGATAAAGCCCAAGGATAAAGACAGCTCCAGAAAATTTGTCTCCCTTGGGATGCTTCCAAAGCAGGTGCCACCAAATGGGCACAAATCAGACAGTGCCACCAAGCCCAGATTGTCCTGAATAAGCTGCATCTGCTGTGCCCTGGTTGTGCCTGATCCATCCTTGAGTGGTTTTTTCTCTTTCCACAACATAGGTCTTTACAAAATCTTTGCAATCCATCTTTCTGTGATATAAAGATTTTTACTTCCTTTTGGTTCCTGCTTTTCGTTTGCGCCAAATGAAAAAAAAATCCACACATAAGTGGAAAAAAATAAATCAAAACCAAGAGTGTGTGAGCTATCCTGGACTGAAATGTACCCTTCCTTCCATCCAGATTCAAAGAGGTATCCAATATTAGGATACCTTACTATCCCACTGGGATTAGCAGTGAGCCAGGGTCATGGTAGCAATATCCTCATTCCTAATGCTTATGAAAGTGCCCCAAGAAGTCAGGCAGGTAGAGGGGGGCATCAGGCTCCCCACAGGGGTAAGGACTACCTGGGATAATCAGGTTTTTCCAGAGGCAGTGAGCTCCAGCTTCACTAACAGAGCTAATGCATCTCTCCAGGACAACAAATCAGAACTGAGCACAACGTGAGCAGAAATTTCCATGGTAATTTTTACTGTGAATTAGATGTAACTTCTTTCTTTGAGCCTCTAACACCCCCTGAAAGCAGCACTCACCTGTGGGAGGCCCATGGCCACCTCACACTGGGCCAGCCAGAGGAGCTGTGGTAGCCTAAAACTAGAACATTGTCCTTGTAACCACCTAGGGAGAGAAGGAAAGATAATAAGGTGTGACCATCATTTCCTTTTTGTTTCCTTGGGAACCAGCCTCCCCAAATAGACAAATTTTGGTGTCTCTCCCCTCTGGGGAAGCCTCTGAGGAGCCTCCACTGAAGCCAGCAGAGCTCATTAGGGTTTACACAGATAAAAGAGGGAGGTGTATGGGTCGTGGGCTCCAAAAGCAGTGCCAGAGGTGCCTATTATGGTAGCTCCAGATTTCTGGCCACCAAGTGAGATGATCAGGTAAACCAAAAGCATCACTTATATTTTTTGGGTGCTCAGGAGTTGCCTCCTTGCTCCTCTTGCACTGCCCAAGGCTTGGAGATGAGAGTGGATATAATGCCAATCATTAGAGGAGCAATTACTTATCTCACAGGAGCTCTGAGAGGCTTAATCAGTTCATATTTGTAAACCACGACGAGCTGAAGGATGCAACACATCCAAGGAGAAAGATTGCTCACAAAAGAGCCCAAAGCAAGGCAGCTTTGCTGGCTGAGCTCCCCTCCAAGCCTGGCCTCTCCTGGAGCACGGTGAAGCTGAAAGACACCTAAGGGAGTGTTCCCTGCTGTGTGCCAGCCCTCGGAGCCCGGCGGGAATACGACACTAATGACATCCTTCAGAAATGTAATTAGCCTGCCTTCGTGGCATGGTGCATTAGGGAGAGCTCAGAGGCTCAGAGAAGTGGGCTCCAGCGGGTGAGAGCCAAGGCTTGTGCTTTGAAAGCTGCATTAGGGAAGGGGAAAAAAAAATAGAAAAGAAAACGTTCTAATATTACTTAATTACCCCAAGACATCCTGAGATGTAATTGAGCTTGGAGGGCTAAATGAAGGCTGCTCGTGTGAGACAGGCAGAGGTTGATGCGTTTGTAATGAGACCACTTTGCAAGGCAAACAAGGTCCCCACGGAGGGAGAGGGGGGCAAGGAGGAAGGACAAGAAGGGGGCTGGGCAGGTATTGAGGTGCCTGAAGTTCTACTGGTCCCCACCTGATAGAATATTCTTTGAGTTAGGTGTTATGAGTTTTTAGAGGATCTATTATTGTTTGGGTTTTGTCCTGTAATCTTCAGTGGCATAATAACTGGGATTGGCATTTAAGGTAGTGCTGGAAATAAAAAAGGTTTATTAGTAAGGAAAATAACAAACTTTATAGAGAAAAAGCTGTGCTAGAGGTAAGGAGGTCTTTGCTTTTTGTTAAAATACCCCAAAAATGTCATGAGGTTCCTTTGTTCAATGCTTTTAGTAGTATTTTTTAAGCAGGGCCTTTGGAATTTGTCTAACTAGATAGCTTCAGGTTTGAAGTGAAGTCCAGGAGGTCCTATGAGGCATCCTGTTTCAGAATACATCCAAATTGGGAAAGAAAGTTTTGGCTTTTTCACCTTTTAAGGGAGACAAAGAGAACCTCAAATCCCTTCTCAATTTAGCTGCCCCACCCTTAAAGAGTACATTACAACACCCACTAGCTTTGTGCAAAGTCCCTTTCACCTCTGCTCGGGGTTGCAGGCCAGGCTGGACAGAGGCAGGATGGGAAGTGAGGGCTGGGGATGCAGGTACAGCAAACCACGGAATCAACTTGCTCAGGGTTTGGATGCTGAAAACCCAACAAAAACCCCTTAGCACCCAATAAAATGGGCTATATCACACTGTCAGAGATCCCCCCATCCCTATCCAAACTCAGCATCCTCCTGGGGAAGCCTCCAGGCAGGGAGCGGGAGGAGCGAGAACAGCTCATCCTCAGGGCAGGGCTGTCTCTGAAGATGAGGGGGAAACCTTCCCCAGAGTGGCCAGTGTTCATCCCCACTGCTCCCCTGAACTGGGATGGAAACCAGGCAGCCAGATCCCAGTCTGGAAAACATTCCTCTCATCCACAGCACCAGAGGCCCGCTGCGTGTGCACAAGCCCATTCCAGCCCTGATTTACATACTGTACAGAAGGAGACATTAAAATCCAAACGGTTTATGGTAATTAACACTCATTTGAATATTATACTGGTAACCATCACTTCCAATTCTTCTCAGCCTTGAAGGGGCTCCGTGTGCATGTTCATATGTACACAGGGAGATTTTAAAGGGATACTCCATCTTCTCTCCTGATTGCTGCCTTCCCAGAAAAAGGATGTTTAATGTTCATTAATTGTTTCATTTGGGGAACTTGCTGTGAAAAGCCACCACAGGAGAGTGTAATTTTTTTTGTGTGTGATTATTATTATTATTTTTGGAAAGAAAATAATAATGGGGAGCCCTGCATGTGGCAGGGATGTGTTAGCTGAGCATGGCTCTGTGGGGGCTGTTAAAGCCCCATGATGGGTAACACAGAGCTGCCTGGCACCAGAGGAATGAAGACTGGAGATCTAAGTGGGAACAAATGCATTATTTATGACAAATTAATCCTTCTTTCTCCTTTTTCACCCAAGCAGCAAGACTGGGTCGCACAAGAGGCCAAGGGGATCTGTCGAGCACCTTTGATGGGCCTTGCAGTAATCCATCCCTTTGTGATATCAAAAATCAATGGGGAGTAAACAGGTGGTGGACAAATCCACAGGCTGTGGTACAAAATAAAGTTGTGAGAGGCTACAGGTGTCCCAGCCCTGTTCTCAAGAGCTGCTCCAGCAAGCTCAGTCAGGCAGGGCCCTGCAATCCAGGGAAAGCTGGACCACAGCATCCCTGGAAGATGAGGAAGAGAAGATGCCCATTGCTGCATCCTTCAGGCTGCAGTCCAGGCACTGACAGATCAGTCTCTTCTCTGGGGAGTTTCCTCAGGATGCAGGAAGTTCTCTCTGAAGGGAAATCAAACCAAATCCACTCCAGCATCTCCCATGTGTCCAGACAGCCAGTCCCACTGATCCACAGAGATGCCAGCTCCTTCTGGGAATAGCTCGGGCACAGGATGGGAAAATGCTGGTGTGGTTGCTATGCCCCATGTTCACCTCTTTCCCTCTGAGCCCCAGGAACACAGACAGAAATGTGAGACCTGCACAGCACACCCTGGGGTCCAGCTGCAGGGAGAGCTCCCCTCTCCTCACAGCCCAGAGCAAATGACCAGTGATCCCAGCAAGGGCAAGTGATCCATGCTCACACCTCATCAGAAGAAAAACTACCCAGGATATTTCACAGCTTTGTACTCAAAAACGCTGCTCCTTACCCACCCATCCATGGGAAAGCCTGGGAAGTGGCAGCAGAGCCCAGGAGCTGTTGCAATGCCCCTATTATACTAATGACGTTTTCAGCCCAAACCATCCCAGGTGTGGCTCCTTGTTACAAGACAGGTGTGGCCAGGAGAGTCTCCCTGATCCCTTCAGGCTCGGACCTGTCCCTTGAACCACAAATCCCATGAGAAATACTCGAGATTTTCTTGCAGGGGACCACTAAGTGATGCTGAGAGAACATAAGGAAGAGCCTGAGCCCATTCCAATCACTTGACAAGGTCTTGCAAGATCCATGTTTGCATTAAAAAGAAATTAAAAGCTTTTCCACTCCACTGGCTTGCCCAAAGCCTGCATACTAAATAGTAAATGCTACCTATGAGGTTGAATAAAATCTTCATTAAAAAAAAAAAAAAGGCAGCAGTCACTGAATACATCATGAACAATGACATTGGGGAGGCATTGTTCTTCTTCTGCCTGATGGACCATGCTGAAACACCTGTTTCTTATTGTGGAACTGTTAATAACTGTCACCACCAAAATCAGGGCTGAAAAAGTGTCATTAAGTCAAGTCATTCCAACCTCCACCTAACTAGGAGGGGAAAATAAAATTTAAAAAAGTAAAAAAAAAAAAAAAAGAAAACAGCAAGGAGGAAGAGAGGCAAAGCTATGCCTTAGATAAATGTCCAAGCATAATCATCCATGTGTCCCCCAAAAAAACCACCAAACAAATCCATCTGAGATGGCTCCTGCCTGACTGAGATCTTGCTGACATGAAAGACACAGCTGGGTAGCCATAGGCAGTTTTAACTGATTACCTACAGACATTGACCCTTTCAATTAATTCACCGGGGATTTGTTTCATTCTAATCATCTCCTAAAGCTGCAGCCTCCCCATAAAGTCAACAGAAAAGCAATTTCTGGCCCTTTCTCTTACACCTGCTGTTAAAGGGGTAGGAGGGATGGTTACCCAGGGGTGTTTAAGGCAATCCCGACTCAGGGAGGAATGAACATTTGAAGAACACAACTCCTTAGGAATTGTAAGGTCTTTATCATCTCAAAGAAAATCAGAGCAATGCAAAACTTAAATTCACTACTTTGCACAGTTCAGGCAAGGAAACAGTCCTGAGTTAATCAGTGGAGGGAAAAAAATCTCTCATTGTCATTTGTTGTGCTGCTCACTGGCTGTATCTGCTCGATCTCCCATCGCTGTTGAAAGCTTTATGTGGCTTTGCTATAGCAAAATTGTCATTCCTCCCCAAAATCACAACCTGAGTGACTGAGTCTGAGGTTTCCCTCTGCCATAGAATCACCAGGACTAGGTAGGGCCTCTAAGATCATCGAGTACAACCATCAACCCAGCAGCACCACCACGTCCTCAAGTGCCATAAACACACATTTGTCCAACACTTCCAAGGATGGTGGCTCCACCACTTCCCTGGGAAGTCTGTTCCAATGCCTGACCATCCTTTGGATGAAGAAATCTTTCCAATCTAAACCTCCTCTGGTGCAACTTTTTCTTTAAGGCCCTGGTTTGACCCCATTTTGAGCAGTTTCTGCCTAGTGGAACCCAGTTGCCACCCGAAGCACAGGAGCTGACATTCACAAGGAGTCACAAGAACTTCCTGGAATGGGTTGACCATCACAAAAAAAAAAAAAGTCAATTACCCTGATATTTTCTGTCAAAATGAAAAATTAAGTGGAAATTCTGGCTGGAGCAACTCTTTGCCCTCAGCTTGGGAATCCATACAGTGACAGCCTGAAAGCTTCGCCCTCCTCATACCACACAGAGTGTCTGGATCGAGTCTCTTTATTTGTATTTTCTTGAAACATCAGAGCTTATTTCCCTCCTCTTCCCCTTGATCCACAGCCTAGAAGAATTTTAAAAGGACGCACACTTCTCCAGCAGTGCAAGCGCATTCAACAAAAAGATGCACCTGAGATGACCTTGAAACAAGCCCAAATTAATCTCCCCGAGGCGAGACAAAGCATTCCTTGAGCCGCGGTCGGGGCTCTGCAAAGCGGGATGGGCATCCTTTATCTTCCTCCCCCTGACAGCCTGAGAAAGGCTGGTTCAGAGGAGCAAAACAAAACACTCACCTGCGTGACAGAATAGTTAACTTAATCCCCCGAAGGCAAATCCTGTTAGCATGTAAAACTAGGAGTGATAATTGTAACCAGTTTTCAACCTTTGCTGTAGTGGAAATAATCACTTCAGTGCCACTGCCTCGCTTCCCAGAGACTCCTTTCTCCACAGATTATTTTAAACTAATCTAAGGAGGGGGAGCAGGAGAAAAAAGTGTCTTGGTTCTAAAGATGAGGGAATATTTAAGACTGCGGCGGGAGGATGAGCTTCTGGGCAGCCACAGGTTGGTCTGAGCAGTAGCTCTGCTCGAGAAACAACTCCAAAGCAAAAATCCAAGAAAATGGGTAAAACCAGCCGGATTTTACACAGATGGATTCAGTCAGGCGAGCCTGGTAAATATATTTTTCTGGGAGATAACAGCTTTTTTTTTTTTTTTTTTCCCCAAGACAAAAGCCAATCTTTGTCTTTTGTGAGAGAGCTTGACCATCTGGACTTCAGAAAAGCATCTGATATTGTGCCACATGGGCAAATGATTAGTTAAACTGTAGGAGGGGAACATTATGATAAGAATTATGAATCAAAGAAATACTTTGCCTAAAGAAAAAAAATATTATAATAGATAATACCAAAAAAGGAGGCAGCCTGGAAAGATTTTGCTGAGCAGGCTGTTCAGTCATCACTCACATTCAACACTTCCTTAACAACAGGGGACCAACACTCATCAAACTCACTACTCTGGAGGCAAAACAAGGCAAAACAAGAAGTTTTGGCATCATTTGGAAGGAAATGATGCCTTTGAGAACCAGACCAATGGACACGGAATGACATTCAATGGGACAAAATCCCAGGCCAGGTTTAAAAGATCAGTGGCAAGGGTGGGAAGTCAGTGGAGAAGCCCCACCTGTGCGGCTGAGCTTGTCCTACAACAGATCAGGGGTCCTGATGGCAAAAAGGCATCTACAACTCAAAATATTTCCAGGAGAGTGGAAAAAACCTAATAACTGCTACCTCAGAAACCCAAAAGGCTGAGGAACAGCTGGAATATAAATGGGACTTACTGGCCAGCACAGGAGGTCTCCCAGTGCAGCATCTCCAAACCCAGGTCTTCTTCAGCAAACACAAGATTGTCTCTGTTGGAACCAAAACCCAAGGACTTCCCACCCTGAGACAGCCCTGCAAGGCCCTTGGAAAGCAGGAAGGGATGAAGCAAAGGGATTTCAACAGAAATTAAACTGAATTGACTCCGTGAATTTTCACGACCTGATACTTTGGGCAAACATTATTAAGCCTCCTTAGGTAATGTAATTAGAAGTTCAGCCCCTTTTATCTAAATATTGCAGACAGAAAAATATCCATCATCTCATAAAGTGAGAAAAACGGCTTTTCCTTCTATTTTTTCTTAATAAAGGGTTTTTTCCTTTAAAGCCTCCTTTAAGCAGGTGAACATTTCACAAGGAATCCTGGGCTTGTTGTAAGTGCATTTGGATCTCTCTTGAGTAAACCAGGAGACAGATTCAGGTTCTACATCAAAATATGTGACAATAATCCTCTTCAGGTGGCTGCTTGAGGGAAGAGAAGACAGCAGCAAAGCCCTCTAAACAGAGAATTACTCAGCTTTACCCAGCTACTTCTGTCTTTATGGGCAAAACCCACTCACTGTGAGCAAGAATGGCCAGAAATTGAGACAAAATGGTTTTTAGTCAGAGCATGTCAACTTGCCAAACCTAAGATCTCACAAAGAGGAGAGAAAAAAGCCATTTCAAATGACACATTTATTTACCCAGGCCAGAGATTTTTCAGCATCATCATGGAATTTTCAGTGGTTTAAAAAAAAAAAATCCCAACAAAATAAAAGGAAGAAAGAAGAAAATAAGAGAAATAAAGCTTCACAAAGCACAAATAGCCTGGTATGTTGGACACCGGCCAGGGATGCAGATGGCTCAGATTCAAGCCCTTCAAAGCACGGATTTGTACCTCTCTCTCCAACATTCCCAGTGAGGCCCAAGCCATAAACCAATCCTGGGAGTTTCACTCTCACCTTCTGGTTTAAAAAAAAAAAAAAAAAAAGTGTCTTGGTTTTATCTTGCTGTAGGAAAAGCCCTCCTTCTGAAACCTCAGGGAGGACTGTGGGATGAGAAAGAAGCAGGTCCCTTCCCTCCCTGGTTTTGATTACAGCTTATTAGCATCATTGTTTGGTTTAAAATTTCCCATAAAAATTCCATTCCCAGCAAAGACCTCAACTAAAAAGTAAGCAAGCATTAATAGGAGCTGTCTCTCATTAAGAGCAGTTTCCTAAGAAACAGGAGCTCCTGGGTGTGTGTGTGACCATCTCAGTCAAGCCACCATTTAATAACTTTCACCCAGTTTCCACAAAGGGTAGAAATCACAAACTCTTACGTTCCTGAAAGCTTAAGGAAAAAAAAAAAAAAACTGCTGGAGGAAGGAGAAGGACGGCCTGCCCAACCTCACTGTCAGCCACCAGAGAGCCCACACTGAGGGAGATGAAACTCTGCCTTCCCCTGCCAGCAGCAGCACTTGGCTCTTAACAAAATTAATAAACTGCTGTCAGTAATGGCCCAGCCTGAGAGGCAGGGAGGAAGAAAAGAGAGGGGTTTGTGTTGAGCTTGTCCTTTTCCCGGGAAGGGCCGGTCCTCGCCACCAGTGGGGTCGAGGCTGCGAGCAGATGGTGCGGACACGCCTGAGCTGCAGAAACCTTTTGTAATGAAACGCCTCTCCCAGAAATTAACTTTAATTAAGGCGTGAGCGCTTAATATCTGTATTTGAGATATTAAGCCTTCAGTGGAGACCGTTCCCAGCCTCTCATCTCGCACCTTCCCCGGCATCTCCTCCCGTCCCTGGGCGCTGCCACCCAGCTCATCCCCTCCAGAGGAAGGTGGCCCCAGCTGCTCATTTGCAGGGAAACGTGCAGGAGCGTCACGTCTTGGAGCTCTCCATCCCTCCCGGAAAATTTGACAGGGGGTTCAAAACTTGTTAAGAGGAGGCTGGTGGGAGGAAAGGCACTGACAGACAGTACAATCACATAAGCTGCTTTTCCTTGGGAAACCAGGCTAAAAATAATACCCTGCAATTTGACAGCTTCAACCCAGGAGAGCCACCAACGTGCCAGTGAAGACGAGGAGCAGAGCCTGGATGGGGGCTGGCTCCAGGAAGGCACAGGGGTAACAGCAGTGAGTCAAAACCACACTCCCAACCCACAGTGGCACCCGCTGCCACCCAGCATGGCCACCCCAGACACCCAAGTCCATCCGAGTGGGCACAGGTACCTGGAATTTTGTGAGCAAAAGGGCTCCTGTGAGATCCCCCACAGCTTGAACAGTCTCACCACACTGCTGCTGAATTGTCTAAAAAAAAGGCTGTTCTATGGCCCAAAACCACCAATGCAAGTGGGAAATCTTGCTGTCACAGACACAATTCCACATCCCGCTCCGGTGATGGAGGAGGGAACCCTTTGGTGGTAATTGCTATGCATGGGCAGGGGGAAGAGATTCTGATAGCTTTTATTATCAGGGTATCCAGATGTAAAACGAATGCCTGCAATATTTATCCATGTCATCACTTAGAGTAAGTAGCCTGATTTGTCAAACAGAGACAAGATTCAGGGATGTCAATTAGGGGGAAACTGAGGGCGAGGCAGGGGAGAAACAGTGCCCAGGATTCATCAGGGTTGCAGATGCTCCATCCCAAATGTCAGACACAAAACCACAAGCGGTTTTCATTGGTGAAACACAGGCAGAAACCCAAAAGAAGAGGGTGAGGGCAAGGCAAAGGGCCCTGCTTCGAGGTCAGCCCTCTGCCCTCGGGATGGGTGCGGGCGCTGGCTGGCAGCCTGCAGAGCCTGGGGAGCCTGAGAACGAGGAAGGTTTCCTTTGACTGCCCTCTAATGCCAGGTAGAGGGAAAAAGGGAAGGGTGCTGCAGGACATAGCAGGAACCTGCCGTTAGTAAGGTAGAAGGACCAGGAACAATCCCCACAGGGAGGTGGGAAATGCTGACCTAAACCTAATGGAGCCCCAGAACAGACCAAGGATTGAACTGCTTTTCTGGAGCAAACACCACACTATGAACACTCACAGGGTATTTCAGACCACTGTATTTTTAGACACTGGCAGGTGTTCCCCTCTTTCCTCAGAAATCATTAGCCCTGCACAGAAATGATGGACAAAAGTCCTGTTATGGGCTGAGGCAGGTGGTCCCTCCATCACAGCTTTTGGAAGCTTGGCCTGGCAAACTCTCCCCTATGTAAGCCAAGGCTTCCCAGCAGCAAGACCACAGAGGCTGAAGAGTGTAAGAGTTGAGTTAAAAGTTAGCAAGTCCCAGCCTCCAAAAACGCCCTAAATATTAACTGCCAGCCTTAAAACCAACCTCCAGTAATGACCATCACTGGTGGCACCAGGTGGGAGAAAGTCCCTGAGGGAGCAAAGCAATGGAAGGTGACAGCTCCACCCTTGAGACCACAGCTTTGGGGAGAACTTTAAGCAAAACTTTAACTCCAGATGTTTATACCCTTGGATTTTTGCAGCCAAGCCTTGCTTCTTCCCCCAGCCCAGCAACAGGTGACAGCAATGACCTGGGAAGGCAGAAAATATCCAGCACCTTTCAAGCCTCCCAAGAATGTCACCCTGTGCCAAAGTCACCACGAGGAGCCCTGCAGGAGAAGGAGCAAAGCCCTAAGCAAAGCCAAAAGGGAAATGCTGACATCAGGATTCGTCTTGCTTAGGTTAATAACTGCGGACACCAACATGTGAGCTACTCATTCCACACACCTGTCTGTGGGTAATGAAGAGAAATGGGCACTGTTAGGACACAAATCGATTGTGGGCGTCCGGCGCAGCGGATCAAACCTGAGCTGGAAGCACTTGAGCAAGGAAGTCGCAGCCATCGCTGTCAAATCGTCCATGGAGCAAATCCCTCCCGAGAACAGTTCGGGGCACAGCAGAAGGAAGCGGCCTGGGAGCAAGATGAGTGCTCACAAGAGGAGAGCTGATGTCTGGAGACAGCCGAGGCTGACAGGCCAGCACCTCCTTCCTCTCCATCAGACACGGAGTGCCCGCCTCCCACCTCTGGGGGCCGGCCAGGAGGGAAAGGGGATGACAGACACATTAGCAACTTCTTCTTCTTCTTGACAGCCTGTTTTTGTCCCAGCTTTCTCATCCTCCACTAATTATTTCCTTTTGATTTGAAGACTTCAGCTGAAACAAGGTATCCATGGCCTCCAGCTCCTGCCTTGGGGCTGAAGAGGGGGAAAAATTATAGAGGACTCAGAGCAGGGAGAGGCCTGCTCTTGTTCTTACATCAGGAAAGCAGGAGTTTCCCTTCAGAAACATTTGGTGCACGATTTTTACCATGAAGGTGGTGAAATCAGAGTTCTCCCAGAGAGGCAGTGGATGCTCCATCCCTGGGAATATTCAAGACCAGGCTGGATGAGGCTTTGAGCAGCCCTGTCCATGGCAGAGGATTGGACTAGGTGGCCTTTAAAGGTCGCTTCCAACCCAAACTATTTTATGATTCTGTAAAATCTTCAGGCCAGACCCAAGAGTTACAGAACACTACGCTGGGATTCAGGGCTGCTCGGGGAAACCAGAAAGGGTTGAGGTCTTACAGCAAGGAGCACAGACCCACAAGGTGGACAACATCTAGAGTTACTCAATAACCAACATGAAGATATGCATGGCAATCTAAAAGGAGTTAGTTTTGCAATTTGGAGGGCCAGTCTACCTGCCTGGGCACAGAGCATAAATCTCTGTGATGCTCCTTTAAATTAATCCATGAGAAGAGACTCATGAAGCGGCAGAAGGTCAGCAAGGGTGATGCAGACCAGTGGTTTGGAGAATTCTTGCTCTGGCAATAACCGAAGATCAGAAAGGAAAAGGGCACACAGGAGAAGGAGTCAGTCTTCACTGGGAAGGCTGAACACAACCACGGCCCCTGTAGGGTGGAAGACATCCCTCTGCATCATTCCAGCCCTGCCACCAGTGTCCCTCGCAGCTTTGGGGCACCACAAGCAAGCGGCCACCAAGATCAACTCCCTGGCCATTCCCAAACCATCACAGCACACACAAGACAGCAAGAAAGCACCCGAGGGAAATGCCAGCAGCCCAATGTCCCACTCCCATGGGATGTGAGCCAGGCTGAAAGGTCCCTCTACTCCGCAGCCTCCCGGCCAGGAGAGCTGCAGAGCCCCGAGGGACCAACTCGGAGGTTTTCCAAGCCCATACATTTGTATTAAATGGTCTGTTAGAGATTTGCCCGTGGTTTTCAAGCTCTGACAGCCCTGTTTTTATTTCAGTTGCCTTTAAGCCACCTCACGAAATTTTCATATATAAATATGGAAATATGCAAAACCCCGCAGATTTATAGGATCTGACACTGAGGTTTAAATGAATCCCCCATGATCTTGTCTTCTGCTGGGCCCCCTCCCACAGCACCCTTCCCTCTGGTCTCTGGCATGGTCACTCCACGAGGAGAGAGAATCCTCTCCAGGCAGCTCTGGCAACATATCCACACTCTGCTCTGCCTCCCAGCCTCCCAATCTCCCATCCTTTGCCCTAGCTGGGACAATGCTGCTCCTCTCCCATGAACAGGGTCTTGCTGTGCCCATCCCTGGAAGTGCTCAAGGCCAGGTTGGATGGGGCTCTGAGGAACCTAGTCTAGTTGAAGATGTCCCTGCTCACAAAACAGGGACTTTAAAACATGTTCTTTAAAGTCATTTCCAAACCATTCCATGGTTCTGTTTGGATTTTATGATCCAGTTTTGAGCTGGACGGAGCAAGCCAGCCCTGGGGATACAACCACAGTAGCAGAGCAGTGGAAAATACACACTGTGCTGCTGCAGGAAAAGCCTTGGTCAGATTCTGTGTGGCTTCAGAAGAGACTGACCCACGACAAAAATCTGTTGGACATGCAACTCCTATCAGGGAAAAACCTCTTCTCCCTACAGCTCCCACCACAAGAAAGCCCTGCTGTCGCTTCAGGGTTAAAACAAAAACTAAAAGCTCCATCTCTCACCATTTTCCATTCCTGCCCAGCTCTGCCTGAGGATCACAAAGCTTTTGCAATGGGAGCCAAGGGCAAGCAGAGGTTTCTTTCTCCTCTGAGAGGTAGACAGGAAAACGTAGCATGTCCCTGGGGACACAGGCCCTTGGCACAGGGTGAGCTCCCAGTGATTCTTTTGGACTGAAAACCCCTCAAGGTCTGCTTGGAAAAATGCCTTTCCTGTTTTTCAAACCACTCCTGGAGCAGCACAACAAAATCCAATCCTGAGCTCCCAACAGCAGAAAACCCCCCTGAAACCTCATTTCCCCTGGACAGGGGCACATGGATCACCCAGAGAGAGGCAGGGCTAGGAGCTCATCCAAGCTGCACAACCACTGCCATCCCACACAAATTAAAAACCATGTTAAAAGAAATAAATAAGTCAAGGTTAAAGTAGTGGTGGCCTATATGAGGCTGATGCACACCCTGGGTTTAAATGAGTGAAAATCGATTAAAAAAGGAGGAAGTAATAATATGTATTTGTCAGTAAAGCGTTAAAGAAAGTCAAACCAGTGACCTGGAGAGAACTGTTCCTTCAGTACGCGCAACAAGAAGCAGCTGAAACAATGCTGGGGCAGCCACCCATTTCCCGAGGGGTGCCCCGTGCTCCCGCTGGATCCCGGCTCGTTGCGCCGCTTCCCTGGTGGCCGCCGGAGCAGACGGAAAACGGCTGTGGCATCCTGGCCACCTCCGCCGCTCCTTTCGGAGAGGGAAATTGGAAGTTTGGCTCCGCAACAAGGGCTCGGTTTGTGAGCCTGGAGGACACGCAAGGAGGAAAGCCCAGAAGAGCCGCGCCTGATTTCCTAGGCACAGGCAATGCCTCCTTTGTTTAACAAATGGGGGAGCTCAAAACACAAAACCTCTTTGCCTGGGAGACGGCAGCATCACTTCCTCACCGAGTTCAGCACTCCACTATTTTGAGTGAGTTTTTTTCCTTTTGGCCTATTTTCTGCATCAAGAGAATTTCAATTTCCCTCCAAAAGCAACTTGATAAAGATGATAAGAAGATAAAAAAAGTGGGGGGAAAAGTGTTGGTGCAGCTTTTCCTGAAGGAGATGCCTATAAACAGCTGTACTGGAGCATGTAATTCTTTCAGATAAAACGTATTTGTTATATTCTAAGACACTTTAAATTAAAACCCACAAGTTTGGTGTTAGGCATGCACTTGATTGGTTGTCAGATTGGCACATCCTGATTAACCACGGAGAATTAACCTCTCCAAGTGCAGAAGAAGCTGATTATTTAAAATAAATCAAAGATTCTTTTCCAGTTCAGTCCACATGGACAGTTGGTTATTTTAAGTCGATCCACACAAATACATTTTTGGCTGCACACGTCCTGGTATCCGTGGGTTTGCTAAGCTGCTTTGCCAGACCTTGGGCTTTTCCTGCAGCCACCTTGAGCCAGAGCCTTTGCCCTTGCCAGAATTCACTGGGGAGTGTCTAAGGAAGGGGAGAGCACCTTGTCAGCCCCGAGCTATGTGTGCCCGAGCCTCTGCCACATCTCCATCACTCCTTTCTCAACCCCTTCCACCATCTCCCACTTCCTCCCTCGGCATGAATCCTGCCACTACTGATTCGTGACACCATTAGCTTTTGCTGTCACCAGAGCTGACAATTCAAAAGGCCCTCGAGAGCTGTCTGCAGAAACACAATAAATGAGATCTCTTAATTAACGCCTCCCTTAACTAAATAGATTAATTTTATGCAGCTGATATGTCGAGTCTTCACAGTTTGAGGGTGACTGAGTAGCTGAAAACGTCCCTCTCTTCAGAGCTATTGGAAAGACTTTTTTGCTTGACAGTGTTTCTATAAACAAACCCGGCTCCGAGGTGGCTGCGGGTGTGTGTGAAGGGAGGGAGGGAGGCTGCTGGAAGCAGGCCAGCTGGCATCCCTCTGCTCCAGCATCCCTCAGCACCCAGGCTTCCAGGAGAAAGCCCTCACCTGGACCAGGGAGGGGAAGAAACCCCTCTGCAACAGGAGAGATGTGGGATGTGGACTCCTGCATCCTTAAGTGGATGCAGAGACAAAGCAGCACACCTCCTTCCCTTCCCTGGAGGAAAATCAGCTGCAAGCTATGCCAAAGCATGGAGAAAAAAGCCAGGAATGCTTCACCTCCCATGTGAAGGCTCCTGAACTGAGTCTTGCAGTGAGAGCCACAAAACCTAATCATAAAGATTAAAACAGAAAGGACCTGAGCACACGAGAGTTGGGATTTCAGCCCTTCCGCTGGCCAAAGCAGATCCCACATCCTCACAAACAGATCCCTACTTAAATAGAAGTGTGGGAAGTGGCTACACATCCAGACTTCACATCCAGCATGGAACCTGATGGATTCACTCAGTGTGGCTTAGATTTTGCACCCACACACATCCTCCTCTCCAAATCCACCTTTCCTTTCAGGGCAGGTGATCCAGGCACACTGTCTCCAAAGGTGGCCTTTTCTTCCACCTCTTTTCCCTTCACTTTTCTCTCCCTTTTAAACCAACAAGCAGGGTCTTCCTTGGGAAGGAAGGAAGGAGAGCTGGGCTCTAGTCAGGATGCATACAACTTGTTCTCTATAAAGCAGCGACATGATAAAAGCCTCCTCTCTGGCCTTTGATGGCTGGGGGGGAAAAAAAAAAAAATCCACCTGAAAGCTTACCGCTAAAAAAGACATTCTCCTCCAGGTCTGAATCACCAGCACAGCTTTTGGTCCTTGAAGAAATGCGATAATCCAAGGGAACAGACTCAAGGCCAAAATCAGATTGTATTATCCAGGTTATCACCAGGGCACCCTGCAGAGATGCAGCCAAGAATTATTTCCTCCTCACTTTCTTTCACCTGGTGGAGCATGACAGAGAGAAAGACTCTTCCTATTTTCATTTTTTTTAAAGAAAAATAATTAGATTTTTCAAGAGGCTTGGATTTAAAATCAATTTCCCAATTAAAAAGCATAAGGTTAATAGCTGGTGTAGGATTTAAGCTGGGGTTGTTTTTTTGCCTTCTGGGATCGATGCACAACCCCCAAGTGCCATCGCTGTCACATTTTGGACAAGAACTCTTTAAGTAACCTTTGGGGAAGTGTTTTTCTGCTCAAAAACAGTTTAAAGGCTAGATAACAAAAAAAGACGATGCTCCTGCCAAGTAAAACCACACCAGGCAGATAATATTGAAAGGTATTAAAAAGCAATGCCCACTTTCTTTGCAGGAGCAAGGAAAAGAGTCTCCAAAAAATGAGAGATCAGAGGAGGTGGATTCTCTGATGTGCATTAAGGGACTGGTTAACTCCAAATTCCTCCCCTGAGGGGCACCACCAGCACCTTCTTTTTGCCCAGCTCCCTCCAAAGGAATTGGTCCAAGGCTAAACTCTCTTATCATCTACAAGCAGAGACTGACCTTGCAGCAAGTCCTACTGCTTTGGGGTAGAGTCCTATTACTCTGGTGGTTCAGAGCTAGAAGCTGATTACTGCCAGCCAGAAAGGAGCATTCTGATTTTTGTGGTGTTTACAGCTTTTATCACAGAAAAATCCACCCGCGCCACCTATAAAAATAGATAAAATCTCCCAGCAAAGCCTGCTCTCCTCAAGATCCCCTGTCACTAATACGTCCCTGCACCCTCTGGGAATGTCCCCCCAAAAGCTGTAAGGTTTTCTAGCAGTTTAATCTGGCCTGTGATCCTGTCTTAGAGGAGTTCAGGAGACAGCCTGGATGCTGACAGCATGGCACGTGGCTGTGCTGACCAGGGTCAGAGCAAGCTGGATCAATGCTTCCATCATCTCAGCAAAGACCAAAGGGAAAAGGAAGACAAGCAGGTTAAAAAGCATTTTTATATCTTTTTATTTTGTGCAGCAGGGGAGATATTTTCTCACACAGAGCACAGGAAGCTCCTTCATGGCCGTGTTTTCACTTCCTTCCAGGCATCAGAGAGAGTTTGTCCCCTGCCACTGCAATGTAAAGTAAGTGTGGAGGTGGCCCAAAGACAACTTGGAAGGAGGACAGGGAGTGGAGTCAGAAGCAGTGAGCGGTGCTGAGGGAGCTGCAGGAGCCTGAGGGCGAGGAGATGTTGGATGTGATGCCATCACAACGAAGTAAAGTTGTTGGAGGAGGGATGCCGGGGGTTGGCACCCGAAGGGAATGAGACTGCACACAGCCTCCAAGTCTTTTAGGCTTTCTCAGAGCCCTGGTGCCACCAGAGAGCATTTGATGAGCTGAAAAAAACCCCTCACCTTGCATTTTAAAAAGTGTCTATCTCCTGCAGCCCAAGAGGGAAGAGTGGTGGAGGAGGAAAAAGTGCAAACACCCCATACAAACTGCAAAGGGAAAGAAGGAATTGGGAGACAGGCAGAATCCCAGGCTTGACTCACACCTATTGATGGAAATTAGATGAGTTTGCCTGCAACTGCTTCCTTCCCACACTTTTTTCCCCTCCCAACTCATCCTTTGATCCTTCTCATTCAAAGAACCCCTAATTCTAGTGGACTCATTTTACCAAAGCTTGAAAAGACACCAGGGATCAGCAGGAAGGGAGCTCTCTCTCCAGGAAATGAGGGGAGAGCTCCTTTTCTCACCTTTGAGAGAAGGGCTTGGTCCCACCTAAATCCCAGGGCCAGAAGCTGTGACAAGCCCTGTGTTCAGCAGCTTTTTGACCAGGATATTCCTCCAAACAAAGAGGAAAGGTCCTCCGGCTGCCAACGAAGGAAGTTTCTGGTTTGAAATTTCTACAAATTTCTTGCTTCCACAAGAGAGGGAAGTTCATTGAAGTTCACTTTTCAGTGAAAAGAAGCTCTCCCTGAAATAACCTGGAGTTCTGAGGGGAAATAAGCCAAGGGACAAGGCCATGTGGGACTGCTGGAGGGGACAAGAGCTCCTGCACACGCTGCCATCAGCGGCGTTCGGATGCCCTGAGATGACATTATCACTTTTATCCTCGTCTCTCCTTTCCAATTCCCAGGGAGTGCAGTGAAAGAAGACATTTTTGAGGGGCAGGCAAGCACAAGTGCACTCTGACAGTGCTACCAACACAATGCCTGCTGCCTGTATTCCTTGGGGCAACTAAAAGCAGCAGGAATAACCTCAGGAGAGGCATGGGAAGACTGAGGGATGTGCGAGACCTGGTGTCACAACCCTACTGACATGGTGCCCCTTGCCTTCTCCACTCAAGATGGGATGTAACCCCTTTATCTGAGGATTTACAAGACACAAATCCATTTGCTGCCACTATTTCTCCCTCCTTGAGTCAGTCTCAGCTCTCGCTTGAGGACAATGTTTAGATGCTCACAAATACCTTTTTCTTTGTTGAAGTAATTTTTAAAACCTGGTTTTTGGCTCCCTGCTGCTTCATGGACACACCTGAGCTAAAACTGTGGCTCCAATGACATATCATTCATCCAGGGCCTGAGAGGGAGCAAAAAAAAACCCAGACAAGCACACGAAACCCAATATTCCCTCCCATTCCTGCTGTTCCAATAAACTAATTTTATGCATGAGGTGAGATCGCATCTTTCCTAAAAATAATAATAAGAATAATAATAATGAATACATTTTTCTCCAGTGACAGCACCAGTGATGAGGTTTTGCTTTACCACAAAGTAGACTTTTTCAGAGAGCACATCTACAAGCTGCCTGCTTAAAAATGCATAAGGAACAGCCAGAATTAGGGGATGAAGGAATTTATGAAGCTTCCTGGGTTACTCCAGAGCAGAAAGGTTAAGGAATCATACACAAACCTGCTTCCAAAGCAGCAGATTGATACCTGCAGGATCCACACACACAACTGGAATAAGGGAATGAACTAAGACCACTGAAACAGAGATTCACACCTACTAACTTTGGGAAGAATTAGGCTTTAACAAATCCAAAACAGGACTCTGGGCATGGATACCAGATAGCACCCCATGGAAAAAAAACCCCAATATCCAAAGTGAGTATGAGAATCTCCAACCCCCACCTCACCTGCAGAGAGCTCAAGGATGATTCCACTCATTCCTGCCCAGCTGTAATGAAGAAGGGGAGACGGGAAGATAAACAGATAAATCAAGTCCTTGCAGAGATGCCAAGAAATGCAGAAGTAGCTTTGAGGGGAGAGAGCACATTACGAGGAGACATCTCAGGAGAGAGTCTGACTGTGCCACGCAAGAGGGATGGGGGGGGGAAAGCTTTTAGCACCTGTTTGCTTGCACTTATAAATAAGAAAAGAGGTAACTGCGCTAGAGAGGACAGTAGACACCAGGCTCTCCTTGAATGTTGGTTGCTGCCCCCTCCGTGAACTCCACACTTTGCTGCAGCTGCAGGAGGAGGGGAAAGGCGAAGGGAGCGCATCCCGCTTCCTCCCGGAGGCGGCACGGGGGAGGCGCGGCTCCGTCACACACACAGACACGTTTCCCAGCAAGGAAAGCCGAGAAACTTAGCACCTATAATTAGAGGGTAAGAGGCGCAAATACAACGGCGGAATTAAAAGCAGGGAGAAGTCCAGAGCAGAAAAGCAGAGCCTCAGCACAGGCAGGTTTGCAGCATTTGACCCAGCCCCTCGAACCTGGTTTGCTCTGCCAGGGCATTCAGCATTCCCAGCCAGAGGAATTCACACATCCACGAGGATGAGGAGGGCCCAGCTAACAGAGCAACCCCAGAACAACTGGCGGGATATAGGCAAAACCCCTTTTCCATCAGCAGGGATGGAGATGCTTGCTCCATCATTTGCTCCCAGGGCTGAATGTGTTTAGCAGTGACTGCAGAGAGCTACTACCAGCAAGGTTATGGGCACTGAGGTCCCTGATTAAAGATCTGCATGTGCTGTGCTAAGGAGGGCATCTCTCTATTTGCAACCCACACACAAGGTCATGGAGCAGAGGTCCCTCCAGCCAGAGGCCAGAATAAAACAGCTGTTTAACACAAAAGGGTGCCCACACCTCCTTTTGTCCCTGCCACGGGGTGCCCTGAGCACCCAAGGCTTTGTTTTAGGTGGTTATGACCCAGAGGCAGCTGTGGCCTCCACACCTCCCTGCCACACAAGCCCAGCTGAATCAGCAGGGTCCGTGTCCTCCTTAGAGACCTGTGTCACTTGACTTTGCACCATCTTTTAGAAAAGGCCACTGAAGGGAGCAAAGTCCTGAATTATAATAAGCAACAAAGACCTGGGAAGGGAGAAATGTAGCAAAGCAATTTGCAAGCCCAGTTCTCTGATCACAAGATGGACAGAGGAGGATTGCAGCATACATGGCAGTCTCTTGGATTTCCCACTCCAGAATTCTGGTTTTTTCCTGTAGGAGAAAGTTAAGGCTGTTGGCATCCAGCATCAGAGGGCTGTGCTTTGGACTGAAGATACTGAACACCAGCTCCTCACTCCCACTCGAGGGTGAGACAGAGCTGGAAGAGTTTGTTCCCTCTGATGTGAAGTTACATCCATAACCTCTGCTCATCCGGAGACTCGAGCAAAGCTGTGCCAAAGACTTCACGCCGCCGCAAGAGACAAGGAACACAAGCAGTGCTGGACGAGCTGCCTTTCCTGTCAATGCCTGGACTCACAGCAGAGGAGAAAAACTGGCTGTGAGAGCCCAGCAAGTGCAGCAGTGAGGCTGTGGAGCAAAGCCAAGGCGCCGTGACCTCCACGTCCTGTTCCGGAGAGCAGCAGGACAAGGGAGCGACCGACCGCAGTCCTGGCGGATCAGCCTCCTGGCTAATTCCACTAACACACACAGAGAAGCCACACCATCAGCTATTCCCCAGTTATTTTTAGTAGCTGATGACTCTCCTGGAAGCACGCCACGGTGGCGGGTCACAGGGATGACTGCAGGAGGGACGAGCATGGTCCCTCCGCCAGGACCATGCCAGCAGCAGTGGATGCCAGCCCAGGTTTGAAGGAGCTGCTGATGAAGGTGTTAGCAAACGGAGGGCAAGCTCCAGCTGCCATCCCTTCATGCTCATCCTCTCTTTTTCCTCTCACCTGGGGAGCACCTGGGTCTCCCTGCTGCCAGCTCCATCCTCACTATCCCAGAGGGGATGCTGGGCTGGCAGTGCTGGCACAGAGAAATGCCTTCCTCCAAGAGCACAGACAAGAGTCCATAATTATTACTGAAGAGGGAGAGAGAGCATTGCCCCTGCAATGGGCTAAAGACCACAGGAAGAAGCCCCATAGGTCACGTCCTGGCTGCTGCTTTGCAGCACCTGCAAGGCAAATGGAACCAGGATCACCACTTCCCACAGCCCTGGCCAACACCTAAGTTGTCTTGGCATCTCTCTAGACTGCTGCTGGCCAGGAGAAGGAGCCCAATGCTTCAGGTAGGGATTAGGCTGAAAACTAATGACATTTTCCTTTATGCTACCAGATAGATACACGAGAGAGGCACAAAGGAATGCAGCTCCAGCAAGGAACTCAGTCAGGTTTTCCATCTCATCTAACATATTCCCCCAAAATAGTGTCTAGGGCAGCATCCCAGAAGCAATGCAGCAGGACAAGGGCAGTGGGAAGAGGAGAAGAGCAGCTGGAGTTGAGCACAGCATTACCTCTGGGTTTGAGTTACTACAGAATTATGGATTTACTCTCCACCTGCACCCAGGGAAAACACTCCCATGTCTGGCACAGCAGAGGTGGGCTGGTAAAATCTTAATGTTGAGGCACCCCAACTGAGCAGAGCCAAGGTAACACTAAATAAATAAGGAGAAGGCATGAGAATTTCAATATTCCTTTCACTGCTTTAGAACCCCAACCAAAAAAGGCAGGAATGGAGGAAGAAAATGGGATATGCAGTGCTTTGAAGTCATTCTACAGATGCATGATGCAAAGGGCTTAATCTGGGGGGAGAACAAGACACAGCCAGCTGCCTTGTACTTGGCTTATAAGGTTTGACCTGGTTGGGATCAAAATTAATGTAATTATGACAATGATAAAGCTGCCTCGGGGCCATATCCTTTGGGTCCATGGGGGTGGCAAGGAGTTGGAAGGAGCAGGCAGAATTTTGCAAATTAAATTCCTCCCAGTTCACTCCTTTTAAGGTCTGGCAACATCAATGAGAAGTTTGAACAGTCCCACCCAGTGCTGTGCCCACAACATCCCTCACCCCACTGCTGGGATTTGTCCCACACAAAATCCCTAAATCCCTCCCTGATGCTGCCAGGGCAGCCAGGATCCAAACAGAGCCTCCTGCAGGACTGGCTGCTCCCAGCTGGGGACCCCCAGAGTCCTTCCTCAGTGACCCATCCATGAGGTCTGCACACTCAGTTGCTCCCCAGCATGGAGGGAAGCCCAGCAGAGCCACACTGCTGAGAAATTCCTCATTTTTATCCATCCATAAATGATTCGTTCAACTTTACCTGCAGCCCAATTACACAGCATTAAGGCAATAAAAAACCTTGATGCATGCAAACTGTTGCTTTACTAAATTAGTTTGGTTGGTTGCATTGTTTAGGACTATTATTTTAATGCATTCAGATCTGATATCTGTTTTGCTTTACAAAAAAAAGAACTGATAAGAATGAATCTCCAACCTGCAGTTAGGACAGGGTTTAGCAAAAAATGGGCATTAAGTGGGTTAGAAACACAAGTGTTTGAGCTGTGAAGCAGTAAGTGAGGAAATGAGGTGAAGCATCACAGCGAGGGAGTTTATTTCCCACACCCCTCCCTCCCCAACTTCCCAGTCGATCCTGATAACTAAATATATAATTGCAATTAACTGCAGGCAGAGTAAAGTTCAAACAGATGTGCTTGCCAGTCCTTTGGCAGAGCTGTGTGCATGCAGCAGTAGCAGCAACCCTGCTCCCTCATCAACAGGAATTGTCTGGATATGGGATGGAGCACGCACGCGGCTCGGGCTGGTTAAGCTGTGACACTCAGAGAATGTGAATGAAGACAGGAGTTTTTAAAGGCCTTAGAGGAATTAGGCACCCAAAACACACAGGCTGGCATTTAATTCCCCTGAAAACCCAGTATTTCAACTACCTTGCTGAAGAGATTTCCTTTGATAATCCAGAAAGCTGACATAATACCCGACAAAGACTTCTAATTTTTCTCTTTTTTTTTCCAGCACACTTGGGATTCAACATTATGATTCGGCTGCAGGAGGAATTTGGTCTTATGCTTTTCCTTGCAAGGCCTCCAGCCTTTTGGGAAGTTTCACAGGGCTTCATTATGGTAATAAATGAAGAAAAGCTCCAGCTTAGGGGAATGGGTACAACCTGCAAGCAGAGAAGTCCCTTTTCTTCCTCATACCCGCTCACATCCATCCGCTGCCCATATTTTTAGCAAAAGGTCAACCTAAATATTGAACTATTGCTGCACCTAAACCAAACATAAATATCCACTCTCATGAGCCAAGAGCATCACTGATGCCCTCCTGGAAGCATCCCTGCAGACAAGGAGAGCTCAACCGTCTCCCTGCCCCGTTCCCTCCACAGCAGTTTGAGGGAAACCTGAGAAAAGGCACTCAAAAACCCAATGAAGTTACTCTGAAGCATCTCTCATTTCCCAGTCCTACAAAGAGTTGTCCCAATGGGATATCTCCCAGAAAAAGCTGTGCAAATGGGACAACTCCCAGAGCTTAGACTGCAAACTACTGCTGTCAGCATCCCAAGGCTGCTCAGCATCCATGGCTCCTGACACTCCAGATTTTTCCAAAGCCCTTCTCCTTCACTGGGACAAGATATTTTCAGTGCCATGTGATGCAAGGGCTGGAAACAGGCTCTGATTACCATTTTGTGCCTATTTAACCCAAACAGGAAATATCAGAGTCCCCTCCAGGGAGTCTCTTACCTGTGTGGGGCTTGGCAGAGACACCTTGGTTGGAAGACACCAACTGTCCCCCCGTCTGGACCCCTCCATGCAAGAAGGACAAATGGACAAAGAGGGATTGGGCACAGAGATTTAAAAAAAAAAAAAAAATTAAAAAGCACCAAGAATGCTGCAGGCTCCTGACCATGTGGGGAATTTATTACTGTTAGAAGAAAGCCACCTGCATCAGAAGGGAGCAAAGCCAGCAACCGAGATCCATATCAGGCGACAGAAAGGAGGGTGGGACGTGATGAGAATTGGCATAAATAGGAGGCTGAGGCAGAAATCACAGGAAAATAAGGAAAGGAGAAAGTGTTGGGCTGCATGGCATCCCTGGGTCATTTGATCTAGCCCTACTGCTAAAAGCAGGAAGGGCTTTATCCCCCTCTATTCCCACAGGAAGGCTGGTCCGTAGTCCAATTGCTCTCTAATTCTCAGAAACGATCTTCCAATTTCCAGGCTGAATTTATTCTGGGCCAGTTTACGTACGTTTCTTCTTGTGCCAACATTATCCTCGGGCATAAATAGTTCTCCTTCAGTGCTGCTTTGCCCTCCCCATCTTCCGCCAGTGTATTTATAGGCAGCTATCTTCCTCAGCTTTCATTCTGCTAATTTAATTAAGCCAGGCTTTCCTCGTCTCCCCTCCAAACGCAGCAGCTTCATTTCTTTTATCGTGTTAGCAGCCCTTTCCCAGCTCTGCTTTCCAGAGCTAGGAGCTGGCTGGGGGATGCTGGATGGCTCTAGCATCCCTCAGAGAAAAACACAAGGCCCACAATCGCCCGCGGTGATCTCTCCTGGAAAACAGATACTTGGGAGCCCAGTGCCTAATTGCAAAGGAGCACAGACAGGTTCCTCTGTTATCCTGTCAGCTCTTCTGGATCAGTTAAGGATCATAAATAGTGCTGTGGAGCACGAGCAGGTCTCGGAGTGCTTTGCAATGTGTTCAGTTTACATTTCGGCTGAGTTGTCTCACTGTGATCCCGACTCGTTCTTCTTTTTCCAATTATGCTACAGCACTTTGGGAAACCACACAACGTCCCTCAGATTAAATATTATCCTATTTGGTGCTAGACAGCTGCTCATATTGCAAAAGGAGAAAGCTGCGGCCAGCAGAGGGGACGACAATAGGAGTTTTCACTCCTGCTTTTCTCAGGAAAAGAGAAATCCACGGGATGTAAATATTTCTGTTTCACTGAGCACTGGGGGAAGAAGTCTAACCCATGGACTTCCTAACAACTAAAGACCATGAAAAAGTGGCAAAATATGGCAACATGGGGTGATCCTGTGCAGGGTCAGAAGTTGGACTTTGCTGATCCTCATGGATTCCTTCCAACTCAGGATATTCTACAATTCTTTTTTGTTCAAATATAGATCAAACAATGCCAGCCAGTAACATCAGATCTTTTATGTCCCTGGTAATTCTCATGTTCTAGCTAGAAGATGGCATTTCCTTCAATATGAGTGAAAAGGGGACAGATTAATAAACAGTCTGAGTACTTGACGATCTTTGAGGTCCTTTCCAATCTTAATGGTTCTGTGATTCACCCAGGGTGCAGTTCAAACCCGGCTGTGAGGGAATTGCCATCCTCTTCCCATGAGGGGGTTTGTGTCTGGATATGACATCTTAAGAAAAGCAGAGGCACAGAGACTCAGAATCCTGTCAGAAACTCAGAATGCTGTCTTTGCAGCTGGTAGAGGCTGACAGTTAAAACAGCACTCTGCTGAAGAGCAACTCTGCTTTTCAGCCCATCTGATGATGTTTGTTAGCCCAGCAAAAACTGTTTCCTGCCTCGTGTAAGCACCTTCTGTTCCCTTCCCACTGGTGACCCAGACCAGCCCTCTGGCTTAACAACTCCACACAGAATCCCAAACTTTTCATGCTCCACGTCAGCCTCCTCATGACATCAACCAGCCAAAGCTGTCCCTGGCACCACCACAAGCAGAGGTGAAGGGGTACAGCAGTGTTTGCATGGCCATTAAGCCAGGAGAGGTGCCAGGGCTCCAGGTGGCAGAGCAGAGGAACATGGGATTGCCCCCGTGTGCCACCACATCCCTGCTGAGCAAGGCACTGTTTCCACACTGTATCCCCAAACTGCTCCTTGCAGGCCTGGAGACCATTTCCTGGGATGATTTTTGATCACCCAACAAGCAAGACAGGCTCCCTCCAGCGACAACTGAGGTGAAAAGGTGCAGCTGGAGACCAATTTGCTGTAACGCAACCACGAGAAATAGCAGAGAAAAATGGAAATATCCTCCAAGAATCCCCAGCTTTTCAATAAATAAGGAAAGCTGCTGTCGAGATGTAAAATAGGCAGGTGTTATTTGTAGGAAAGCAAATTGTGGTGGGGTGCAATGGAGCCAGAGGAGCAGTTACCCACAGCCTCTCACTCTCATTTTTTCTTTGTGGAAATCACAGTGCTGGCTGGAAAACACGAAAGCCACGACCACTTCCAGCAGCGTTAGAAACTCAAACAACCCATCAGCCATTTGTCAGAATGACAAAACTAGCAGGGAAAGAGAAGGGGAAATATGTCCTTTTCAAGCACCTCCATGGGGGATTCGCAGAAATCGGGTGCTAAAAATAAAGCAAATGGCCGGAATCCTCTAACACAACTCATTTCATTTGTGATTTTACACCTCTGGGTTGTTGGGGATTTTATGAGATAACAGTTTCTGCTCAAAGAGAGAAGTGCCCTCTGCAGAGGACTCAAGAAGGTCTTGTAACAGGCTTTCTGGTATAGAAATAGGCAGATTTAAAGCCAACACCTCTCAGCTAAGGGAGGTTTTACAAAATCATTAATACTAAGAGAGCAACTGCAAAGCACCCAGCACTATCAAAATATTAACTTTTAATTGCAGCATGGCAATTCCTATAACCTGTGCCCATCTCCTGCCAGGAGCTCACAGGGGACAGGGCTGGCCAGGCTTCCCCTGGCCATTGCTGAGGAAGGAGATGGATGGCCAGCCCCAGGGCAGCATGATTGATTTCCCCCATTATCTGGAGCAGGAAAGTGGGATGCAAGGGTGGCAGCATCCCTGGGTGGGGGGTTTGTCTTGTTCCAGCTCAACGTAAGCAATTAGTGACAGCAGGCAGGAGGAGGTGTCACATTTTTGACAAGGGTTATGTGTTGCACCACAGCTGGGGAGCCAGGTAGGACGAGCCCTTCCTTCCAGAACATATTATTTTCTATTGCTGTCCTTCCTCCAGTGAGCTCACCCCTTTCCACATATGAAGCACAGGTGGAATTAAGGCTCAAACAGCTGATGCTGCCCAGGTGTGATAGAGGAAAAAGATTTCTTGATGATGAAGCCTCCAACCATCCCGAGTTAATGCTTGCACAGCCTGACTCAAATGAAAAAGTTCCCAGAAAAGTTTCTTTCTGACTCACAAAGCTCAGTTTAGCTCTTGAGATTGATCCTTAGTTTTCATTTCCATATTGTTATCACTCCCAACTCAATGCCCATAACGTTGAATTCAAATCTTACAGTGAGGCTGCAAAGGGGTGGGTAAGAAATCACTAAAAACTTCACCACTTCCCATGGAAAACTCTCCTGCAATCTCAGTTTTAAGGGCAGTTTAACAATGGTCTGGGGCTTGGTGGTTTAAGGTTTTTGGAACTCAAACAAAGGCACCAACCATGACACTGTGACACCCACAGTGTGATGAATGTGTGAAGCACTCACTGCCACTGGCCATAACAGAAATGAAATATGGGAAATGGTAAATCAGGGTGGGAAGGAGGAGGAGAGAGCACTGGAGGGGTACCAGAGGCACTGTACTGGGGGAGCCCCTGGCTCAGTGGGCATTAATGGATGCAGAGAGGGAAAGACTGGCTGGATCTTTCATTGCTCCCTCCAAACCAGCTACATCCCTCACTCCAAAGGAAAATAAACAAGATCTCATCTAAACACATCACTCCAACACCCTGAACTGCTGCTGAGCCCTCTGCTGACATCCCAGGATCTGGGGGGGGGGTTGGTTCTCAGGAAAAACTCCACGCTGGCAATTTTTTGTCCTGGCTCAGCCCCTTGCTCCGAGGTGGGATGAGGGCATCTGCCTGTGTGCATAATTGGGCTCGTAAATAGGTCAGCACCGGCTCGTGGGGCTGCTGCAGACACAGATGCATTTTTCTTGCATCCTTAGGCAAGCTGGAAAATGTCACTTCCTCGCTCAGTGATCACTAAACATTTTGCTGCCCTCAGTGCCCACCTGCTCTGCGTCTGCAGTTCTGGGAACAAGCTGGAAGACTAAGAACAGGTTTCTCTTTTTTCATGCATTTTTTTTTTTTTAATTTTGGTTTCTTTTATTTTAAAGGCACAGAGAGTGATTTAGAGCCCAAAACTGGGGCCAAAGCCCCGACTCACTTCTCATCCCTGTTCTCACCTGGCTCTCTGCAGCATCCTTCACCTCCCTTTTTATTTTAACCGTGTAAGGGAAACCCCTAAACCAGCAAGTTTTCATTGGAAGCTGAAGCCCAAGCAAAGCCCAGGGAGCAGAGAAATGCCTGCAGAGGGGTGAGAAGCTGTTACACATCCCAAGGGCAAAGTCCTGACCAAGGAGATGGAGGGAGCTGCCTGTGTATATCTGCATGCAGAAGGAGTTGTACACGTGCAAGGGGGGGCTACTTTCCCTTAGTCCTGGCCTCCATCCTTGGGGAGGAGCATCTGGAGCAGGAGTTAAGTTCACAAACAGGTGTTTGATGCTGAATCCTGTGCTAGTTAAAACAAGAGGATTTGGGGAGAAGGCTCACGGTTTGAAACAAGCACGGACGTGGCAAATCCTTCCCGACTCGTGTGTGGGGGCCAGGGGAGAAAGATGAAACAGATGAGTCCAAGAGAAGGAAAGGAGCAGGGACACTGAACAAAGCTGAAGCTCTCCAGGAAGGTAGAAGGCAGCTGAAGATGCTTCAAAAAGGACTGTGCTTTCTATCTCCTAGCAACAGATGCCAGCAAAGAGAAAAAAAACACAAACAAAACAAACATAAAACAAGGGAGATGGTCAGAAGATAGTCTTGGTAGAGGAAATGGGGGTTTTGCCAGGTCTCACCCCTCTGGACCCTCATCCCTCCCCTCTTATGGACACCACACCAGTGCCCTCATCCCAGCCAGGCTATTTTTGCCCCCAGTGGCCGAGGTAAGAAGTTTGGGTGTTTTCAGCCCCAATCACAGCACCTCTTGTTCTCTCTCCCCAGCTTATCTTGGGGCAATGGGGCCACAATAGCTGTGCTGGGGCAGCCAAACATCTTCATAGCTTAAAGGGGGACCCCAAAATCACACAGAGGATGATGCTCAGCTGAGAGCAAGCATTCTGGGGTCTTCTGCTGCTCAGTATTTCAGGCTCCATCTGCTTCCTTGCAAGTGTATCCATCTGCAAACAGAGCAATATTTACAGACCCCAAAGCATTTGGCACCAGGATGCTTTAACCCATTAGGAAATGGCTGGAGGACACCACACTCAGAGCTTTTAAAGACATTTGGAAGGGGGGAAAAAAAAATTGTGTCTACAGGAAAATGCCCCCTGCCCATCTCTGTATCAATTACAGAAGCAGCATTAGAAGGTTTTAGTAATGATTTCTTGTCAATAAGCTGGATCTTCAAATCCCAGCATTCTTATTCAAACTCTCCTGGGAGCAAGACATCCCATCAAAAAGTCTGTGACACCACAGACACATCACAATAAAGGCAGAGGAAAGATAATAGAAAGGAGATACTGGGCAGAGAAAAAAAGATCAGAGACAGCAATCTGTAGGAACAGAGACAGATCACAAGCTTAAAGGAAGGTGATTCTTCACTCTACGCCTATACAAATGATTTTCTTCCCTCTGCAGCTCCCTCCTCCCCTCTCTCCTGATGATTTGAAGGCTTTGGGAGCTGCAGTAAGTGTGACTGTTTTTCTGTGCAACTCAGCCAAAGATTTAAGTAGGCAGGAGGAAAGCACTCTCCTTTTCCATCAGCATTCAATAGAGAGGGGGGAGTGGAAAAAAAGAAACAAATAAAAAAGAAGAAAAATCAGGAAAGAGTCCAAGCTGTGAATCCTTAAAAGAAAACACAACTAGGAAGATAAAAACCATAGAGATGGAGTGGAAAAATACATCCAGGCGATCCCTCCTCCCTCCAACACTTCTCACGTGTGTAAGGTCTTAACACAGAGATTGATCTGCAAAGCTGCTGAGCCAGAGCTGGGCAAACTGGCCTGGGAGGAGCCTTCTCCTCCAGATCTGCTGAAAATTCTCAGCAGAGACCTAAGGGAGGATGTTGACCCTGGGTTTGCTCAGCCCTTGGGTGATGAAGAGGGGGAGCACAGGGCTGGTGCTGCTCTGTGAGTGCTGATTATCAGCCTGAGTATCAGCTGATTGTCAGCTATCTTGCTCATCCAGATCTCCGGGTCCAAAACCCTTTTCCTGACCCCCCAAAACCCCTGTATGAGGCTGGGGCTGTTTGAGGCAGGTGCTTGTGTTACGGAGGTTTTGTGACACATCTCACTTGCTGGCCTGGTTTCCTGAGGAAAACAGGGAACACACGGTCACAGCATCCATCTCTCCTTCCCTTCCCTAATTAGTCCTGAACCTGTCAGTCCATTTTAACTCCATCCAAAAAAAATAAAACCCAGAGGAGATTCACAGTGATACCCACGGGCCACCACAAGTGTCATCCTCCCCACTGAAAGCAGGAAGGATTCAGAGGAATTCCTACCAGGAAAAACCACACAGGAACTCAGAGGCCAAGCACCAGCAAAAAGCAAGTTTTTGAGTCTTGCAGATCACAGGATGGCTCATTTTCATTGCATCAGGAAAATTCAGTGGGGTGGAACAGAAGAAGCTGTTATTGATGCCATCAGAACTCACCCTCAGACATGTTGCAGGAACGCATTTTTTCTGTCCTCCCCATACTCCAATGGCATTCCCAGCTCACAGAAACAGGAATATTGCAGGATGAGGGCTTGGCTGATTATTTCCTCTTCTTTCCAAGACCTTCATCTTTCTTTGCCACCAAACATTGCCTGGACCCCATCCAGAACTTTCCAGGAGCACAGCATCTTGAGTGTGCATGCCTTGCAGCTTTTCCATTCTTCTTGATGTTATAAAACTGTCTTGTAAAAGCAAAATTAAAGGCTTGAGTGCTGGCCACAAAGCCCTTCCCACGGCCATGTTTTCTGTTGTGTGCAACTCCAAGACAGAAGGAGGGGGGCAGAAGGGGGGAGAGAGCTTTATGCATTAAACTTCTTTATAAATCTATTGAAGGTATTTCATCACTTCCCGACATTCCTCTATAAAACCCACTCAGCTAACTTTACAAATTATAAAATTAGCTTTATGTGCAGGGTACAGGCTAATGGCACAGCTAAATCTAGGGAGAAGGAAGATTAGATGCCTCTCCCTTGCCCGGGGTGGGATTTATTTTACAGCATCCCTTCCTGGAGTAGAAGAATTTCCCTCCCAAGCCAAAACTTTCAAAGGTCAAAAGAGGTTTGATCACTAAGTGGAAAGTTTTGGAGAAGCCACCTCTGTGGGGAGCACATGGAGCTGGATGGCTCAGGGCAACATTTGTGCTCCACAAAGAAAACGTATCTGGAAAATGAGGGAATGCAGAACTGTAACCCCAGGCAAGACAGTTCAAGCATATGGGATGGATGGAAAGGGGTGCAATACTGAGAATCTTCAGGGAAAAGGAACGTTTTCATTAATCTCAATGTTGCAAACAGGTGAAAGCCTGGCTGCTGGGTTATGTGCACTTGGTACCCTGCCACAATGTTCAGGGAAACCTTGGGCAGTACCAACCTACTTCCCAGTGGTCTCCCAGTCCTTGGCTACAGCCCAGGGCACTACCCAGCACAGGTCTCTGAAGAGTGCTAAAAAACCCATTACAGAGGCAGGACTAGCATCAGTGTGAACTCAGCACAGCACAAGTGCCAGGAAGGGAGGGGTGAGACACTTCAGCCTCTCTTGCCCAGCTCACATTCCCTTTCCAGCCCCTCTCCAGACTCCTCAGCATACAGAAATAAATGTAATGGTCCTTACCTGTCCCACAGAGTGCTGCCAGCTTCCCCTGGGCAGGGAGGGATCTTATGGCAGAGCAAGGTCAGCTCCTGATGCTTTTGGCCACTTGCTAATCCTCACACTGCCAGGGATCAACATTGCAGGGCAGGAGGGAACACATTTCACCACTTCCCTCATGCTGGAGGAGGAAACAAAAGATAAAGCCTCAAGCACAGGGGGCATGAAGGGAACAAGCATCTTCAAGCTTTACTTTCTGCTCCCTTTAAAAAAAAATAATTTCCCTCTGTAGAGTATTCATCACCACAAGGTCAGCCCTAGGAAGAGTTATCCATGGAGCTACACAGGGACTGCAAGGACACTGTGTTAAAGCAAGATTATTTACTTTTATAACCTTTACAGAAACAAGAGATAAGTATGTTAGAACAACTTGCTCACACGCAGCAGCAGCAGCAGCAGCAGCAGCAGCAGCAGCGACTGCCTGATTCATTCCTGCACCCTCCCATTTGAGATGCTGCTCTGGATGCCAAAGGGAGAGCCTCACAAAGCAGCACTGAACCATACTGGCATGGCTTTGGAAGTGGGTTTTGCCTCTGAGAGCAGTAACACTCAAAGGCTCAAGACTAGAGGCCACCCAGGGCTGTTTGTGACACTGTGTAGTGGCACAAGGCTGGTGCAGCAGCACCCTCAGAGCGTCCCAGTACTGCTGCTGGGTTTTCCTCTCCAGCAGGCACTGGCCACCAGCAGGAAGCCTCCTAAGCTCCCTCAGACATGAGTTTTCCAGTGGCTCACATCATGGGGAGCCTGCAAGAAACTGAGAGCCCTCCCCTAAGAACCTGACCTGAAGCTCAAAGGGTTGGATGCTCATCCCCTGAGCCAACAAGTGGACAACATCTCTGCACTGCTCTCTTCCTCTTCTCCCTGCCCTCTGAGGAAAAGCTGAAGTTCTGCAGGTGGTATTTGTTTCCCTGGCCCCTGGCATTGTGGCCATGCCTAGCATCAAGGGTCAGCTATTGAATTTTGGGGAGGCGTTACAATTTTCTAGCAAATTCACCTTCCTCCTCTGCCAGTCTGAAATTGCTTTAAAAAGAAAAAAATCAAAGGTGCATGGGAAAAACAAAAGTTACCTCCAGTCTCTGCTAGGATGAGCCAAACCTCAAAGTGAAAATGTTCTAAATCTCTCATTTCCATTTGCCCCTGAACTTGTGTCTTGCACCCTCTGGAGCTGTCTCCCATTTCCACAGAGCTTTGTGGGTGACATCCTGATCTACAGACACAGAAAGGAGTCTTTGTTTGCAAGATAAGAGCCACAAAATGCAAATAAAAAGCCCCAAATAGCTCAACATCAAACAGGGTCCATATCTACCCTTTCAAAGGCATCCAGGCTGCAAAACACCACAAGCAATGACTTTGTTTGGAACATTAAATATGATACTAAAACATCTCCCGTGCGAAAACAACATGCATATGAGTTTGTTTATGCTAGAACTTTAATCTCTAAAATAACAGGTCTCCAGAGCTTGTTTTAGGCTGGAAAATTAATACCAAGTAATGATTCAAGGTGTATTGGGCTGGCATGGCCAGATTTTGGTAGTGGGGGGCTACAGGAGCAGCTTCTATGAAGCTGCTAGAAGCTTCTCCTGGGTCCAACAGAGGCTGACGATGGTGAGGCAGAGTGTCCCCTGCAGCCCATGGAAGCCCATGGTGGAGAAGGAACCCACCTGCAGTCTCTGGAGGACCTTGCTCTGGAGCAAGGGGATGCCTGAAGGAGGCTGTGATCTCAGGGGAAGCCTGTGCTGGAGCCCCAGTGAGAGAGGAGTCCACTGCAGTGAAGAGCTGCAGCCTGCAGGAAGGACTGACTTTGGAATATTTCATGGAGGATGGTCTCATGTGGGAGGGGCCCCACCTGGAACAGGGAAAGTAGGAGGTGGAAGAAGTGGTGGCAACCACATGTGATAAACTGACCACAGCCCCATGCCTCATCCCCTGCACTGCTGGGCAGGAGCGGGGAGAAAATCCAGGAGTGAAACTAAGCCTGACTAGAAGGGAGGGGTGGGAGGAAGGTGTTTTTAGGATTTGGATTTATTTCTTATTACACCACTCCAATTTGATTTCCAATAAATGAAATTAATCTCCCACAGCTGAGACCTTTTTGCCCATGACAGTAATTCCTGAGTGATCCTTCACTGTCCTGATCTCGAGCCTTCCATTAAATGTTCTCTCCCCTGTCCAGCTAAGGAGGGGAGTGAAGGAGCAGCTTTGTTGGGCACATGGAATCCAGCCAGGGTCATCCCACCACACCAGGTCTGAAGAGGCTGGGAATGATTCCCTAAAGCAGCAGAGAACTGTTGCAGAGAGTGCAGCCCTGACTTAATTAAAGCCTTAAACATGCTCCAAGCCACACGATCCATCCACCCATCAATATGATGAAAAGACTGCAAGTTCCCTTAAACTCACCCAGCCACCTCATGAATCTCCTCCTGGTTGGGAAAGCGCGGAAAAATGAACTCTCACTTCATTCTTCCATTTCCACACAAGCCTGAGCCATTTTGTTGCTCCTGGGACACGCTAAGGGGAGCTATTCCTGTGCAGTGAGCAAGGAGGGGGCTCCAAGCAGGAGCACAGCAAAATCCAGGTTGCTGGGACCCCATCCTGCAGCTCAGGCCATGTGTCACTGCGGCTCCAGATGCTCTTCCTCCAGCAGCATCCAGTTTTGCAGTGTCCTTTGGATGCCCAAAAGGTATCCAAAGGTATCCAGGATACCTCCAGGCTCTGCCATGCTACAGGAGTTATTTTAGGCATAGGAGGACAGCCTGGGGACTGCTCAGATGTCACTTTACTTCCTGTTTCTCCTGGATTGCGCCGGTGGTTTATTCTCCATTTTCAGAGCAGGGAAAAATCCAAGTCACGCTTCGCAGGCACATCCCACATCCCTGAGGATGGACATGGCTCCAGCAACTGCCTGAGAGCAGGGGGATGGAGGCCTGAGACAGGAGGACTCTCCCAGCTGGACCTCACTCAGGGCTCTGCAGGTACATCCCTGGCTCAGGGGAGACAGCCTGACCCACCTGGAAGGGGAGAAGCCAAAGGGATCTAAGTCCACCCTCATGATTACGCATGCAAGGAACATTTTCCCACAGCAGACCAAATGAAAAAAGCAAATATTTGCCAGAATGAAAGTGACAAATGCTTGGCAGCTCTCCCTCTGCTTTGTTTCTTTTGTTCATGGGGGCTTCAACAAGTTAATAACCATGTGATCCGTGGATTTACTTCCTTTCGGTCAGGGAGGTGGGAGCATCCTGAGGCAGCACAAGACAAACATGCCTATTTCTTCCTAAACAAAATTTAAAGCAAGGAGAAAATCTGGGGGTGGGGGGGAAAGGTTCAATGGGGAAGCTCCAAAGAGCATTTTTTTAAAGCTAACATCAGCTTCATTTTGGCTCCTAACATCGCTTCAAATAACAGAAGTCAAAGCATCTAATTTCAAAAATGCACAAAAAAGTGGTTTGATTTTTTTTGAAATTGCTACTTTCTGCTGTCATCTTTCTGTTGAGTTCAACACAAATAATTTCAACTGACCTGAAATGCTACTTTTCAACAAATGAACGCTTTAAAAGAAAAAGAAAAGAGAAAGGAGGAAAGGAAGAAAGTCTCATTCTTTAGCCTATGCGTGTGTGCTACACCACTAATTTTTAGTTGTTGGCTTTCTGCTAGAGATAATCACACCGAAAAAATGGCTGAATAAATTATTCTTCTCACAGGTGCATCAAAAGAGCTGACAGAAAGAGCAATAAAATTAGATGGTGTACTCAAAAAAAAAAAAATGTGGCTAGATGGGAACAACTGGAAGCATTTACAGAAACTGAGCACCGGCATCAACACTTGGACGCTTGCGTCTCTAAAGCCTTCTTTGCATTTCGGTTTCCCACCTCATGGCAGTGCATATGTGCTCCCTGTGATCCAAAAAATACAAATTAAGGAGCCTCATTTTATCTGGGAGAGCTTGGAGTGACCTCAAGAACAAACTCTCTTCGCTTGGAGCTGGCATTTGAGTTCCCTGCTCGCCGAGAGCAGCGTTGAGTAACCCAGCTCCAAGGCCTGGGGGACGGCTGCTCCATTCCCTCATTAAATAATTCTGACTCATGAACACATCAGAAAACTTGCGCTGTGGCCTCTGACAGTTTACCTCCAGAAAGGCAAAGTTTGTCCAAGAAATCCTTTTGTGCAAATCATTCAGGCAGCATTAGTCATGTTTGTCCCTTCCTCGCTGAGACAGCTCCGGGAATTTGTGTTATTTTCATTGCCTTCCCCTGCACCCTCATCCATCCTGATGGAGTGAACTTGCAACTTTATCTCATCTCCCTGCAGCGCTGGATCAAGACAGAGCTGCTGCTCCTGGCCAAGAGGAATGGCCTTAAATGCAATTTTCATCCTTTATTTTATTTTATAGACAACCCAAATGTCCCAATCTAGACTGGCTTTTGGACTTCAGAAGGGCCTGACCAGTAAGGAATAGCAAGCATAAAGACAGGACTAGAAGGTCAAACATTACTGATATTATATATATATATATTTATATGTATATATATTTGTATTATATGTATATATATTTATATGCATACACCTCCATTGCTTTTATTTACATAGCTCTATTTCTCTTTCCCTCCTGATATTTTTTAGCCAGGCAAACTACAGACACCTCTCATGCCCACATGCAAAAAGATGATAAAAGGGCTTCTAAGATTAATCCTGAAGTTGCTCAACCTTGCACATTTCTGGGCCCATGAGCACACACCTTCTTGGGTCACATCCTAGAGTGAGAAACCAGTTTTTCAGGAATTTTTCCAGGCAAGAGAGAAATGCCTTAAACATCTGATATTTCCCTGCCTCCCTTCAAACCCCAGTGTATTTCTGGCAGATCTGTTCATTTGTATCTGACTGCTTAGCAGGGAAAAGCTCTTTCTGAGCCATCTCCGCCATGTAGTTTCTTCTGACATAAATATGAATTGAGGTTATGGCCCAGTATGATCTTCCCAGGAAAAAGTGGAGATTACATCAATGTGACCCATTAAAGCAATCTTAAATACCCACTGATGGTTCATTATTGCAAGTTACTTTCCTTCCTGATGTAGAATTTATTCAATATATTGGAGGGGGAAAAAAGGTCTCCAGGAAGGCATTGCCTGTGCACCGCATTAATAAAAAGGGACAATGCAAGGGATGGCTTGACAAGTTGGAGGAGGAGTTTCCATTTACACAACCCTGCTGGATGAATCAAAATCCTCCTCCTGTAGGGCATGGAGGCCAAAAGGAAAACTTTAATCAGGTTGTAGCCAGGAGAGGGTCAGGCTCTTCTCCCAGGAAAAAATGGACTGGGTAGAGGAAATGGCTTCAAGGTGTACCAGGGGATGTTTAGGATGGATAGTAGGAAAAAATTCTTCACTGAAAGTGTGGTCAGACACTGGAACAGCCTGCCCAGGGAAGTGTTGGAATCACCATCCTTGGAAGTGTTTAAAAAAAATGTGTAGATGTGGCCCTTGGGGACACAGTTTAGTGGTGGCCTTGGCAGTGCTGGGTTAATGGTTGGACTCGATGATCTTAGAAGTCTTTTCCAAACCAAAGGATTCTGTGATTCTAAAAGAGAGCACACTGAGCTGCCAGTGGGCTTAGGTGCAGAAAAGGGGGTGAGGGACTCCTCATATCATCACCTCTTGCCCTCTTCCCATCCCCTGTGCAGAAAGTGGTGATGGGAGGCAGCTGTGAAGATCTTCCAACCAGGTAACATGGGACTTCACAAAATCCTCTCTTCTTCTGTTTTACTCTTTGTCTCTGCAACCTGGATCTGAATTTATAAATGTTTTGCTGTGAGTCAAGTCTAGAGGACTGGCTTTTTTCTTTGCACCTATAAAATTCAATTTAAAAAATATATATATTTTTGAAGAAGAAGGAGTTTGTGCTACGGAAGGAAAAGCCTCTCAAACTCAAGGCTGAGAGAATCATAGAATTATAGAATCACAAAACCATTTAGGTTAGAAAAGGCCTCCAAGATCATCTACTCCAACCTTTGATCTCACCTCACAACCAGACCACAGCACTGGGTGCCACATCCAGTTGTATCCTGAACAATTCCAGGGGTAGCGACTCCACCACCTCCCCAGCCAGCTTTCTCCAATGCCTGATAATCCCTTCTGTGAAGAAATTCTTCCTGATGCCCAACCTGAATGAGCCCTGGTGCAGCCTGAGGCTGTTTCCTCTTGTCCTGTCCAGAAAAACACAAGCATTTTCCAGCTTTTCCCTTTGCAGGCACCCAAACCTGCCCCAAAGGGCCAGGGGGCTCCTGGGGGTACCTCTCTCTTGAATCCTTGAGAGGAGCTCAGGCAATTTGTGGGCTGGAGCTGCAAGGAGACATGTGGCACATCTTCGTTCTGGTCATTCATGAAACACAAAATATTAACACCAGAGAATACAGAGGTCTCTTTAAAGAGATGGCTCCAGATCCTTTGCCTCATGGAACAGGTCAGGGAAAAGGTTCTCAGCATCAGGTAGAGGGTTTTGTGCCAGGGAGTGAGGATTGCCTCTCTTTCTCCTCACACTGGGCTCCTCCTTGCAGTGCCTGTCCCCAGCTCCACAGGCTCCCAGAACATCTGGGGTTGGAGGGGCCTTGGGATGTCTTCTCCTCCCACTGGCTCGAAGCAGGTGGTGGTCCTCACACCCCTAAAAAGGCCACTCCCTGCTGTCACACTCCTTTTCCCCACCATTACCCACTGTGAAACCAGGGACACCTGAACAGGGGAAAGAGTAAACATCAAATTGAAGCCTACCTTTTTATCCCCAAAAAGGTTTCCAGTTGCATCCGCTTCTTTATTTGCTCCAACTCTCCTCCAATTTTCTGTCTTCTTCATGCACCTAATTAGTGAGTCAATTCATTAATATTTTTGCAGCAGAATTCTCTTCCCATCTATAAAGCAGCCGTGCCAAATTTTTGCCTTAATTATAAACAATACCTTTTGTTTAAAGCTTTCTGCAGAGAAAACAGCAAAGACTTCTGTCTCTTCACAAGACAATTATTCACAGTGTTATCAGCAAATCTTCATCTCTGAGGAGGATTTCTCCCAACACGGTCCACCCACCTATAGATGCACTCAGGACTACAATCAATACATGTTAATTAAGCCGTAGCCCACTCCAATTAAAATTATAGGATCTGAAGGACAGACATTTGTTTTTGTCAGTAAATTAATTTAGGCATTCATTAACTTTAATTTTTAAATTATATATCACTTTAATGATAAATAATTCCTCTCATTACAGAGGAAACATATGGAAGGGAAAGATAAGATGGGAGAGACTTGGCCCCAGGGAGGAAAATGTTCTCCGGGGCTTCCTTCTCCTTGGGTACATCAGCAACCCCATTTATGTCAGCAAACTGGGCTCTTTTGAAAATTTGGCTGGCAAGTGCAGTGCTGAAATAAGAACAGAGATTCTTTGAGTATCTCACCTCCTTCTCTGCTGGGAACATGAAAGCTCGGCTGCGAAATCTCAGGGTTTTAGAATAGCTGAAACTTTGTACAGGCTAACAAAATAAACACTTTTCGACGGAAATCAAAATATTACCACGTCAACAAGTTTTTTAATTTACGTAGAAAAGGGCAGGTTGTTTTGCAGCTTAACTCTTGCTGCACATATCCCAGGCAGAGAGGGGTGATTTATAACATGATGTTTGTGCAGAGTCCTGCACTCCGAGTTAAACCTTCTCTAACTTGCTGTGGCAGCTAATTAAATATGGAGCATGCCAGCAATATCTGGGGCCTTCTTCCCCCAGTAGATGCTGCATGGCACATGATCTGGGCTGCTCCACAGAAGGGTTTAATCCTCAGCACCTTGCAAGGGACTGTCCCAGAGCTCACCTAGCAGTGCCCACCACACCCTCACCATGAATTTTCCCCACTCCGCTGCAGTGCAAACCTAAGCACTGAACATCCCAAAGTCTTTTCCTGCTGCACGAGGCAGAGCTCAGGAGTGTCTGACATTCCAAAGTGCTCTGAGATCACAAGCTCCTCACCCCGCCAAGCACATCCTCGCAGCACTTCCCAGAGCCTGGGTGCTGTATAAATAGCAGTGCTGCATTCCAAGCCTCCTCCACACAGACCCTGCCTGCCTGGGACCTGTCAAATGACAGAAATCAGAATAGATTAACTGAATGAATTATTCACCCCAGAGCGCCTTTACTCCTCGAGCCTTGTGCTGGACTGGTAAGGACTGATCAGCTTCACAGCTGAGGGTGGTAAACAAACAGCCAAACAAAATGATTCAGGGGATGCACTGACAAAAAAAGGAGTGAGAAAAGCACCAGGTCTCAACCTTTTGGGAGCTTTAGACTTGCAGTGCAATTACAGACTCTTCTGACTGTATTTCTTCCTTTGAAACAACTGATTATTTATTCCTCTTCCCAGCCTGATTTTGCAGTCATCATCACAAGCCATTCCTTCTGGGTTCTTAGGACACCACATCTGCTACAAACTCCTGGAGACAGGGAGAGTTCCCCCTCTGAGCCCCACTGCACAAGCACAGTTCGTAGACACCTCTCTCCTGCCTTTAATCCAAGAGCCAAAACAGGAGAGAGTCAGAGGCCTAGCCAGGACTTCCAGAGATTACCCAGGACTCCTAAGAGCCAGACAATTAATAACTGCTTGCACCCACATTAAGGAGAGCAGAGCATCCCAGCCTTCTCAGGGCTAAAATTCACTTTTTCCAGCTCCTCTGCCTCTTGACATCTCCTGTCTCGCACTGTGTCACCCCCTCCACCCCACAATGCCAAAATTAACTGTATTTCCTTCTCAAGATGTACACTCTTCCCCCTCTCCCACGGAGAACCATACCTAGCAGGGTGGCTTTGCTGAAGGCAAAGGGATTCCTCCAGCAAGGAGAAGCCCTGCTGCCTCAATTTCCATGTGTCAGTATAAAAGCAAGCAAGGGATGACCCAGTGCTTTGAGTAGGAGGAGAGTTGGACCTAACTTCTTTAGGAGGAACACACAGGACCTATGCAATGCAGAAGGTTCCATCAAAAACTAAATGGGGCAAAGAGAAACTATGCAAAATATTACTCTATTAGTAATCTGTTTACTTAACTGCTGCAGAGATTAAAAAAAAAAGGCAAAAAAAAAGCTTTCTCCCCATTTATCCATTAGCTCCTCTTCCATCCAGCTGCGCTGCTGAATTCCCATATTTATGACATCAGTGCACGTTGCTATAGAGATAATTAATTAATGCAACATAATCAAGTCAGCAATTTTACTACTTTACAGCTTAACGCAGGACTGGAAATAGAGTGGGGAGAGCACCAAAGCTTAGTCCTGAAAAGCAGGAGTTTTAATGGTCCTTTAAGCACTAAGAGTTGGGTCTGAAAGTCATTTCCACAGTACATAAAATGTGCCACATTTGGCATAATCACTGTCATTAGAAGCCCAGAGAAAAATTAGAAAAACAGCAATAAAGAGGAATGAAAATTCTGACAAAAAAAATTACAGGTGGAAAGCAGAGCTCTCCAAGCACCCAGCAAAACTCTTCATCCCCACCTGGCAAAAATGCCCTGGCTCAACAGGTATCTGACCAAAGAGGCTGCAAGCTGTCATGTCCTAGTGCCTAATCCCAAATATACCAGGCTTTTTTTCAAGAGCCACTCCAAAAATCATCTCTCCTGGGCTCTCTGCCCTCTCTAGAAGAGCAGTTCCGTGTGGGACCTCCTGAGCCAGCTGGTGATGATGAGCAGGGGGTTGAGATGACCTCTTTGCATGACAGAAGACTCAATGTCACGCTCAGCCAGGAGCTGGTGGTTTTCCCAGCTGCCCCTTTAAAGCCAGGTATTCCTGCTGTCACAGGCAGGCCACATGAGGAGGCAGGAGGTGACACCAGGCACTTTCACCTCTCTCACCCAGAGCTGCCTCCTGACAATCAGGTTGACATTTATAGCTGACAAGGACATCAGAACTTGTCAACGTGTCCAAACAAGGCACTCTTTGATGGGAACTATAACTCCAGGAGCTTGCCTTCCTACCAAGAACTAGGCCAAATAAAAAGGATGCTATGGAATAGCCAAGTAGGTGCCACACTTGCTGCTTGTAACTCCACCCTTTTGTTAATTCAGAAGATTAAAATCAGTCCCCTTTTTCAAGGGAAGCCTTATTTTTTTGTCCTGTACTAATTAGAATCTTTTTATATACTTTTCAGCTCAGGGTCTCTGCCTTCTGAGGTTAGAAAGACGAAAGCAGCACAGATGAAATTAGATCACTTAACCCTCAGGACGCTCCCATTCCTCAGCAAAAGTTGCTCCATACACAGTGGAGCAAAGGGGAAAAAGCTTTAAAAGAGACATATGCAGAATAATTGATCCAAAGGCTGTGTTTTGGGGACAAGAGTAACATTATAAAGCCACGTTTGTCTTCCATAACCATGAAGTTTTCCAGGCTGTGGTATTTCCATGGCAAGTTTCACTGCCAAGGTATAACTGAAGACACCTACACTTCTCAGAGAATGGCCCAGTGAAGAAACAACCAAGCAAATTACTATTAAAAATTTTTAAAACACAATTTAGTAGGAAAATCAGCAGACCATAATACTACTGCCCAGCTTTATAAGCTATCTCCATAACACACAAAGTAGAGAGACTTTTCACAAAGGCATGGAGTGATAGAACAGGGGGGAAATGGCCTTAAGCTGAAGGAGGGAAGGTTTAGATGGGAAAAAATTCTTCCCTCAGAGTGGGGAGACCTGGGCACAGGGTGCCCAGAGAAGCTGTGGCTGCTCCTGGATCCCTTGAAGTGTCCAAGGCCAGGGTGGAAAGGGCTTGGAGGACCGTGGGATAGTGGGATGTGTCCCTGCCCATGGCCTTAATGTCCTTTGCAACCCAAACCATTCCATGTTTCCACACACTATTTCAATTAAAGCACGGAAAAGTGCACAGTTTTTATGCTGCATTCATGTACAAGACATTTGAAGAAAATCAGGACCAAAAAACCACCCAAGTATTAAACGCATTATGATTTGTTTGGAGACTTCAACATCAGCTCCTGATTCTCTCCAGGCTCAGCTACTTTCAATAGGATAAATTGCACGGAGTCACTAAAATCCAGAGCTTATTGCACACCATCTGCAGGCAGAGAGAGTTCTCTATTCCCGAGCCAGAGCTGTTTTCCTGGCAGGCTGCTGCTGTGACCTGTTGCAAGACTCCTCCGTGTGTGCCTGCAGTGGAGTCCTGCAGGGGACACATCCACCCTAGGGGGTCACTTCAGCTGCAGAAGAGGAGTGGTAGAAACCTGTAGGACAATTTTCCTGCCACAGTTTGGACAGTAGTATCCAAGTCACCGGAATATTTGCTTGATCCACACAAAACCCAGAGGAAAAAGCCACTCTTGCAGCCACCAGCTGCGGCAAAGGTTTATAACTGGAATAAACAGAGAACACATCCTCCCTAAAGCCAGACAGCCCAACCCAGATAGAGGCAAGAAATCATCTCTGGTGAGAGCAACAATGAGCAATTTAGCTTGATTATATCCTTGCAGATCTCCCTATTTATAATGGTTTGTATTATTTTGAATGCAAACTATGGGTATTTTTTTTCCCTGTGCATCAGCTCCCGCGATCAAAAGTTGTCATTAGCTCCTGATTAAAAGAGATTTTAAGTAAGGAGTGGAATCAAGCCCAAAAAAGTGCTGCTGCATCCCCATTCTCTCGTATCAGACTGCTGCAAATGTCAGCTTTATTTACTGTTTGCAGTCCACTAAGCTTTTTTGTCTTGTAGGAGAGGTAAGATTGAGAATACTGGATCAGGTGGGAGAAAAAAACAACAGAGGAGAGGTAAATAAATAAACAACCATGGGGCCCACATGCCCAGGAGGCTCCTGGTAGGTCATACTTGCAACATATATGCAAGTTTGTCCACAGATGCAGCAAACAAATTAAATAAGCTTCACTAGTGAGAGCCTGACCTTTTCCATCTTCCCCCCAGCAGAAATCAGGCTCCGACAGGGACCAAAAACCAGGGTTAGAAATAGCAAAGATAATAAAGTCAGGCATCAGAAGCACAGGAAGCTGAAGGGAAAGCACAGGCAGGTGAAAGGACAACCCAGGAAAACCTGAAATATTGCAAGTCATCCTCTGTGGCCAAAATACCATGAGAAAACCTATCCCACTGAAATACTGGCAGGGGAGAATGAGGCCAGGTGAGTCCAGGAGCTCCATTTCCATGCTGAGAGGAGGAGCTAGCTCTGCTTCAGACATGGACCTGCTCCTTTTGGCACACGTTTGCCGTGCAATTTTCAGCGGAACACAATTCCCCTGCAGCAAGGTGCAGGCAGACACCAAACAAGATTAGTTTGAATTTTCCAGACTCGATGGCATCCAGACCACAGGAAATGTGGCTGATTATTCCAAGTGGCAGGTTCCCAACCCTGGTGACGGCCGAGCCTCAGCCTTGAGGGGGTGTCTGTACTCACAGCCACCAAATCCTCCTCTCCATGCATGGAGAGCCCAGCGCTGAGCTGGGTGACCCTTTCAGCACAGGGCACTGCCTGGGCAACATTTTGGTTGTTTATGGGTTTTATATTCATCTTAAATGCTGTGTCCAGTTCTGGGAGCCTCACAAGAAAGACATTGAGGGGACAGAGCGTGTCCAGAGAAGGCAACAGAGCTGGGGAAGGGGCTGGAGCCCCAGGAGAGGCTGAGGGAGCTGGCAAAGGGGCTCAGCCTGGAGAAAAGGAGGCTCAGGGGGGACTTTCTGGCTCTGCACAACTCCCTGACAGGAGGGGACAGCCAGGGGAGGTCAGGCTCTGCTCCCAGGGAACAGGGACAGGACGAAATGGCATCAAGCTGTGCCAGGGGAGGCTCAGGTTGGACAGCAGCAGGAATTTCTCCCTGGAAAGGGTGCTCAGGTCTTGGCAGGGGCTGCCCAGGAAGGTGGTGGAGTCCCCATCCCTCGAGGTGTCCAAGGAAGGCCTGGACGTGGCACTCAGAGCTCTGGTCTGGTTGACAAGGTGGGCATCGGGCACAGCTTGGACTCCGTGGGCTGGGAGGGCTTTGCCAGCCTAAATAATTCTGGGATTTAGCCCCTGCTTAATTAGCCAGGCTGAGCTCCACTGGGAGACAACACAGCAGGACATGAACAAGGGATTCACTGCACACATGCACCAGCTTGGTGAGTTCAGTCTCCAGAAGGTACTGGTTTCATAGACACATCTTTTAGCCAAGAGGATGGGAAAGAGGATAGAAGGGAGGGGACCCTCACCCCTGCATCTTCCTGACAGCACTTACAGCACTCTGCCTTCATCAGGCAGGCTCAGGGCTTGCTGCTGAGCAAATCCCCTGCTCAGAGAGCTCAAAACTCCTCTCTCAAACCCTCAGCCAAATCCACACTAATGCACTGCTCCCGACTGCACAGGTACTCAGCCCTCCTCCAAGACCTGAGAGCAGGAAAAGCTAACTCCAATAAATGCAAAGCAATTCCATTCGATTCCACCTCTTAAATGCAACACTTAATTAACTCTACTGGGGCTTCTTTCGCTCTCGCTGCTTGTGTTTCCATGCCACCAAGGTTAGGAAAACACCTTCTCCCTCTGCACAGAGGGGCCCTCCCTGCTCCATGCTGGCATGGCGTGAACCACAGACCAGGCCCTGGGGCACAAAGAGCCCGGCCCCAAACTGTGAGAGCTTCTCCTGCAGAAAGCTGGGAGCAGATGGTGGTTTTTTACAGCTCTGGCTGACCCCCACTTGGACTCCAACCCAGCAACCTCACCAAGCTCTGGTGCTCGAGTGGAACAGCAGAAACCAAGCTGTCACCCCGCTAAATCCAACATTTAGAGTCAGCAACGCTGAACTCTCCACGAAGAAAAGAAAGAGAAGGAAAAGCAGAGATGGGGAGGGGAAAGAACAACCCAAACCAGATGTTTTAAGCAGCTGGCATCGCTGTTTCTCCCAAGATGCTGATAAACGCAAACTCTGCAGCTTGACAGACCCCCATCAGCCGCCCTCTTCCTGCGAACACAGAATTCAAATCAGCCCTGCTGGATTTAATCATCTTCTCCCCTTAAATAATAAACTGGGGGCAGGACAGGAAAAGGATTTATTCATGTCACTAACTGTCAAAAAAATGTTTACTGTGCTAAAATAGCCCGCAGTAAGGAAAAGAAGAAAAAAAGAAAGAGAAAACACCCGGAGGAGAGGGAAGCGTGAGAACATCAGCTCTGCATGAGGGACTTGGACATGCCCAGGTCAACATGGAGACGGGACAGACATGAGCTCTTCCAGTAGATATTAACAGGGAAAGCAGAGCAGAAAGGAAGGGGGAAGCACACTGGTTGGCTCAGTGCTTGAGCTGAGCTCTGCTTTTTGAGAACACACATTTTTTTTTTAAGCAGAGTTTGTGGGACTTGCACCAAAGCCCAGCACAAACACAACAGGTTGCACAGCAGCTCCCCCCAGCCCTGGCCTGATAGCCTGCATGACAGCAGATCACATTCTCAAAAGATCTTCAGAGAGAGGAAAAAAAAGGTATCAGAAGCAGGGTTGCAAGATGCTCCTCCTGCCAGAGAAAGGTCAGGGGATGCCAGAGGCCTGAGAAAATAACAGCAAAAATTCAACCTACCAAGAAAAACAAAGACTTTGAAGCATTACTTAAACAGCCTCCAGCTCTGTCACATCAGGCATGAATCCTTTACAACAGAGCACGTAAAGGGCCTAGAACACAAAAGGCTTGAGCAATCTGGCAAAAGCCCATCAAGGACTATTAGACATAAAGTTATAGATTAACTTTCAGCTCAGGAAGCCCTGAAGCTGCAAAATGCCCCAGACTGGAAGGGAGCAAGACACAGCCCCAAGAAGAGCAGCCTATTAAGGGGGTCCCGTGGACAGCTGTACCCACCCACATCTTGCCCAGAGAAGCTGTGGATGCCACATCCCTGGGAGTGTTCAAAGACAAGTTGGATGGGGCTTAGAGCAACCTGGTCTAGTGAGAGGTATCCCTGTCCATGGCAGGGGTGTGAAACAAGATGAGCTTTAAGGTCCCTTCCAACCCAAACTGTTCTGGAATTCCATGATGTCTAGGACCCTTCCACCATCTGCAGCAGGTAAACGGGGGCAGGCAGAGAGCAGACCCCATATGGAACATCCCATCGTTCAACACATCCTTTACTACTGTGCTTTGCTGAGCAGGGCCTTCCTGACAGCCTTTCCAGAGTGGACACACCACAGTTTTCCAACAGTTTGCAGTGAAAACTCCCAAGCTCCCCTGCAATTCATTTCTGTCATCTCATGCAAAACCAGCCTGTCTGGTTTCTCCCATCCTGTTTTTTCATACTGGTGCTCACAGCAGGAACCCTGTACAGATCAATTTGTTGATGTTTTGAGCACATTCCCAACCTTTTAGAACTCTCCTGTGCTTTAGCAGCTATTTCTCATCCTGGGAGACACTCTGCTGGTGGGATTGAACAGCACAGTGGACGTGCAGTGGAAGCCAGACTAGGAGTTCACATTCCCAGCTTGAGGCTTAAAGGAAACAGCCATCTGCAGAAAACAGTCAGCAGGAAAATTAGGCACCAACAGCATGGAATTTCTTATTCTCACATCCGCTTGGGCTGCCCAGCATCTGAAAATGCCCAGAGGCCTTTCTAGATAAATCAGTGCAAAGGACAACCTTAGCACGGATAATATCAAATAGCTGAAGCCAGGAACAAATTGTTTTCTCCTCTAAGTCTGTGCCTTTCATCACAAGTCCTTAGGGGACAAGCAATGGAATGAGATTCCCTCCTGTCAGAATAAAATCAGGATGAGTGTTACAAGAAAATGAACCCAACTGCTGCACAACACCCTTGGACATCCCTGCCAAACACAGGCACATGGAGAGCAAGGTGAGAACCAAGAGCCACAGGGAAGCAGAGCCAACCCGTGCCTCATCACTTATTCCCAGCAGCAGGACGTCGTTCCAGCTCCACCTGCAGGAATTTCTGCAGGTGAGAAAGCCTTGAAGGTTGGATGGGAAAGATGTTGCTCTGGGAAGTGAGGGAAGCTGAGGTTGGTGGGGAGGAGCAGGCTGCAGGTGAGAGGAGCAGGGAAGGTGGTGAGCTTGGAGGTTGTATAAAAATACCATTAAATCGCTTGGAAAGTCAAGAGGGTTGGGTTTCTTGGCATAATCCCACAGGTAAATGCTGAATGCAGCTTCCCAAGAGTGCCTTCCAGCACCCTCCATTAATTCCCTGCTCCAGCCCATACCCTCCTTGTGTTCCATTTCTCCACACAGCTGAAGTTTCCAGGAGGAACATTTGCTGAAGCTGGATTTTACAGGAGTATTAGAGAACAATGACAAAATGAAACATCAATTGACAAAAGGGAACACGCAGGATACAAATTGCATTTAAAAACATAGATGTTACTCCTCTAGATTGGGGAATCACAATTAGTAGGTCCTTGCAAAATTATTCACCTCTTTAATTAGAGGTTTTGGGGGAGTGGGAGGTCAATTAAGTCTCTGTGATGCTTCAAGAAACCTGATATGATTTGGGCATCAAGCTCAGGCTAAAAGAAGCAGAAATCCAGCTGGTTTCTCAAGTAACCCATTCTATAGAATCATTAGGGTTGGAAAGAGCTCCTAGACCAAGTCCAACCCCTAAAAAAGGAGAATACCATTAGGAGGTACAAAAAAGCCTTCAGTACTTTCACACCTACAGAAAAACCCTCAAACTTATTAGATTCCAGGGGAAAACACATCCCAAACCTTCAAATCTGCACAATTTTAGAAAGCAGGTATTTCAATGTTATCTATACAGCACCAATCACAGCCAGGAAATGCATGAGCACGTTGTGGCTCACAGGAGAAATCCCTGCAGGTAAAAAGTGTGAGAGACAGGAGAGCTTCCAGCATGGATCAGCAGCCCCAGAGCAAGGGCAAGGCATGGAGAGAGCCTCACACAAGGAAAACTGTGACCTTGAGATGAGAACACATCTGTAATAGTTCTATAAAGATGTCAATCTCCTTTTTATATAAAATACCTGTGCAGATAGCCAGGAAGCCATGCATAAAAATCCTGCATCAAGCTTCCAAGAAAACCCCATATTCGACTTCTCTGCTCCCATCTCCCTATCAGCCCATGGCAAAGCTGTATAAATGCCTCTTTTCCTCCCCACAATTAAAAATACAAGACCTAAATGGCGGGCATTTTAGCTGAATTACCAGCATTTCCTGAGCTGGGCTTTACCTATGCAGACAGCAATCATGGGAAAAAAAAAAAAATAAAAAAAGAAGAAAAATCCTGTACAACTTACTCAAAGGCTGGAAATGCCTCACAGCCCTGGCTGTTACAGGGTGGTTTTCTTGCATCTCTCTTCAAGCAGAAAAGCAGCACAATATGGACTAGAGATCTAAAGTGGCAGCTGGACTGACAAAGAAAAATGTTTGGTGGAGTAATACATGCTCAGCAAAACCAACAGCATCCTAAACTGGATCGTTTTTACCAGCTTTAAAATCCAAATTGAGGCTTGTAGGAGACTCCAGAGAATATTGGTGATTCAGAGTTCAAAACAAGCATTTTTCCCCAGACTGGCTTTGCAGGATTTTGGACAAAAAAAGATGGTAGCAATAACAAATATAACATATATAACATTAACACACAGGGACAGACTGAACAGTAACAGATATTATCCCACTGAAATAATGAAGTGCCCTCTACCAAGCCAGGATTAACGCAGCCTCAGCACAAAAGGCCAAGCAGGCTCTAGACAAAATTGTACCCATGGAAAATAAGATGGCTTAAATTTCCCCCATGAACCTGTGCCAAACAATCCCTGTTAGACAGACACCTCCAAATGCCATTGAAAAACCAACAGGGAGCACCAGCATGCTTACAAGAACTGGTTCCAGCAGCTTGTGTTTCATACCTTTCCAGCTTGGAGCACTGAGCAACTTGGTCTAGTGGGAGGTGTCCCTGCCCATGGCAGGGGTGGAATGAGATGAGCTTTAAAGTCCCTCCCAACCCAAACCATTCCATGAGTCCATGATTTCCCAGTGCTTTCCCCCAGGAGGGGCCTCTCCCACTGCAGCACTGCTGTGCTGGGATCACTGGGACTCTGCTCTGGAAAACAACAACATTAATGACGTTTCTAGAAAGCATCAGCTCAGGTCTCTCAGTACCTTTTCTAACAGAACCACCTTTCAATTGCTGCACTGAGCCATGTCCCACACCCTTCTGTGTTTCAGGAGCATTGACAGGTCACAGATAACACAAAGAAGCCAAAAGGCCTCTTGGAAGGACAGAAACAGTTCTGAGAGAGCCACACCTGGAAAGAAATCCAACCAAACATCCAAACAACTCCCTGTTCCTTGTTCTGCTCCAGCACAGCTTCACCAAGAGCTTGGTTCCCCTGTGGATGAGTTGGGCAGAGATGGGGATATCAGCCAGAACAGGCTCCTGTCACCCTCCCACAGGGCCACCCCTCCCATATAAGCACACACCATCATGAAGGATCAATTAAAACCAGCAGGAGCAGAGGAGAAGGTGCAATTCCACCCAGTGTCCAACTTTTCCATCCCAGTTTTCCTGGAGCATTTTTTTTTTGGCGGGGGGGGG
>VXBQ01017432.1:191986-231962 GCA_013400175.1 Phainopepla nitens
CTGAATATGGAGAACTGAAGTTATCCCAAAGGCCTAATAAACAGTGGAGAGCAGGAGGAACAGCTGCAGCCTTCCAGAGTGTTGAACTGCCTTCTTGGGATGCTTGGATGAGGGAAATCAGCACAGAAGTATTTTGAAAGAGTGCTCCTTCATCCCTCTCAAAACTACCAATAATCAGGAGTTAATTTTCTCTGTTCTGTTAGAGCTTGTTTGATTTCTTGAAAAATTAATACCTGTCCCTAAGGTTAGGATGATACAAGGACCAATGTTTTTCAATGGCTCAGCTTCAGGCTTTTAAAATAGCAAAATGATCATCGTGTATCATTAGGTAAAGCAGAAGTTTCATTATTTAAAGCAAAAAGAACATGCATTAATATTCTCTGTGATAAATGCAGAAGCACATCTGATAGAATCATAAAATATCCAGAGCTGGAAGGGGCCCACAAGGATTATCAAATCTAACTCCTGGCCCCAATAATCCCACCCTGTGCCTGAGAGCATTGCCCAAATGCTCCCTGAACTCTGGCAGGTTTGGTGCCATGACCCATTCCCTGGGCAGCCTGTTCAGTCTCTGACCACCTCAATTCACACTTCTGGATACAAATGTTTTGGAAAACAGCCTGAACTCTTTTGTACTGTCAACATAATCCAAAATATGGATCAAACTGGAGCTGTGGCGAAGGAGCAGCGCCACAGAAACACATTTAGTTTACTTCTCACCTGCCCCCGTGCATCTAAATTTAAATCCTTACGAGTGCCCCACAGCCAAGGTGTGGAGGAAACAGCACCATTCAGATCCTAGGTTTGAGACATTTACTATCCAGTGAGATGTGGACCTTTTCTTAGGGATGCACCCCTGCTTTGGGGAGGGGAAAAAAGGTATTGAGAGGAACGACAGATTTGTCTTTACAGACAAGCTGAGGGTCTGCTGGTAGATAAAACTAGCACTGAGAGAGAAAAGAAACAATGGGAAGGATTCCACTGACTGATGAATGGAAAACAGGTATTTGCCTTTACAAACAAACTGCAGAGTTGCTGATAAATGAAACTGGATATTGAAAGATGAAAGAAACAATGAGGAAAAACCATAAATTCCATAAGAATTAAAAATTAAAGGGGAGGGATATACATTAGAGAGGAATCTTGGGTAGGAGGTGTTCTGGGAAGTCTGTACCTCTTGAGTACCTCAGCCAACAGGGAAAGACAGAGGGACATGTGGCCGGGAAAGTGGGATAAAAAGGGAAGCTGTGTCCTCCAAAATCTGAGAGACACCAGGGGAATGCCCCATGGCCTCTCCCTTGATTCGAATAAAGTAAAAGGGCTCCTCTGTCTCCTTTTTGGACATAAAACGATGGCGTTTGTGGCTTAATTTTCCTGACAGTATGAAGGCATTGAGTGCACAGGAGCACTCTCCTCCTGCCCACACACCAGCCCAAAGTTAAGGACGATGCCAAACCAGCCACCCCACTCTGTCCCCACTGGTGAGCTCCAAGCTACAAGAGCTGAGGCTGTGCCAAGCACCCGGCTCTGCTGGCCCTGCTGTGAGCCCTGGTGCCCCCCAGGACACGAAGGCGGAGCCCTGGGAAGGCTGGGAAGGCGATGCTTCCCACACTCACCCACCCCGGGGCTGACACTGCCTGCACACTGAGAAACGGGGTGGCTCGGCCTCTCCGCTTCAGCAGCAAGAAGTAGAAAAAGGGACAAGGCTGCGATTATTATTCGAGGTTTTGGAACCGGGAGGGATGGGGGAGGCTGGGAAATGTCACAGACTTCTTGCGGACGTGACACAGGCTGGCTTGTGGGCAAATTAACACAGCCGGGAGAATTCGCTCAGGCTCATCAGGGTAATGAAATGTGATATCCACTGGAGAAAGCAGGGGCAGGGACAGCTCCGCTTTGCTGTAGCAGCGATGCCCTTTAGACAAAAGACTCCCTGGTGGAATGCAAAACTCTGGGACAGAGTGTATTCCAGCAGGATCCAAGGATAGCAAACCCATAAGCTCGTAAGTAGATCCCTTCTGTTTATTTCTGTGCTGCACCGAGATATGCCTAAGAGTATTTGGGGAGCAGGCACTCAGAAAACACTGCCATTTTCCTTTTCTCCTCCCAGTTCTGCTGCTCAGGGTCCAGATCAAAAGACGTCAAAAATCCTATCAAAATCCTCAAAAATCCTTGCTGACTACACACATATAGGCCACATTCAACAGCCATAGGTTCTTTAAGACTGACTTACAGCAACTGCTGCACCATGCAGGGAGGCAAATTCACCTGGCAAAATACTCTGCCCATCCAGACATTTCTCCTCCAGATCAACCCAAACCTGCCAGCACTCATTTCCTGTGAGGACAGATAAATTCCAGCTCCTTTTAAATTCTCCTGTCCAAGACCACTGGTTGTCAGAATGGTGTGTGTCATCTCAAGACCAGCAAGGAAATACTCCTTGCTAACAAGCAGGACTGCCATTCCCACGTCTTCAGAAATGCTTTTTGGTGCTATCCCTACCTCTGATCCCATGGCAAATCCTTCTAACAGCTCCCAGTCCTCATGACTCTCTCCAGGCTTGTAGATGATGGCTTGTCTTTTGAGCTATTACAGGTTTTCTTTAAATCAACCTTCTTTCAGGGCCCTCTGCCCTGCCCTTACCTCCCCCCATCTTCCATCCTTACAACCAGATTAATTTTTCTATAAGTGGGACTCCTGGAAAACTCTTTCAGAGGAACTTCAAGGAGATCCTAGGAAAGGTTCTCCAAAACAACTCTGTTCTTGCTCTAACATGGTTTGAGCATTGTACACACATACAGAGAAGGAAAATTCCCATTACCCTATGGATAACACCACCTGAGAGCTCCTCTGCAACTCTGCTCTAGCTCTGAGTAAAAGGGAGTCACCAGCTCCAGGGAGAGGAAAAAAGCAGGCATCATAACTTTAACTTCACTTTTCACACTTTCCTTTGCAGAGGAAATGCTGCATTAAGATGTTAGGTGAAGGATAACACATCCCACACTCCCCTTCTCTCAGCTCCAAACGTGCAGCCCGCTGTTCCAGAATCGCAAATTGCTGTGCTTGGGCAGGTGATTCATTTGTTAAATCATTTCTTTATTGCTGCCTGGACTTGAGTTAATTTTAGTGAATCCATAGCCAAAGATGCCAACCCTTGTCCCTGAAAGCCTGAACTGCTATGACATTCCGTTTTCCCTGAGACTGTTGCCTCAAAACCACCTCCTGGGCCTTGGTACCAGCAATACAGGGATATTTGTTTCTCCACACAGCTTGTTTTGGGTGTTTTTAGGGCTTTAAATAAGCTGTTGCAAAAACGTTGACTTTGCAAACAAAGTTTCCACACGGAGCAATTTGTCTGCTGCGCAGCATCTTAATTTGGATATGTGTTTTAAGAAGGGTTCTGCGGGCAGCGACAGCAGCCAGGCTTTGGGAAGTTACATAAATCAGTACATGCACGTCTGTATGTGCTAACAAGGAATGAATGCCTCTTTCCCTTCCAGTTAGCATTCCTGTGTGTCACAGGCACTGCTCCCTCTCCCCACCTTTCCCACTGTCTTCAGGATACGACCACAGAAATTGTCACATCGAATTACACTGATAAACCATCCAATTTGGTGCCCTCTCTCCAGTCATACCCCACACCAGCTGCTACAGATTTAACTCTCCTGCTAATTGACAATGATGGAACAGCACCACCACGAGGGACATATTTCCCTTGCATTAGAGGCTCCCCTCCTTTCCTTCCGCGCTTTGTCACATGGATTTTCATCCTGCCTCACATACCTGGGAATGCTGTACGTTAAGAACACCTGCTGTGGTTTTTTTTTGAGAGGGACATGGCAGTTACCAGCCATGAAGATGTTCTGAGGGCTGGAGCACCTTTGCTACGAAGGCAGGCTGGAAAACCTGGGGCTGTTCAGGGAGACCTGAGAGCCCCTTCCTGTGCCTAAATGGGGTTGTATAAAAAGGAGGGAGAGTGACTTCTTACATGGGCTGATAGTGATAGGACGAAGAGCAGTAGTTTAAAACTGACAGAGAGAGGTTTAGATGGCATATTAGAAAGAAATTGTTCCCCATGAGGGTGGAGAGGCCGTGGCACGAATTACTCAAAGCAGCTGTGGCTGCCCCTGGATCCCTGGAAGTGTGCAAGGCCAGGTTGGATGGGGCCTGGAGCAACCTGGGATAGTGAAAGGTGTCCCTGCTCGTTGCAGGAGGGTGAACAAAACAGTCTTTAATGTCCCTTTCAACCCAAACTGTTCTGTGATTCTGGCAAGGAGTTTTGCAGCTTGGCACATCAACTGAGTGAACAACTATTGATTCCTGTATTGCCCCTCAGCTGCAGGTGACCATCACTTAAACCTCCCAAAAAGGGCCACCTACACAAGGGCACAGGGTGACATGCCAGCATCATTCAGTGATTGAACATCTCAGTTATTGCTCTGTCTCTTCTGCAAATGGGACCAGTCCTTGCAAGTAAAGCAACCTCAGGAAGGACAGTTTAAAAAGTGTGATGCTTGCTGTAACAGGGAAGCCTCCCCTTGCCTCTAATCACTGTCAGAGAGTATCTTCCCAAACCTTCTGCTTGTGCTGGATCGCCCTCCCTGCCCGCTGGAGGGCTCCAGGCAACAGGCCAGCTCTCACAGACACATCCAAGACCTCCTCTCACCCCAGGCCAGGCAAAGAAGGAGCCAGGCCAGGCTCAGCCCAGCTGGAAGTCCTCCCTCTGCATGCACACAGCCCTGTGACTCAGCTCAACAAAACCCATGGATAATTGGATGTTGAAGGGATTCCATGACAAGGAGGGGATGGGGATGGGGTTGGGCTGCCTTGCAGAGTTCAGCCTTCTCCCTCGGCCAGGAAATTTGCAGTGTAATTAAAATGAAATGTTGGTGTCTGTGTTGCACCTTGAAATATTGATGGAGGGAGGCATAAAGCATTTTATGAACACAGGCTTCCATTTGGTGATTTAGTGCCCCCAAACACCGCTTTCACAGAACCTACTTGGGAAAAAACGGGGAGAGATGAAAGAGCAATAGGGGTTTTATCACTGCAGAAAATGGGAAGGGAATTGAACAAAGTTAAATACAATGTATTTAGACAGTCTTTGGCTCTGAACTTCACATGCAGCAGGAGCTCACTTACACCTAGATAAGGTCCTCTGAAGTCTATGGACATTTTTTTTCCCTTTTCCTTGTGCCATAGCAGTGCTGGGGAGGGGCTACACTGCTTTTAACTGCAGTTAAAAAGAGGTCAAGCCCCTGTTTATAATGAGACTAGCAGTGAAGTACTCACAGCTGTGTGGGAAGGCACAGGAAGGACTCCCCATCACCTTTACCTGCCACTCTGTTTTTATTACTCAGCCCCTCAAGCACAGTTCAGCCAAAGGGACTGTGGCTCCATCCTTGTTCCAAAAAACAGGAGGAGGAAATATTTAGAGACTATTTCATTAATGACCTAATTACAGCACAGGCTAAGACAGAAGCCTTTGCTGTTGCAACAGCAGCAGCTAACCCTGTCTGATGTATATTTGCCACAGAAATGACTGGCAAATCTGCATCCAGGATGAGAGAAATCCCAAATCTGAGTCAAAGATGAGACACGCACAGAAGCACTTGAGTCTGTAGGCTGGCACTCAACCCACCCAGTCCCAGGCACTGTCAGGTCCAGCTGAGGTCATGGACAGACCCTGGTGGACCAGTTCAACACACCCAGGGTGTGAGATAAGGTGCCCAAATGCATCACTTCAAGGGTCTGTGCTGGTTTGGGCTCAGCTCAGCTCCCCCAGCTGGAATATTCTCTTGCTACACGATGCAGGCATAACCTTGTCACATTTATTTTAATTCCCATTTCTTCTAAAAATGAAGTTCATTAGGCTTCACCTTTACATTTTCTACCTATGCTATTTTCGAGTTCCATTTCCTCTGCTAAGCTTAAGAACTTGGCTTCTGAGCTGACTTTAAACCATTAAATTTTGACCATACCTTTGAATTCAAGTGTTTACAGGTACAGTTTTGAACCCCTGGCACAAAGCAGCTGTTGTCCCATAAGCTGAGGCAGAAGAGATAAAAAAAAAACAGAAGCAGAACCAACCAGGTTGAATATTCAAAGCTGGCTGGGTGGAAGAGCCTTTACTAACTGCTCATCTTGTGAAAATACATTTCATTTTAAGGTTTGAGCCTGTTTTAACATAGAGATGGGATTCATCCAACAGGGCAACTTCCTTGCAAGATGAATTTTTATATTCCATGCTCCCTTTATAAGTAATTCACTCAGAGCCATGCAACAAAACACTTTATGAAGCCCCTCGATTTACTGGTTCCTCAGCAGAAAATATCAGTGAGAGGTCTGTAGAAAATTAAATATATGCACATATTGAGAAAAACAGTAAGTGATAGATACCACTCAATGAAGTTTTATGTGACCAATTGCTCTTGGTGGATATGTGATTTAAAGGTTGCATTAAATATCTGAAGCTTTAACTAATCACTGTGTAAATAACTTACAGTGGTGGCTCCAGGCAAACGACTGATTTTCATCTTCTCAGCAGACACGTATCAAAGAGGTGGATTCAAATCAGGATCTACAGGAGAATAGGAAAAAAAAAAAAAACCTAATTCCAGGAATGCTATTGGAAAACCAGAGAGCAAGCCTGAGTACAGCAGCCAGCAAGGAGCAAAAATATCATCTGTTGTTCATCTCCAATACCCACAGCATCACAGGGAGAAAGGCCCAAAAGGTCTGAGACACAGGGAAATTATCCAGGACACAATCCCTCCCTGGGTCATCCATGGGATTCTTAACAGGAGACAAATCCACCACTCCCAGGACATTCATGGGGGATTGGAGGATCACACTGGATAACCCAAGAGTAAGGGACAAACTTCAACATCTCAGGAGGCGTCACTGAGTCCTTTTAGCTCTTCAATTTAAATAATTTTAATCTGACAAAAGGAAGAATTGTTTCAGGGCAGATTCACCTGGCAGGAAGGAAATTACACGACTTCCCAACATGACCAAGTATTTGCTGTGCTGCAGGAACATTCAGGAAATAACCTCACGGATATGCAAGGACAGCAATACCCCCTTATTTTGGGGAGCAGGGGTGAGCACGCAGCCGTGGCTTCCCAGGAAAACACCAGATGTTTGCCTGGGTCAGGAAACACTTCCAAAATTTCTAACTCCTCCTTCCTGGTTTTGAGGTTGTGCAGACAGCTTTTAGGGTTACCTGTGTGCAGCTGTGGCTCTACCACTGGCCAAGTTAATTGTTAGGAGGAGGAAGGTAATTTGGACATCAATAAATATTCATCTTCAATTTCCCTCCTTAATGGCCCAAGAGACATCCTCAGATTCCTTACAAAACGAGGGTAATCATACATTATTTACCACCTTTAAAGAGCCTTATCCTGTCTCCTTTTTCTCCAGGGATGGTCACTTGGGCAGGAGCTTCAACTCCTCTCCTTATCCCATCTTCTCCTTTAACCAACACACAAGGAGCAGGGAAGGGAAGAAATAAAAATATCATCAAGGTCAGTTTTCACTGGGATGAGGAAGAAAAGTGCCCTTTCACTGTCCCTTTTGGCTCCTGCTCCTGATGTTGAAATCCAAGAGCTAATGAAGATAGATGGGTTCATCCATACTGTTGGGGTCTGGATACTAATGAATATTATTTAATGGTCAAGAGCTGTCACAGGGCGCATTGATTAATTAGCGGACTTAGGAGGAGAATGACTCCACCAGCACACCAGCTACTAATAATAGAACCCAAATCAGTCGGGAAGCACAGCCAAAAGGATGAGGCAACTGTAGGCTCACAGCTCACCTTCACCACAAGAAACAAAGGCAAAAACTCTTCCAGATGGATTTTTTGCACCTCCCACCTCCTGCTAAGAGAAGATATGTGGACACAGGGCCAGGTGTCCTGAGGGAGGACCAGTGGGGGAGGAGGTGTCTGATCCATGGTTGTGGCTGTGGGTCAGTGCTGGGAGAGGTCAGCAAAGGGAGAGCCTTTCCCAAAGGATCTGCTGTTCCTTTTCTGCAAGGGGATCTACACCCCTTTCAGACCTGAAAAGAGACCTCAGCACAGCCCCTCTTTACCACTTTCTACCTTTGGAGGATACGAACTTTTACTCAAAATTGAGTCTTAAACACTTTGAGGTCTCGATTTCTCCTTGCTTCAGTTCCCTACCTCTACAAATAACCCCCCCACACACATCCACTTCAAGCATAATCCACTCAAACCATGAAATCTTTCTCCCTGTGTGGCTACACAGCCTAGGAAAAAACCAAACAAGTACAACAACCCCACAACAAGCAGCTTGTTATAGAAGTTTTCTACACTACTGGAAAACAAACCAAAAAACGAATTAACAAAAGTCACCCCTGGGAGAGGAGAGCTGCAGCTAAGATAAGCTTCCCAGGTGTCTGGAGGAGTGCAGGGAATGATGAGGAAATAGCTCTATCACATACACACACATTTGTTAGAGCACACACTGACACAGCTGGGAGACACTGACAGCTCTGCAGAGTAAGACTAATTTCTAAGCACTGAAAATCATCTTGGTGGAAGGCTTAGGAGTAAAAATTATCCAGCCAATCTGACAGAGTGGTCATAATTTTGGAGCCTAACATCTCAGTCATGCCTGAGCCACAAATTATCTTTCTGCCTCAGCAGAAAGCAGAGGTCTTCATGTTTTTTGTTGACAGGGCAGACTTGAATCACTTGCTACAGAGGTTTGGAAAGTAAGACAGGTGGGTTTTGCACCATGCTTACTGCTAGTGAAGACAGAGGCACAGGGCAAAGAGGGGAAAGATCCTGGCCTGTTCCCCACTTTGCTGGTTTCCCACAAGCTCTGAAATAGCCTTTCTGAAGCACTGTAAGGAAAATCCACAATTCCATGCACGTAAGCACAGCTAAATCTCCCAGCACTGTAAATGGAAGCAGGTGAAATAAAAGCCAATCCAGTATCCCTTCAACTAAACCTGGAGTATATCTCAGGTCGTCTCTCAAATTTTATCAGAAGATGGTACCACAAAGACAGCAAAAAACCTTCTCCTCAACTCCTCCCTCCTGGCTGGTAACTTCTGGCAATGAACACCTAAAACGTGCCCCAGAACCACAGCACCTACAGTCAGATTTTTCTGGTTTGGCGCCCAGAAAACAGCAGGTTTGTAGCAGGTATTTTACAGCATTAATTAATGAAAGCTATGCACCACTAATCTAAATGGGAGCCTGATGCTTCAATCCTAACCTGAGCTCCAGACACAACAATTCAGATCCCAAATTTTGCTGTGCTGATGAGGTGGGTAAGACACTCTGGGTGGGCTCTCACTCCTTCCCCCTCACAACAGCCACATCTGTGCACAGGAGAACTGCAGTGGCACCAGGAGGGTGCCCAAAACTGCAAGTGCTTTTAAATATCACAGTTCTCCCTCCTGCCCTAAACTGAATTTGCCCACAAAAGCAAGGCTGAATTTCCAAGGAGCTATTGGGGTGAGACACTTGCAAACCCTTCAGCTGACTTAGGGCACCTGTCAGTCATATAAACCCTCAGTTACCTTCAGAAGGCAGAGCAGCTGCAGTCACCAGGCTTGAGTGAATCAGCCTCACCTGCTCCACTGTGCACCAGAAGAGATGGCTGAGTTATTCCAGAGCTCCCTGTAGCCTCAGGCTCAGGTCTGCAGCACCACCACAGAACCTGTATTTATTTCCATGCTGGGCATTTGTTGTAAACTGCTAATCAATACCTGGAGGAAAACCCTCCCTTTGCTGAGTGATGCTGCTGCTACTGCCCAGAGGTTGCTTTTTGATCCTGATGGCTTTAGTCTCTGCTGCCACAGTGGGCAATATCACATCTCCCACTTGCCCTGGAGCTGTTTGTCCTTTTTGTTAACACAACAGGAATTGGAGTTTGGGGAGAAAAGTTCCTGCTTTGTTCTCCCTCTTTGTCTGCCATTGGCCACTGGGTCGTTCCTTCTTTACTTTGCAGGTAGTTTGTCCAAAGACATCAATGAGCTCTCCTGAGCCTGACAGTATATTAGAGATGGATTCCCTGATCCACCCTCACAGTGGGAACCCTCCCATCCCACGAAAAAACACTGTCTGCCCCTGTGGGACACACTCCCACTCCTCTCCTCTCCTCCCCTCCCCTCTGTGTGACCAGGGTAAGGACCAACCTCTCCAAGAACAAGGACCTTCTGAGGGGCTCAGGGCTGAGAGAAATCCTATAAGACACAGAACCCCAGAATGGTTTGGGTTGGAAAGGACTTTAAATATCATCCAGTTATGCCCCCTGCCATGGGCAGGGAAACCTTCCACTATCCCAGGGTGCTCCAAGCCCTGTCCAATCTGCCCTTGGACACCTCTAGGGATGGGACAGCCACAGCTTCTCTGGGCACCTTGTGCCAGGGCCTCACCACCCTCACAGGGAACAATTCCTTCCTAATATCCCATCTAAACCTTCCTAACATCTCATTTAAATATACACCCTTCCAGGAAACAGTCAGGTCTCTTTCCCAGCACTACAACACTGTCACCAACATCTTCACTCCCCACGGTGCCTGGCGCAGGCAGCAGCAGCAGTTCCTAGTGAAAGCTCTCTTGCCACAGGACATCAGCTGGTGCCACACATCCCCCAGGAGCTCACAGCATCAGCCATTTTCTACTCTGGGCCAGAAACAACCACCCCTCTTTCTCCTTCCTCCCCTCCAGCTCCAACACTTGGCTTTGCAAGGTCATAAACACTGAGGAGCAATTCCCAAGACAAGTCCAAAGCACTACTCTGACAGCCTTCAGCAGCACTTCAGAGGGATGTCAGCAGAAGTCCAAGAGATGAAACAAACCACCACGTCTCTCCTTCTGAGCCCAAAACCCTTCCAAGAACACACAGCTGTCACAGGGGGCAGCAGAGCTGGCTGGACTCTCGCACAGCTCCATTTTGCTGTAGCACATCCACAAAGTGCCCAGCCCAGGCTGTGAATCAATGACACTTTGTAGTATTTCATCTCTCCCCTCCTCGTCGTGCCTGCCTCAGGAATTCTTTATTCCCGGACTTTGAAGCGAGCTGCTCTGTTATCTAATTTGCTATCCCCAGCGGGTGAGGCACAGTGGCATTTTGGGTTCTTAAGATTGCCACGTACACAATTTTCCCATTAATTTTGATCCTGCTTTGAACAAACAGCACAGACAGCATGGTCCAGTGGTCCTTCCCACTAATAGCAAGAAGAAGCAGAGCACACAAATTCAGTTTGTGAGAAGCTGCACAAAGCTCATTAGGCTGGGGAGGAAGAGAGGTGGTAATGTAAATAAGAGAGTAACCTCATCAAAAGAGTATGTTTAATGCTAACAAGGAAAAAAAAAATCAGTGCTGCACCTGACATGAATATCATGAGTTTCCAGTAGCAGGTTCTGCATTAAGAAAAATGCAAAATTTGACAATGTGTCTCCAGCAGCTCCCCATACACATGTTCCATGCTTACAAACTATATATATATATATATACACACATATACACTATGCTACCCCGTGCTTCCACGCTTCCCCAGCTCACCTACTGCCCTCCTAGGAGGGCTACAGATGAAGCTGAGCATCCCAGCACATGCCCACAGACAATCTGTGAGAGACAGGCACACCCCCCAGCCATCAAAAAAACCCCCACTCTGTCTGCTCTCTCAGCCCTGATCAGAGGAAAAAAAAAAAAAAAACACTACTATGAAAACCACCCAAAGACAGATTTAGGAAATAAAATCCACAACTCTACCGTGCAGCAAAGCTCCTGGAGTTGGCCCCTGTCCCCTCTAGCACCTCATCATGCACCAAGGCCCATAATCTGCTTCTCTCTCTGCAAGGAAATCGCTGCCTTAGCACATCTTTTCTCTTCTCACCATCTCCAGTGTGTTACAGTCACTCCTTCCTTCTAAACCATCCCCAGGTGTTAAATACCTCACTAATCTCTGAGCAACTGTTCTCACCTGGCTTTGTAGTCTGATGTTTTTGGTTCTGATCAGAGGGTTTGTTTCCCCAAAAGCTTCCCTACCTTCTCTAATCCTACCCCATAAAACATTTGCACAGACAGACCTCACCTTTACATCCACACTCAGGGCCCCTCTCCTGTCCCCTTACTGCTTTTTTCCTGCAATTGCAAAGTCAGGAATAAAACCCTAGGACTTCCAGGAAAACAGAAATGGCAGACAAATGATCTGGGGACAGGCTTTTAGCACAGCCTGTTGCAGTAGGGACCTACAACCTGAACAGGGTCTCTCCATCAGGAACTGGAGTGATAGAACAAAGGGGAATGGTTTTCACCTGAAAGAGGAGAGATTTAGAGGGGATATTGGGAAGAAATTCTTCTGTGTGAGAGTGGAGAGGAACTAGAACAGGTTGCCCAGAGAAGCTGTGTCTGATCCATCCCTGAAAGTGTCCAAGGCCAGGCTGGACAGGGCTTGGAGCAGCCTGGGAGAGTGGAAGGTGTCCCTGCCCATGGAAGGGCATGGCACTGGATGGGGTTTAAGATCCTTTCCAACCCAAACCATTCCATGATCTCCAGCAATGTGGCTGGAGAGACACCCTCAATGCAAGCAGGTCCCAGAAATGGCACCGATGTTCGGATGGCTTTGGAACACAACCAAAGGATCTGGAAATGCTTCTCGTGGGAAACAACTTCATCCTAAAGGTGCAGCTGAAGAGCTGCTCTGCAGGGCTGGCAGGGCCAGGAACCACTCCTGGTTTTCGGGACCAGGTGAGTTTCTAAAATCCCCCACCCTATGCCCTCCTGCCAGGGACTGCCGTTTCACGAACATTCCCGGTTTTCCAGCATTTTCCTGACCCCTAGTGACAAGACGCGGCTGTACAGCCGCCGCTTAACACGCAGTGCCGAACTCTCCCTGAATAAACAAGGAACAAAACTCTTTAACATGGGAAAACGGTTTCCAGATCTGTCAAGATACTCACCCTCGGCAACCCCTGCAAATCTGCCAGAAAATCCAACCTGTTTAACAAAGAGACTCAAATTTGGGCTGAAAGTCAGGAAACAAGCTGAATGGATACAAGAAGCTTCCCTTGCGCCGGGCTCCAGCTGTGCCCAGGGAAGCTGAGTTCCAGGACTAATCCATCAGCAAACCAGACAAAACAAGGCATGGGGAGGGGGCAGTTTTGATGGATTGCCTTCCCTGAGGGCAAATGCATCCTGCTGCAAGGGCCTGGGTGACCTCGGCAAGGCCATAAACTCACGGCTGTCCCCTACGGACCGTGGAGCCAACTCCTGGGACGCCGGCGGACAGGACCTGTGCCACAGGGGTACATCAGCTGCCAGGACCCAGGGCCCTTGTGTTTGGTTTCAAGGGCAAACACAGAATCCAAACAGGATTCTTCTGTCCCAACTCTGAGTTTCCTATTCTAAACCATGCCAGCTTTCTCCATGAATGGGCTTGGAATGGGAGGTGTCTTCCAGCATCAGTCTGACACAGGACAAGGGATCCATGGCGATACCCTGGACTCAGGTTTGCATCATCATCCTCCTCTGGGAATCCTCCCTTCAATGAAACACTGCTCACTCCTATATGCTCTGATCTCCCTGAAAGCAGTCACCTCCCACTTTGGGATTCATGTGTTCGACATATTAGAAGTGGTTATGCCATTTTATTCACCTTATTTTCCACGCAGGGTACTCTGCCTGAGACAAAAGACCTTAACCTGACACAGTGTGAGCAGGGAAAAGCCCCAGTTCCGGCCATCCTCCGATTTATTTTGTTCATTGCTCTGAGGGCCTCACTGATTTTGATAAAACACTGCTACGAGAGGAAATCTCGCACATAATTAATTAATTAATTATTCATTTCTGTTTATTGGGCCCTTCTGTCAACTTAAACTTGTCACACCTGCCATAAATCCCCTCCATGCTAAACAAACTCTTTAATTAAATCTATTGTGCCATGAGAGCAATGTTTCAGATTGCAGATGATGAAAGTGTTTGGCCCACCCTGGTTTAAAACACCCTTTGTGTCACAGCTTCTCTAGCCAACCTGTGCCAGGGCCTCCCCATGCTCACGGAGAAGAATTTCTTCCCAATGTCCCATCTATCCCTGCAAAAGCAAATTTTGAGATGGGAGACAGAACACTGCTCCCAAGCATAGCAGCTTTCAGGGTCAGATATTTTTTGCTAAAGAGTTATTGACAAAATATCAGTAGTGAGTGATAGGAGACCTCCCTCCAAATATGCAGAATACTGTACACATGTCAGTTTAGCTGCCACCAAAAGCAACACAGCTGTAATACAGACAAAAAGGAGAGGGGAAAAGGGCAAAAATCTGTTCCCAGTAAACAGGTTCACCCCTTGCACAGGGTGCAACCTGCTCTGAGCAAACACCTTGCCCAACACCCCTCAATTAATCATTAAAAACAAACCTAAAGGGTCCCATTTCAGAAAGGGAAATTAAAACAGTGCAGAAGGTGAACTTAGAGGTGCAGGAGTCAGCCAAAGGTTTCCTCTGGACACAATTCCACACTGTAGAGTGAGGAAAATCTCAACTGCCCTGTTGTTGCTTTTCAGGACCAGTCCCTCCCTGCAAGAGACCCCTCCCATGAACGGTTGCCAGTTAGGGCTGGATTCAGCACCCAGGAGAGAAAATGCCATTACAAAGCAGCTGAGCAATCGGAAGATGGTGTAAGGAATCCTTTTTCTCCTGATGTCGGCCTCCTCTAGGGAGCTGAGGTGGNAGGGTACTCTGCCTGAGACAAAAGACCTTAACCTGACACACAGTGTGAGCAGGGAAAAGCCCCAGTTCCGGCCATCCTCCGATTTATTTTGTTCATTGCTCTGAGGGCCTCACTGATTTTGATAAAACACTGCTACGAGAGGAAATCTCGCACATAATTAATTAATTAATTATTCATTTCTGTTTATTGGGCCCTTCTGTCAACTTAAACTTGTCACACCTGCCATAAATCCCCTCCATGCTAAACAAACTCTTTAATTAAATCTATTGTGCCATGAGAGCAATGTTTCAGATTGCAGATGATGAAAGTGTTTGGCCCACCCTGGTTTAAAACACCCTTTGTGTCACAGCTTCTCTAGCCAACCTGTGCCAGGGCCTCCCCATGCTCACGGAGAAGAATTTCTTCCCAATGTCCCATCTATCCCTGCAAAAGCAAATTTTGAGATGGGAGACAGAACACTGCTCCCAAGCATAGCAGCTTTCAGGGTCAGATATTTTTTGCTAAAGAGTTATTGACAAAATATCAGTAGTGAGTGATAGGAGACCTCCCTCCAAATATGCAGAATACTGTACACATGTCAGTTTAGCTGCCACCAAAAGCAACACAGCTGTAATACAGACAAAAAGGAGAGGGGAAAAGGGCAAAAATCTGTTCCCAGTAAACAGGTTCACCCCTTGCACAGGGTGCAACCTGCTCTGAGCAAACACCTTGCCCAACACCCCTCAATTAATCATTAAAAACAAACCTAAAGGGTCCCATTTCAGAAAGGGAAATTAAAACAGTGCAGAAGGTGAACTTAGAGGTGCAGGAGTCAGCCAAAGGTTTCCTCTGGACACAATTCCACACTGTAGAGTGAGGAAAATCTCAACTGCCCTGTTGTTGCTTTTCAGGACCAGTCCCTCCCTGCAAGAGACCCCTCCCATGAACGGTTGCCAGTTAGGGCTGGATTCAGCACCCAGGAGAGAAAATGCCATTACAAAGCAGCTGAGCAATCGGAAGATGGTGTAAGGAATCCTTTTTCTCCTGATGTCGGCCTCCTCTAGGGAGCTGAGGTGGCCATCAATTGCTCTGCACTGGCAGCACACGTGTCACCAAGGGACATAGGATGAGATCCCAGGCAGGCTGGAGCAAAATCCAATGAAGGCAAAGCCAGGTAGCATGAGGGATTTACTTCCTGCTCATCTCCAGATCATCAGGAAGGCCAACAGAGGCACTGTCACCCTGCCCAGCTGCCCTCAGTTCACCTGCTCAAACTATTATTTACAGGGGCTCTTCCGCTGGGCTGTGATGAAACTACCAATCCTGCACTTCCAACTTAGGCCAAGAAAATATTCTGCTGGCCTTTCCCAACCCCACCTCCTGATTTCATTGCTGGGAACCTCAGAGCGCACCTCTTCCTGCCATCCACAGCAAAGCTTCCAGCCCTCCATCTGCACACAATTATTTTCTTCTGAGGTGCTTCATTGCTCTCCAAGGCTTTTCTCCCTGGACAGACACTCAGGATCTCCTAGAACACAAAAGATGCTCATTTTTTCGTATTCATTACCCTGGCAAACAAACCTACAGAAGGAAAAAAAAAAAAAAAAAAAAGGAAAGGAAAGATTTGCTTCCCTCTAACTTGCCTGCTGGAAAAACAAATCATCTCTGCGGTACCCACAATCCCTTACAGTAGAAAACAAAATGTGCCCATGAGTATATACAAGGGATGTATGTCACACTGTATTAAAAAAAAATTTAAAATCTGGAATTAGTTGCTTCAAAGGTGAAGAAAGCCATGAGAGAATAGCAGGGGGCTGAATTTCTGTCTGCCACATACACCAGCACAGTAAAAAATTGTCGTCAGCACTGGAAAACTGCCCATCATGTGAGTGGGTTTAGCAGATGACAAGCTGCAGGACATGGGCACAAATCCATCTGGCCTGGAGAGGAAAAATGCCAGGGAGCAGCACTCAGCATCCATGAGGACACCACTCCCTCAGACACGGCAGAAAACACCTTTCAAACGCTGGGAAGTGTTTCGTGGGGCATTTTGCCTTTTCCGCCCCATTTCCGCGGCTCTCACTCGCCATGCTGCGACACAATCCGGGCCGTCCCAGACCATGGAGCCGGTGATTATCGGTGCAGAGCTCATGGACACACCATCACCCTCCTCACTGGCTTCAGCTGCCCCCTGCCTCCCGCTCCCCCTTCTCCTTGTGCCCAGGTTAAGGAAGCGACCCGCAGGACAGGGGTGCGCCGTCCGGGGGCAAAATGCATCGTGGCTTCGTCGTGCAGGGCTTCCAAGAGACCCTGTGCGGGCATCCCCCGAGCCCCGCGGGGCCCCACGCCAGGTGGCCAGCGCTGGGAAGGCTCGGCTGGCCGTGGGTGGACCCGGTAGCCTCGCCACGCCTCCCGCCATCCCGGACAAGCCGCGGCGGCGGCGGGACCCGGCCCGGCGAGCATCACCCGACCCGCAGCGGGAACGGAGGCCACGGAGAGCCGCGGGCCATGGTAAGTCGCTGCTGGGAAAGCCGGCTGTTTGCTCTGCCTTTTGCAAGGCAGAAATGTTTCAGCGGCGGCTCGAGGCTCCGAGGAGAGGCAGGAGGGAAGGGAGAAAGGAGCAGAGCGCTGCGCTGTGGTTAATCAGTAACCGGCTGCTGCTGAATTTCCAGAGGCAGCGCTCTCCAGGCTCATTCCTCTGCGAGGGGGAGGGAAAGGGGCCGCCAGCAGCGACCCCCCATCACATTCTGTGGGGCATGGACGACTCCCACATCTGCACAGCCCTGCAGTACACCCGGGCCGGCTGGAAATCGGCTTTGCCACAGCAGCAAAAGACCGGGGGCCTTGTGAAATACACCACTGCAGCCCTGCCCGCTCGCCCAGAGCTGTCCCTTGTACCTTCTCCTAGGTGGAATTTCTCCCTTTCTTAGGAAAAAATTCTTTCCTGTGAGGGTGGGCAGGCCCTGGCACAGGGTGCCCAGAGCAGCTGTGGCTGCCCCTGGATCCCTGGAAGTGCCCAAGGCCAGGCTGGACAGGGCTTAGAGCTCCCTGGGATAGTGGGAGGTGTCCCTGCCCATGGCAGGGGGTGGCTCTGGATGGGCTTTAAGGTCCCTTCCCACCGAAACCATTCCATGATTCTATAAAAGGGAAGATTTTAGAGCAAAGAGGGTTCAGATTCTCCCAATTTCCCTTGCTGGTTCCTTTCCCTCAGTTGCGCAATGCATCTACTTGGTTTCCTGCTGGCAAAAAAAAAAAAAAAAAAACCAAACAAAAATAAAAATCCCACGTTTTTAGCAGTTGAGAACCAGCAAAGGAAAACAATATTATTTTATTTCCCTAACGAGAAGAATGTGTTTTAAAGGAGTGAGAGCATGTTAAAGCATTAACATGCCATCCTGATGAAACCACAGCAGGCGTTTCAATGTCCTGTGGTGGAGAAGGATGGATTGGAGCAGGATGGAGGGCATGGGGGTGCACCAGGCAGAGGGTTTGCCCTCTGACACAGCCAGAGGAGCTGGCTCTGTGTGCCAAACCTCAGCCTGCCCATGCCTCCCGCTAATGCTGGGAGGAGCTGGGCTGGAAAAAGCCCCGGGGGCCATCCTCCCACAGAGTCATAATGGAGAAGAAGAACAATTACACCATGTCCCGTTGTTGCTCTGCCCAGGGAAGGCTGGTTTGGAACCCAGCCCCCTGCATCCATACCCCTCTGCTCCAAGCAACGACTCCAGCATTTACCTTTCCTTTCTTCAGCACAGACAAGGAGCAGGTTTCAGCCCCTGGTCCCAAATCCTGGTGCAGCCCCTGCCCTATTCCCACCAGAGCCCCCGCGGGTGCCCCCCTGCCAGCGCCTCGTGCAGAGCCATCCTCTGTCCCCACGTTATCCAGTTGCTAAGCTACCTGTGCCAGGCTTATCACANGACTCCAGCATTTACCTTTCCTTTCTTCAGCACAGACAAGGAGCAGGTTTCAGCCCCTGGTCCCAAATCCTGCAGCCCCTGCCCTATTCCCACCAGAGCCCCCGCGGGTGTCCCCCTGCCAGCGCCCCGTGCAGAGCCATCCTCTGTCCCCACGTTATCCAGTTGCTAAGCTACCTGTGCCAGGCTTATCACACCATCAGCAGGGAAGGGCAAGGGCTGAGGGTTTATTAAACTAAGTCATGTTTACTCACTGCCTTCCCTCCCAGCCCAGCATGCCGTTGACATCTGGGGGGTGGGGAGGGCGTAACAGAGCTGGGGCTGGCAGGAGGTCATCCAAAATATGCAGAGGCAAGGCAGGCCTTCCTCAGAAATCCTGCAGCTGCAACGCCAGGGGGACAGGAGGCATCCTACCCCCAGGCACCCCACATTAGTGTTCAGTGACACCCTGGCACTCTCCATTCCATGCAGTCTTAAGGGTCATGGATACACAGACAGGTAGGCACCCACAGAGCCATGGGAATGGGGTATCATCTTTCAAATCTTCCCCAAAACATGCAAGAACCACCCACACAAACATCAGTTTTGCAGCTGGTTCTTGGGTTTTGTGCAGCCTGGGAGCAGGAAAAGCAGAGGAGAGGATGATTTGCCTCAGTTGCCCAATGCCATTTCTGAGCATTGATGCCCAAGCAAAGCATCTCAAAGGGGCTGCTGACCAAATACCCACAAAAAAACTGGGCCAGATTTGTCAAGACTCATTTCCAACTTGCCACACGTAGCTCTACAGCACATAAAGGAAAAGAAATTGCAAAGAGGTCTGCATCATCACCAGCTGGAAAGATCAACTCACCCAAAACTGCCAGAGCTCAAGGAGCGTTTGGACAATGCTCTCAGGTACATGGTGAGATTCTTGGGGCTGTCCTGTGCAGGGCCAGGAGTTGGAGTTTGATGATCCTTGTGGGTCCCTCCCAACTCAGAACAATCTGTGATTCTGTGAAAGAATTTTAATTGCAAGAACGTAACATTTCAGAGAGCAGTGCCCCTCTGCACTGGCTCCTGCCTCCCCCGCTGAGCCAGAGCAGAGCTGGCTCAGGCAGCCTCCATCCCCAAGAGCTTCCTTTCAGTTTCATCTCTGCCTATAAACACTCCTCAAAACCAAGAACTGCTGCTTCCCCACTACCACCCCTTAAAAACTGAGTACCAGCAGCCCTGCCCAAGGCAGAGTTCAGCCACAATCCCCTCCTCTGCCCTTTGTTCCTCACAGGCAGAAAAAGCCTCTTAAAATCCATTGAAATATAAAGGAGATGGAAAAAGGAGCTGAACTGTAGCTTAGAAGTGGTGTGGATCAGAGATGAGTCACACTTTCTCCTCAAGAGCAGGCTCCAAATAAATAAATAAATAAATAAATAAATAAGCCCTCCTGCTTCAGAAACCCTAAAGCAACTCTCAGATCTAAAAATGGTCACAAGAGCTTCAGCTTTTTAAGTTTGGTTAGTTGGTTTTTTTTTCCTCCAGAAGACTGAATGTAAAAGAAAATGTATTTTGAAGTTTAACTTCACACAGGTATCACTTCTTAGTACCTCAGGCACTGTGGGATGTGTTGCAGGTGAGAGGACAGAAGGGACCAGCAGGACTTCTTGGTACATGAAATACAGGATGTATTCCAGGCAGGGAGCAGAGGACTTTGATATTTCAACCCTCCCACCCACTCTGCAGCTGCCTCCGTGTTCCCACAACTCCGTGACCCACAGGATGCCTCATTGCTCTGAACATCTGCTTCATGCCATTTCTGCACACACTGACCTGCTCCTCTCCCCTTTCCCTTCCTTGCCAGGCAGGAAAAGCCCACAGGCTGAGCACAGAGGAGAGGGAGCAGCTGCTGCCAAACCTGCGAGCCGTGGGGTGGAACGAGGTGGAAGGCAGAGATGCCATCTTCAAAGAGTTCCACTTCAAGGACTTCAACCGGGTACGAGCACCAGGGACACGGAGTTTTACAGACTGGGACACCCGGTTTGCAGAGCAGAGAGTCCCCTCTGCGAAGCTCAGCCAAAGAAAGCACTCTGTGTCTCTCCTGAAATGGAATGGCTGAGCAAAATAACCTACCCATGACACTAAAGTGCTCAACCCAGCACAGAGTTTGTCTGGGAAACACTCCTCAGGAAAAGGAAAACCCATAGAAAACTCCCAGAATATCCCAGGCCTTGCATTTGGTTGGGTAATGTAGACATAGACAGTGTAAAATTAATAGTGATGGGGTGAAAACCAATATATTGCAGGACAAATGGTTCAAAGAGAACTTTCCTTCTTACCCTGCAGGCCTTTGGCTTCATGACCAGAGTGGCTCTACAGGCAGAAAAACTGGATCACCATCCCGAATGGTTCAATGTGTACAATAAGGTAAGAAACACACATGGTGGGGACAAAGCAGAGCACTTCAGGGAGCAGCTCCCTTTTTTGAGCGATGAAACAGGAGCAGCAAGTCCTCTTCTTATCAGCAGGACCTCTTCCCTCAGATGCCATTCCCATATTACAGCCAGCCTACAGCTATCACAGATCCTCTCCTCCTCCTCCTCCTTTTCCCCATCCAGCTGAGCAGTAGCTGTCGAAGGCCAGCACCAGAGTTGCTTTTTAAAATCTGTATCAAGTAGCAGCCACAGGAAAAGCTTCTGGGGTAAGAGTGAGTTGAAAATGGGCACAGGTGGCTGCTGTGACCAAGGCAGGGGTGGCAGTGACAGCTTGTGGCCAGGATGAGCCGTAGGAAGGAAGAAAACCAGGCAAAGTGCCAGAGTGCCTCTGCCACCCCAGGGCATTTTGCTAACAAGTTTGGAGTTACTGCCTCATTAGAGGCAGCGCTGGAGAAACCAGCCCTGCTGTTTCTGTCAACAACACTTGGCCTGTCTGTCTGCCTTAGGTTCACATCACCTTGAGCACCCACGACTGCGGGGGTTTATCGGAGCGAGACATCAACCTGGCCAGCTTCATCGAGCAGGTGGCAGCTTCCCTCTCCTGACCAGGGCTACAGGCAGCCAAAACCCCCCTGTTCCACTGTGTCCTGCCTAGATGGCTGCACCCAGAGCCTTTTCCTACTTCCAAGCTAGATCCTGGATCCAGACAGCCCGACACCTCGCCAGCCTCTCCAGATGGAAGCAGCTCAGATGGATGGAGGCACTTCTTAGGAAGCATGTATCCATCTCTGACCTTGCAAATTCCACCCTTAAACCCTTCCTTAGCCATGTGATCCCACACCCCCAGCTGCTGAGCCTCTTACCAGGAGTCAGTCATATCACAGTCACGGTTGGAAGGGACACTAAAGATCACCTCATTCTACCCCCTGCCCATGGGCAGGGACACCTTCCACTGTCCCAGGCTGCTCCCAGCCCCATCCAACCTGGCCTTGGACACTTCCAGGGATCCAGGGGCAGCCACAGCTTCTCTGGGCACCCTGTGCCAGGGCCTCGCCACTCTCACAGCGTGGAATTTCTTTCCAATATCCCATCTAAACCTATTCTGTATGAATCCATTCTCCCTTGTCCTGTCACTCCATGCTCTCGTAAGAAGTCCTTCTCTGTGTTTCTCGTCAGTTCCTTCAAGTACTGGAAGGCAGCAATTGGGTCATCCCAAAGCTCATCTCCTCCGGGCTGAACAATGCAAATTCCCTCAGCCTTTCCTCACAGCAGAGGTGCTCCATGCCCTCAGATCATCTTGGTGCCTCCCCTGGATTCGCTCCAACAGGTCAATGTCCTTCCAGAATCAACTTATACCACTGCAGCAGCAAATCTGCCCAGATCCTGCCTCCATCCAGCCCCTGTTGCTCCTCACCTCCTGGAATGTGCTTTCTGCCTAAAACATGTTTTGTGAACCCTTTGGCTTCCCCGTAACCGAGCAGCAACGTGCTGTGCAATTTGTCATGGCTGTAACTCCTCTCTAGCAGTATTACACCAGGCACGTGGTCTCACCCCAACTGGAGCCAGCCTTTAGTAGGATACCAACTGAAAATGTTTACAATAAACATCTCGTTTAACCTGATGGCTCTTTGCAAAGAGGCCTCACTGATCAAATGGCACCAACAGGTTTTCCCAAGGGCAGGTACTGCCCTGACTACTCTCAAGAAGGTGCTTCTGCCACAGAAAAACCACACAGAAATGGCGGGTGCCTTCACCTCAGAGTAACTGGGGTCTGAAAGACAGAGATGATCAAAGCCAGGGCAGGTAAAAACTCTGTGGCACAGCTGTGCCACAGCCAAGGCACAAACACAGGCAAAGTATAACCAAAGGGCACAAAAGCAGCACAGCAGGGGCAGGGGCTGCTTAGAGTGGAATACTTCCCAAAAAGAGGTTGTGGGTGGATTTGGTGGTGCAAGATCTTCACTGACACAATGAACAATGTCATGTGAAACCAAATGCATTTGCTTTCAGCACAATCGTCTGGGGAAAAAGACTACAAACACCCAGTTCAGGTCTTTTCTTCTTCTCTTTTTTTAACCCTTTAAAGTTCTACAAAGTAGTAATAGAAAATCCATAGCTCTTAACTTCCAGCATCTTTGAACATCAAACACAAGATGAAGACAGGGACACCACCTTCATTTTGACAGGACAGAGCAGCCCTCAGGCAGAGTTAGTAAGATTCATAAACCATCCTGTCACAGACTAGGCTGTGCATGAGCAAATTCCAGGAACAACAGGTCCCCACTCATTCAAACAAGCACTGAAGCAGAGAAATAAGAGCTCAGTGAGCCTAGATAGCTAAACGCACCATTTTAATACAAACCAGGCCCATTTTCACCAGCTCTCCAGCTATTTCAGCCTCCACTTCAACAGTGGCAAATCAGAGCAAAGCAGAAAACTGCCATCAGATCAACTCATCCCATTTGTCCATTAAAAAGTCCTCGTGGATTTATTGGGCAAGGTATTATTGTGTTGTACGCAATCCTTCCACTCCCCTCTCCCCCAAGTCATCAGAAAAGTGCAGATGAAATCCATGGCATGAAGACACACATCTCTTCTTGGTCCATCCCATTGGATATTCTTCATTCTAGTACCTAAGAACAGGTGATCCCTTGGGAGTGCTTTGTACAAGCAACGAACTGGGTGTCCCACTTGGAAAACCTGAAAATCCCACAGGAATTAACAGTGGCAAGGATCCCTCCAGGTCTAAAAGTACCGTCCAGTTTCAGATCATAATCCAGTTCATCAAATTCTTCTTTTTTTTTTTTTGTCTTTGAAACACAGTCACACAGCCTGTAAATCCGTTTTTCCAAGACCATTTGGCATGATAAAGTAGATGCAGATGACATGTTAGGTGGCAAGGATGAATAAAAACTACACACCAGGGCCTATTCCCGACCACAGGATTACATTTACAGTATAGGACAAATACACATGGAACAATTAAACCCACAAATATTATTAATAAGCAAAGCCCAGAACAGAATACATTGACTTAGAAATAACATCTTCAAATACATCCAAAAATGTGAAATGGAGCACTGATCTGTTAGATCCACCTACTTCCTGGGAGGAATATGCAACCAGGGAAGGAAGAGAAGGGAGTTTCGCTCTCCTTCAGCCCACCCCAATCCACCCCTTCTTTCTTTTAAAGCAGAAACAAAAAGAGTACCTCCCTTTTTTTTTGTTTGTTTTGTTAAATCTCGGTTCCAAAGAGAACCATCACAGTAGCCAGACACTGAAGACTGTCTCCAAAGTACTGCAAACTCAGAGATACAGTAATGGTCACATTGGCAAGACCTTGAGAGAATAAATAGGTCCAGTACAAACTGCCAGAGCCAATATCACCATCAAGAGACTCGGGCAATTCAGTGATTTCAAAAAGGCTCAGAGACTTGCATGAAGTCATCAAGCTCAGGGCAGATGGCCAAAATGCTTGTGTCTCCTAGCACAGGGAACAAAGCTGTTGGAAAGTCAGGATCCTTCCCGCAATGGCTGGGCCCAAGGCTGCGCTGGTTTGTGCAGGATCTGGTCAGTGACCTTCTCATTCCTTAAAATTCCTGTGCTTCAGCCAGGGTCAGCTTCAGTCTAACAGGCTACAGCAGAGAGATGCCTTCAGATGCCCTGCACAGCACTGTGCAGACACAGCATGAAGTCTTCACCCATATGCAGGATTCTGCCTGGGAAACTCTCTGCTCCATGCAAAAAGCTGAGAGGAAACATGGGAAAGCCCTGCAGGAGTAACTCCAACGCTACTTGAGAGATTCTGGCTTGTCCTCGAGGCCACAGCTGCCTCACAAGGCTGCACTAGGAAAACTCTCTCACCCTAAAAACGGCGGGGAAAAATAGGAAGGCTGAGCCATGTGCCCAAGGCTGGAACACCTCCAACTTCTTGCTGCATCCTTTCCTCTGCTTCTCCCAGCATCTTTGTAATACTGTGAAGAAACTTGGCTCATTACAGCTACTATCCTACCTAACAGGCAAGGGGTGCTTCCTCTCTGAGACCAGCCTGCCTTTGAGGTTTGTTTTCAGAATTAGTACCACAAAGAAACGACCACAACCAAGGTCGTGGTCAAACAGCTGAACCCTCCAACCCTCCCTGGCGTGCCACCAAAAAAAAAAAAAAAAAAGCCAGAGAAGCATCAAGGCACAATGGTGAATGCCCTTTTTGAGAATGTGCCTTAAAAGAATCAGTGCAAAGAGCTGAGATTACTGCTATTACAAAAGTCACCTTTTTGATAGTAAAAGACCGTGGTAAAAAAAAAAAAAACGTCTGCACATGACGTCCCTGGCTGTGACAAGGGCCAGGGCCTGGCTGGCTCTGCTACAGCATCGTGAGGGGACAGTGTCAAACCTTCAAGTTCTGAACAGTGAAATGAGCTTTGCACCTCCCTCCAGATTTGTGCAAGGGAAAACAGCACTCCTGGGTGGTCAATGCACGTCTTCTACAAGAGGCAGGGCAGCAAAACAGCCACAATGTACCTGGGGTTTTCAGTACCATCCAGTTCCTCTCCCTACACCACCTGCTTGGTTTCTATCTCTGCTGTTGTTCAAGAGATTCCAGAAAAGGATTTAGTGTTGTTTTTTTCTCCCCCTCAGCAGATATTGATTGCAGTCTCACTGAGATCTCCAGAGGGCATTTCAAAAGGGGGCCATGACTACCTTCCTTCAGCCAATTTTTCAGCTCTGCATTACACAGATATAAGGCTCCCAGCACGGTCTGTTAAATGCAGCAGCTTACAGGAATACTCAGGAGAAAATAAAATTTCCAATTCACTGTCTACCATTAATTTCCAGGAAGACTGGAGCCGTGGAACACGATGTGAGAACTCAAATTTAACACTTGGCTGGACACTGGCTGAACACCAGGTCTGAGGAGCAGAAACAACTCGGAATGAAGTGACATGCAGAATACCTGAGGAATTTGGAGCTGTGGAATGGACATTCAGTTCACCATCAATAGCCATGATGAAAACAGGCAGGGGGGAGGGAGGAAAAGCCCTGAAACTGCAATTGGGCGTGAAAACAATGCAGATTTCAGAACAGACTAAGACAGGGAAGGAATTTTTCCAGATCAAGCCATCCTCAGACCTGCAACTGTAGGAACAAAGGAACTGCAATCTCTTTCCCTAGGAGACCACCTCTGGAACCACCCCAGTGCTGGCTGGCAAGGCACCAGTTGTTGCAGCACAGTCAGTGGTGGCCGGGAGAGCCGTTCATGTGCTTTTCACTGCTGGGAACATCCGTGCTGTAGAGGCCATCCAGGTAGGCCTGGGAAATCTCTGCTACCAGGCTCCTGTCTGGGACGGACTGCGCCATTCCGTAGATGGCTCCCTGAGCACAGAAGAGCAGGCTGTTAGACAGGAGAAACACCCTCAGCCCAAACTCCCCCTCCCTGTGTGCTGGCCTCCTCACCATGCCAGTGGTCTTGGCACTGAGGTCCTTCATGATGTCCTGGATGCTGTCCCTGACATCCTTCAGGAACTGCTCAGCAACGCCGGGCTTCGTGTGCAGCTGCGTGATGCAGAGATGGATGCTGGGCAGGCAGGGCAGAGGGCAGAGATAAATCACCTCCAGTACACACAGCTCCACGTTTTCTGAGCACCCAACAGCAGCTGAGCCCTTCTGTGGCCAGTGATAATTCTGTATCTCCTTAAAACAGCATTCCCACTAAGGGTAATCCCTGCAAAATGCCTGCTAGAACCAGCTCCTTCTTCCTTCCTTCTTTCCTGACTTCATAATTAGGTTAGAGTTTCTCACCTCATTCCAGGTACTTCTGGTGAGAAAAATGCAGCTTCCTGCAAGCATGGTGACCCCTGCCGTCATTTCCCTCTCCTTCCTCTGCAGGTTCTAAGCCATCGCCAGAAGGAAGCACCCACCTCTGATCTATCACCTCAGGCTCTCTGGACTTTGCTTCACATTTGGCCAGTCAAAATTGTTTTTGGTGCAGCTGCATCTGGGAGCACTTTTGCCCACAAAAGCCCAACTTCCCACTTAAGGAAAGTCTCTGACAAAGACTAATTTGCATTGAAAATGACCAGCCCTTGTTTTAATTTCCTTCATCTTCAGTGGGCAGGAGGAAGACAGTAAAAATAAACAAATCAATCTACAAACCCTCAGTTAACTAAACATGAGATAGAGCCTTTGTTATTTATATTTTTCTGCTTGTATTAAATAGAGGTAAATAGAAAGGGAGCCTCAGATATGTCCTCTGCCAGGCTCATTAAAATTACTATTACTTTATCTTCACTGCTGTATAATGGCAATGACAAAAGTGATTCCTGCTCTGCAGAGGAAAATCCTGCATACGATTTATCAGCTATGGACAACAGTACTCAGCAAATCACGAGAGCTACACGGCCTGAAGTTGACCACCTTACATACCCTGGCTAAATACATTACTCCCTGGTCTCCATATACTCACCTTGGTGGGAACTGTAGGACATTCAAGTTCCATCCTTTTGCAGCTAAAAAATTAGATAATCGATAGATGTCAAAAGTGTCTGAGCCAACGGAGAGGACAGACACCTCTGGCTTCCCAAAAATGAAGATGCTGTCAATTTTTCTCAACCTTGAAAAGAAGGAGGAGAAGAGAAATGACTGATCAGGGTTGCAGGGTTCAGACATTTCTGTCCACCCAGCTGGAGCCTCAAAGGAAAAGCTACAGAAGGGAACAGATGGCAGCACATTCCCACGCAAAAATCGTGCACGCAGGCCAGGCCATTGGGACTTGCCAGAGGACGGGGGTCATTACATACCCTAAAGTCAAGTAAACTCAGGAAGAAATGGAAAAGAAGAAAGACAGAAAAGCAAGAAAATCAGCTTCTCTTACACAGCCACCCAAGCATCCCAGCAAGGAAGAGTATTACCCTTCTTTTGTCCTCCCTCCAGATTCCCCCTCAGCCACAGCTGAGGCAGAAGGAATTCTCAAAGCCTAGCTGAATGAAGGTGCCTGCACTGCTCCCATCTGTCCCTCAGCTATCTGGGCACACACAAACATTCTCCCAGAACTGCACAGTAGGTCCCACCCAGCAGGTACCAGGGAAAAACAAACCAAAAGCAGTTTGGGAGGAGGAGGAGTCCAGCCCAGGGCTGGAGAGCAGGACCCAAACAGTGAGGCACCCACGTACTCGGATTCGAGGAAACGGGCTGTTGTAATGATCCTCTTGGTAGCCTCAACATAGCCCGACTCTCCGATGTGCAGCAGGGTTGCCCAACATGCAGCTATGATCCCACCAGGCCTGGAGCCTGCCACGGAGGGGGAGGCATAAATTCCTCCTTGCCAGTCAGGGGCTATGAAGAACTGGTACTTCCTGTACTCCTTGTCGCTGTAGAGCACCACCGAGGAGCCCTTGGGAGCGTAGCCATACTGCAAGGGGCACAGAAAGGGTTAGAAAGCAGCAGGAGGGCACATCCAAGTCCTCACCAAGATCCCATCTGTTGAGCTGCTGGAGAGCAGAAGGCTCTGAAGAGGGCTTGGGACAGGCTGGATCCATGGGCAGAGGTTCAGCAAGGCAAAGTGCCAGGTCCTGCCCTTGGGTCACAGCAACCCCCTGCAGCTCCAGGCTGGAGCAGAGGGCCTCAAAAGCTGGAAAGGGCCTTAGCGTGCTGGTGACAGCGGCTGTACATGAGCCACTATGTGCCCATGTGGCAGTGGCACCTAGCCTAGATCAGGAACAGTGTGACCAGAAGGACCAGGGCAGGGATTGTCTCTCTGTGCTGGGGGCCCTTGAGTGCTGTGTCCCATTCTGGGCCCCCCAGGAAGGACGTGGAAGGGCTGGAGCATGTCCAGGGCAGGGAACGGAGCTGGGCAAGGGGCTGGAGCCCCAGGAGAGGCTGAGGGAGCTGGCAAAGGGGCTCAGCCTGGAGAAAAGGAGGCTCAGGGGGGGCCCTTCTAGCTCTGCACAACTCCCTGACAGGAGGGGACAGCCAGGGGAGGTCAGGCTCTGCTCAGAGAAAAAAAGTGACAAGACAAGAGGAAACAGCTTCAAGTTGTGCCAGGGGAGGTTAAGGTTGGAAATCAGGAGAAATTTCTTCGGGGAAGAGGAAAAAGGGGCTGTCAGGGTTGAAGGAGCTGCCCAGGAAGGTGGTGGAGTCTCCATGCCTGGACGTGGCACTCAGTGCTCTGGTCTGGTTGATAAGGTGGGGACTGGTCACAGGTTGGACTCAGTCTTGGAGACCTTTTCCAACCTGAGGGATTCTGTACTTGGGCACACTGCACAAAGCACGTGAACAGAGCAGCCCCTACCCCTGCACCTCAGTGCTCCTCCACACAGCAGGGAAGAAATGCCTGAAGGCCAGGATGGCAACAGGAATCACACCCCAAAAATGAAAGCACTGGAAGACCCTTCTCCCCTCCCCTTACCTTGTGAGTGTCAGCAGAAATGCTGGTCACACCTTCCACACGGAAGTCAAAGGGACGCTTCAGGGGGAACCCTGCCTTGTCCATGAAAGCAATAAGGAATCCACCCAGACAGGCATCCACATGGAAGGGGATTCTGTACTTCACGGCAAGCTGTGTGTGAACAAGAGATCAGGGAACAAAATGATGTGGCTGGGGCACCCAAACTCCAGTCACCAAAACGTGTTTGGCATTTCACAGTTAAATGTTCACTGAACCCTTTGAGAGCATCACACCACTCTCAAGCCATGGAGAATAGGTCGTGTGGAACGGCTGGCTCTTTGTGGGATGCCTTTTCCTGCCTTCCACACAGAGGAAAAACAACGTGGCATTTTGGTAGTTTGCTGTGTTTGCCAAAGGAATGTGACAACATTGTCTGAAAGGAGTATCCACAATAAAGTAAAAGGGCGTGAGCCAAATGAACAGAAGGTCAGAGGCCCTAGCTGGTCACACACAAAAGAAATAACTGGAGCACAGAGAGGAAATAAATCAAGAGGTGGGTTTGGAAAATAAGATCCCAGCTCTTTGACTCCTACTCCCTCCACACATTCCTCAGACTTCCATACCAATTTTGCCACAACCAGCAGGCCCTAAATCAAAACCTTTTCACCAGGTGAGCCATTTAGGTGTTCTTTCAGGTAGCAAAGAACGAGCACTTCTGGTTGGTCTCACAGTCACACATTCCCCCTCACTCCCAGACTGCATCCTGCAGACCCTGTTATTGGTCAACAGCTAATTTGAGGACAGTAATACCCTTCCAGCCAGTGAGATCCCCCCATCAAATTCACTGCTCAGCATCCTGAAACCCTTCTACTCTTCTTGTGCTGGTTTTACTGCAACAGCACACAAGTTCCTACAGGTAGGAGTATCCTACCTCTGCCACCTCCTCAATGGGGTCCATAATTCCATGGGGGAACTGGGGAGCAGAACAGACCAGCATGGCTGTGTTCCTCGAGATAGCTCTCCTCATTGCCTGAAGATTTAAAGAGAGAAGATGCTCATATTCCATTTACCAAGTGCCCTCCTGCCAAAAAAGGTAAAGAGTGAGAACATGCAAAGTCTGGTCTTAAAAACCAATGCATAAAAGTGTACAGAGAGGAAAGCAATGAGCTACAACCTCTCATCCACTTGGAAATACCAAAATGTTTTTGTTCATCCTCCTCTGGAGTCTGGGGCTCTTTATGAAATACATAAATTACCCGAGTCTAAATGAATCCCATGGGACAAAGAGATAACATCTAGTTATTTCAAATACAATTTCATCTGCGATGACAGGCACTTACTCGTGCTGTTTTTCATTGTTTCCAGAAAGCATTCCTCCCTCTTTATCCACTGACTCGCTACCTAGACAGGTAGATTTCTTGCCTAGCTGCAGTGCAATGTTAATTTCCTCACAGAGAGACACTAAAGTGATACCTGAACATCCACTTCCATAGCCTTGGTCAGTGGTATTTGGATCAGCTTCATCCCAAAGTAGTGTGCTGCCTTGTCAAAGGCTGCATGGGCACTCACTGGGACCAGCCTGGAAAAGGAACAGATCAAATGAACATAACATTTGCTGTCTCCCATCTCGAGTGGCAGTGGCTGAACAGCCTTAATTAACCATGTTTTCTGAAGCCTCATATCATTATCAGAGCCTTAAATGTTAGACAGGGAAGAAAAGAACCACCAGTGTTTAGTTTCTTTTTACATTTTCCCCTCAAAGCAATTAACCAGAGAAGTATTTTCCATGCACCATCCAGAAAACAGGCAGCACATTAGAGACAGCAAATCCTCTATTAGCAGTGTAATGATTAGCACAATTCCTCATTTGAGCTCCAACCAACCCACCTCCAGCCTCAGAGTTTTCAGGCTAAGCCCTCTTTGATCTGAATAAATCAAACCTCATGAATACTTCAAAGGGCTTGACAATCTCTGCTCGAGAGCAGAGCTGATCCAAGCAGGCTGTCTAGAGCAGCAGACAGGTACTGCCAAAAAACAGCTGCTCAGCACAGCCCCTAGGCAACATCAGTGCCCCCCAGGCTGCTTTAAAACTTCCTGTGCTCTTGAACTTTGCTTTCTACACAGGTTTCTCTCCTCCAGACAGAGATGGACAAAGAATAGGTAGCAATGAGCTACCAAATGAAAGATTATTGAGGTCCAACATCATCTCAACTCAAGGGGAAGTAAATCCCACAAGCCCCCAAAGGAAGAAGCTGTGGTGGTACCACTCACATTTCTGGCTTTTTGATGCCTCTCTCGTAAGCCAGGTCTCTGTAAGCCTTGCAGGCCATCAGGATGCTCTCAGTCCCCCCAGATGTCATCTGTCACCAGAAAAGAAGCAACAAGGGAAAATAACAATGGGTGTTTCAAGAGGGAAAAGCAGAAAGGGGATGTAGGCACAGCATCTCTTGCCTCTGCTTCAGAGGTGCACGGGACAACTCAGGGTTCAGAGAGCAGCATTCAGAAGCCACTGAACAGCATGAGGCAGCTTTCTGACACTCAGCTTGAAAATGCACATTTAAATGTTGAATCCTCTATTTAAATGGGATGGGGAAAAAGAAAACAAAGCAAAAAGTCTAGAATTCCATACCCCAGCAGGAAGAGACCACATTGCACAGTCACCTCACCTCACAAAATTACTCATACTTAAGCTCTTGATTACCTGGGGATTGTTTATCTGCATTACAGATTAATTACGCCACGTATACAGAAACAACAGAGTTGATTCTGTGTTAAGTCAGCTGAAGTCCAGCAGGGTTTATTAGTTCTGGAGCAGTGCCTCGCCAAGGCACGGAGTCAGCTCAGGGTTGGCTCCACTCCTGAGCTACAGAATCTTCCCAGAACCTGGAATGCTGCAGGACTCTGAGCTCTCCCACCTCCTCTCTGCTGAGACCAGCCTAGGTCTGCTCAATACCAGAGCTTCTAAGCCCTCAGGGACACAAGAAATTTCACACCAGGAGGAATTTGTGCATTCCTCTCGCCAGCCAGTCCCTCAGTATCCACATCACCCACTAACCCTGCTGCCCCAGCCCTCTTCACCCTGACCACGGGGTTTGCATCAGCAGGTGGAAGAGAGGAAGGCACACACAGGTTTACTCTTGCATACTTGAACTCAAGAGCTGGTGCAAATACATCAATTAAACTCTTTACAGGAAGGAATTCCTCAAGTGGGAGGTCTCTTGTAGGTCAGCTTTTATGAGTCCTGGCATGCAGGGGACACTGGGTACAGCCTTCCCTAGTAAAATTTTAACCTGGGAAAATGTGAGGTTGGTTTTTCAAGCAGCCTGCAGGACTGACTTACTGGGTGAGCCATAACCTGAGGATATGGGGTAGCTGGGACAGCTCTACAGAGGTTCAGGTAAATGAGGAATCAGAACCTACTTATACTGCTTATGGGGAACTAATTTTGCTCCTCAGACCTCTTGAATCAACTGCAACTTTCCCTTTTAACCTCCTCACCCTCAAAAATAAACATAAAAAGGACCCAATCACATTTGTATGCCTTATGACATCGGGAATTCTGGGTTTTCCTTTGGTTTTTCCCCACTGACATGGTTGCAAGCACTGAAAATGCCAAGGAGTGTGACTGTGTGACAATGACTAAACATGAAGTACAGAGATAAGGAATAAAGTTCACAGCCTGCCAGGATTTGTTCCTAACACAATCCAAGCCAGCAGCAGCTGCTGCCACAGGCAGTGTGGAAGCGACTGTCACACCACAGACAATTCCTGCTTTTTGGGGGAAGTTTAAAAGCAACAGCTGTCAGAGATAAAACCTAACAGAGCCTCACAGTGGATAGAGACATCGCTGCATTAATTGTGAAGCAAAGGGATGGCAGCAGGAACACAATGTTTTAAGGGTTTTATGGGGCTGTGCCACTCACTTCTCAACAGCCCTTACGAAAATATCTGTCAGGTTGTGATTAACTTTGGAAAAAAAAAACCCAAGCTGGTGATAAACTGCCTTCCTACTGGGTGGGAGAAGAAGAATGAGATTATTGCATACTTGTACCCATCCTTGCAACACTGCTTAGGATAATGATTGTGAAAACTTTGCTAGGAAGGACGTGGGGATCTTGGGATTCGTGTTACTGAACACCAGGCCTGCTCCTTGTTGGGCAGCATTCCCTACGTTCACCTAGATAATCTGCTCTTGAAAAAGCAGCCTCTGTACAGTCTTATTCCCATTTCATTCCTAACACCAAAACACCAACATCTTATCTTCATATGTAACAAGCCTTTCCTCAAAGTCTGGCTTTATTTCCTGCATGGAAATGCTGAGCCACACGAGTTTTGGTAGGTCAGAGCCAACACTTGTCAGCAGTCAGTCACATGCAGGGTAAGGAAGAGCACCCAGGATGGATCCTTCTCCCAGGCACCCAGACTGGCATGCAGACGACCACACAGAAAGCTTGTTCGGACAGCTGAAAATACACCCAAAAAGCTGAAATTCAGCCAGCTCAGCTTCCTAAATTAGCCCACAGTCAGCACATTGTGAGTCTCCACCACAGAGAAGTGCCCGAGTCTGGAGCAGCGCCTTTAGCCCAGCACAGCTCCGACAGCAAAATCCTCTTGGTCCACACGGATTCTACCTGTGGATGCAGCCTGCTCCTTCACAGGAGGCTTTGTCAGCTCAGCCACTGACAGCAAACTCGTTCTGCTGTACCAGAGCCTGAATCACTGTCACAGGATGCAACTTCCCCAGTGCCTGCGGTGCCGGCACCCGGCCAAGGCGCGGTGATTCAGCACCCGCCCAGGGCTCACGCACATTCTTCTCTCCTCTCAATCAAAGTCCACAGGCCATGCCACGGGGAAAAGGGGCTGGGAACAGGCATTGTTTTAAAAGCAGCTCTGCAACCCTGCAGAGCTATCTTCAAAGGCCAGGCAAAGTGTGGGGAAAAAGGAAAGTAAACAGACATATTGTGTTCGTGATTTATTTGTTGTTTTGCAAATGGGAGGGGAGAGGAGAGAGGACGGGGAATAAATATCGCTCTCGCTTTCCCAACTCAGCGTATGTATCACTTCCATTGCTCCCTCCCTCCAAATCCCCATGTTCTGGAACCTCAACATTACAACAGCAGTAAGAGATATGGTCCCTATTCCAGGATTCCTTTGGCCATGTCACTGTCAAACTGTCAGACATTAAAGAACCACTGCGGTTCACGGTCTTTAAAGTTTTGCTTCCATTTTCACCTGAAGAAACATGTCCATTCAGACTCTGACCAAAAGTTTCACTGAGCATGAATAATAAAAAAAGCAAACTACAATTTATTTCTAGGGTAACAGAGCAAAAAACCACACCACAATCCACTGCATGGTCACAACGTTGTGGCAGCCTTCCATAAAACCCCTGGAATCCTGCAGGTTGTAAATTCCACAACTTGTATCTCTCAAGGTGACCTGCTCATCACTACAGATAAAATCTAGCAGATCTGCACAGTTTAAGCCCCCCTCAAGACACATCACTCACATCTCCCTACTTGAAATGTAGCCAAAATTTGGAAGCCACAGAATTTGGGTAGAAGAGACAAAATGGATTTCTACAGGAGGTCTAGGCTTGCATCTGGTGATTTTGCCTTCTCTCTCCTGTCCTCAGCTGTAGAATAAGTGGAAGAATTCACAGAGAGATCCATATCGAATACTCACATGTCACCCACACACAGAATTTTTCTTTATACTTCAAAGCTGCCCTTTGTTTTTAAAGTTCAAAAAGCTACTTAAAAAAAATACTGCAGCTTGCATAAAAGTGGTGATTTCTCCCCAAATTACAGGGGAAATCCACACGGCCAACACTGCAAAACAAAGCACCTTGTGAAAATGAACACATCAGACAAGAACAAACTCCCCTGTTTCTCTTCTAAGTGCTGAGTTTAATTAATCCTTCCAAATCACTGCAAGAACGTGATTAGAATCTTCCAGGCACCCAAACTCACCGATTCCTGCCTCTTTGTTCTTGTATTACTCAATTAAAGTAAGGACAATAGAAGTAATTAGTGAGAAATAGGAAGCATCCATCCACTGCTGAAATTAATACTTTTAAAACTGCTTAAAAACTTGAAACATCTCTCTGAACAATTTAAGGCAGCAAAGGCATGTCTGAACCCCCCACAACCGCCAGGGCATCTTAGAGCTTTTATGCCCATGTCAGCAAAGGAGAATTACAGCCCACATGGCTCAGCTAAAGGCAACTCCTGTAAATAACACAAGCTGCTCATCTGATTTAACATTCAGAAGTGTAAAAAAGACAGCTTTCATTTTGGCATTTGTGAAACACACCAAAAACCTTCAAAGAGGAAGCTCCCCAGAGATCCTGCTGAGGGAGGTGTCCACACAACACAGAGCAGGACCACACAGAGATCCCAGGCTGCCTGAAACCTTGGGAACAGCATGGATGTGCCCCTGGGCTGCTTTTCCCAGGCTGAGCAGCAGAATATTATTGCCACAAAGTGCTGGGGTAATCAGAGCACAAAGGAAGTGAAACTGCCTCACTGAGAAGTCCAGACAGAAACTTTCTGGTGCTTTCCATGCAGCACAGGCGCAGATGCCCTCTCCAGAAACACCAACAAGTTCCATCTGTCTTCAGGGACCACCACCAACACCAACAAATTGGCCAAGCAGTCCCTGCTGCTTAAATCGGGTGAGTAAATCCAGGGGCTTGCCACTCTCAGAGGTGGCAGTGAGGAAGTTCAGGGGAAAAAAAGCAGTTGTTCTAAATTTTAACACTGCAGAAGTTGAATCAAGTAAACCAGAGGCCTTCTCAGTAGAATGAGCCAGCAGCCCCTCTTGAACAGATTGGTTTAAAGAAAACTCAGAGCATTGCACCTTCCCTGGTTTAGCATTAAAATCTCTCTGCTTTACAGTCTCACCAGTTGTAAAAGTGTAACTGCAGCACTCAGCCTCCAGCTGCAGCAGGGCCTTCCCAAGACAGAAAGCGAATCATCAGTTTGAAAAAAATGCTCTTTTTAATTGAGTCTGTAACTGTCCAAGCCTCCAGAAATTATTCTGAAATGTTAAATCAGTTCTGGGGAGAAGAAAAGAAAATAAGAGAAGTCTTTGAGCTCAACTATTGAAAAGCATGTGACCTCCATATACCCACCCACATCTCTCCATCAGTGGGCAGCAACTCTGGACACTTCACAGACAGGAAGAGCAGTGGGAGGAAGACAAGAAATCCACTGGAAACACTCATTCAGACATGATAATTACAGGAGTGCAATTAATCTTCCATTTCCGGCCAACCAACTTTCCAGCCCTCCCCTTCTCCCTGCAAATGGGACAGTGTTCAAGCAGCCAGGACAGAATTCCACAGCAGCTTGGGCACTCCCCCTTTTGCTTTGTGGCACCATCCTCGGGAGTGAGAGGAGCACAGAAGCAAAAGCAGGATTCCCCAGGGTAGATTGGTGCAGGTCTTGCTCTGGCTGCAGCAGTTTTTTACCTGTTCTGACCTTCTCTTAGGCAATTCCACTTTTCCATTTCAGTGGGAGAGCACCCAGGGCCAAGGCTGACGCTTTTACATCGTGTTTTACCTAACAAAACCCCAAGGTCCCCGTGCAGGCTTCAGCAAGCCAAGTTCCCCAAGCACCCATCAGAGGCACACAGCTCTGTGCCTGCTGGACCAGCTGATGTCCCAACTGCTGACAGGACGAGTTCCAACAACTTCGTGCCCAGCCCTTGCCCCACTCCAGGGATTATCTCCCCAGAGCTCTCAGCACTGCAAGCCAGGAAGGAGCTGAGGTGAGGTGAAATGGTTTTTATGTGCAAAGAGGCACGTTCCTCCTCTAAACCTGAAGGGGGTACAAGGAATACAGTCCTGAGAAGTCAGGTCAGAGGTCAGGTCACCTCTCCCTCTCAAAAGCAATCACATCTTGCATTCCCACACAGTTGAGCTCAACTTCAACCCCACTGGGAGTCTGATCCCAACTACACCTTCTACAAAGCTACTCCAGGACTCAACTCCTTAACACAAGCAAGCCTCCAGCTGATAGGGGAAGCCCACTCAAGGCCAGGTCAGCTCATAAGCTCTTGTGTCAACACTGCCTCCCAAAACTGAAAGTATCAGTTTAAGAACACATCTTTGGACTCTTGCTGGGAATTTTAGCAAGGCTGTAAAACTGGTTTGCACTGGAAGGCCTCATGAGCCTGGAAATGCAGCTTTCCAGCTGGACAGCTGACAATCCATGCCATGCCTGCTTGTTGGTGAGTTGGCCCTGCCCTCGAGCTCAGCAATCTGGCAGGCTCACAAATTTCCAGCTCAGAGACTAAACCTGAGGGGAGTTTCTCAGAGTGACACTTCTCTGTTCACAATTCCCCACTGGCATCCAGCCAGGCTGCATTACATCAGTACTCTTTTCCAACTGTCATCAAGTCTGTGTCACTTAAGAGTAGGAAAAAAAGCTGAGGTAAACAGTTTTGTTTAGAGAACTGTTTCTCTGAGTGAAATTGTCTCTCATAAAGATAAAGCTTCACCAAGAAAACTTATTAAGCAACCTCCACACAGCTGGCACAGAATACACCAGAGTGAGCTTACCCTCATGCCCATCTGGAGAGCACAAGGTGCATCTGCACTTATCAAAGTCAAAACCACCCAGAATGTTCAGGAGGCAGTTGGAAGACAGGCTACTTACAGCACCACAAGAGTTGGGGCCCCCGTGGAAGAGCGTACAGGCAATCCTCACCACTTCTGCTTCCATCTTCCTCAGACCAGGGAATATATCTGGATGGAGAGGATTACTCCAGGCAAACTCTTCATACACCTGCAGAAAACAAAGAGAGAAAGTTAGCCTTGCAGATGAGGCTTTGAGAACTCCCCATGTGCACTGTAGAAGCAAATTAGCTACATTTTACCATAAGAATATTACAGGACTTAAATGCTCCCGCAAGTAAATGCCACAAGCCGGGAAGCTGAGGAGTAGAATAAAGAAAAAATAAATATTTTTCTAAGGTGTTCAGACCTCTGGAGTGATTCTACAGCACAGCAGTATCTCGTTGTAAGGACAGATCTAATAATTTCACTGTTTTTAAAGAAGAACACAGGATATATCCTGCAATTGCTTTACACGAATCAGGCAAAAAAAAGGTGACTTAGCAGAACACGTTCTCAAGTTTACTGTTAAGAGGGGGTTCTGAAGCAGGCAGTAAAACACAAATGCCCACACACACCACAAGAAAAGTGGAAACCAGTGTTTCTGCTCATTCCACAACTGTGGACTTACAGGATACAAGGCTGGAACAGACCAGTCCCAGCCTCCTGCAGTCCAGATCAAAAAAGCAACTACAGGGATGTTAAACAAAATACAGCAAAACAAACCAGTGAATAATCAGCACAAACAAAGGGAATGTTTCCACAAAGTGATCCAAGCCGAGGCCCCTCCAGAAAGGCTGCTCTGAGCTCTGTTTCCCCAGACATGGCACAGAAAATGTCAACATGAGGAAGAAAACAGCAACAGCAGCCACCAAACTGAGCCCATTACAGATGCTACAAAAGCTGTTTCCAGGAGCAAGAGGGTCAGACTTCCCTTTCTACCAAAACAACTCTGGAAGGAGATGTACCTGAAAACAAACCTTTAGGCTGCTTAGGTTATTTTGCAGCCTTCTCAAAGGGAGAAGTTCCTGAGCAGGTACACAGACCTCACAAAGACGTCACTGAAGCGTGCCAGGGCTCCACTGTCTAAGATTTGGACCACACAGCCACGCCAAAAAACATTTCCCAAAGCTTCTCTTTTGCTCAAACCAAGAGGAGTTTAATTTTGCTCAGTGCAAGTTGTTCCAGCACCAATCTCCAGTTCATTTGTAATTACTAATTACTTTCTCACTCAAAACAGCACCTCATCTGATTAGACCTCAGTTATCTCTACGAGATTTTTTCACAGGGACAGTCATGTGGCCAGAGTTACACTGCCCAAATCGCCACTAATTCCCCTTCCCAGACTGAAGTTTTAAATCTTCCCTCTTTACTTTAGCTCTGAGGGGTTTCATTTCACCCTGAAGATGCAAAGTTGGCCTGCTTGCACTTTACCTTCACCAGCAGGTGGGTGAGTTTCTCTTCACCACTGTACACAGTCCCAGAGACTTTGCCATCCTGCCAGCGTACGTCTCCTGGAAGAGAGGGAAGGGCACACCACTCATAAACACTGCCATTCCCAGCCAGGCTGGAAAAGCACATGGAAAATCCCTTCAGTTCCACAGAGGAGGACTCAGCTGTTGAGATTTCTCTGAGTTTTGTGGCCCAGGGACAGCTGTGTGTGAAGCTGAGCCCCTGGCACCGTGTGAATTTAGCAAACAGCAAGTAAATGGTGACTAAAGAGTCAGCACATAACCAACATGTAGCTGGGGCAAGCAGTTATATTAATAAATAATCCACTTAATCCCCAGCAGTCTCTCCAAACTGCTGTTCAACCAACTGGACACTACATTAAAGCCACTTTCAAAGAGCACCCACCACCACTGTAAGCTGAGAAGAGAGGAAAAAGCCAAGTTTGTACTGCTAAAATCCACAGTGCTGGCACTTCAAATAAATTTCACCTAAACTGGTACTTCCAAAGGGGAG
>VXBQ01017433.1:0-16413 GCA_013400175.1 Phainopepla nitens
GGGGACACATGGCTGCAGTCACACCTCTGCTGCCCTTGTGCACAACCAACCATCAGACAGGAGACAGACAAGCAGGAGCTCTCATCCTGTTTGTGCCCATGGTCCAGAATGTGCGTGGATGTATCCTCGGGCCTACCCTGACCCAGGTGCAGCATCTCCTACTTGGTCTTTTTAAACCATATGAGATTGCCATGGTTATACTCCCTGAGCACGTCCACATCTCTCTGGTTGGTATCCCATTTTTCAGGTGTGGCAACTTTGTTACTCTGCTCAGTGACTTCAGCAACTCTGCTGAGGATGCCCTCAATCCCCTTGCTTATGGCATTAATGTAGATATTAATAAACACTGTTCCCAGAACAGACCCTTGAGGGACACCACTGTTCACCTGTGTCTATCCTGACTCTGAGCTGCTGACTTCTGGAAGTGACTGTTCATGCAATTTCTTATCCATCCTACAGTCCAGGCATCAAATCCATCTCTCTCCAATTTAGAGAGGATGTTGTGGGGATCGTGTCAAAGGCTTTGCAGAAGTCCAGACAAATGACACCTGCAGCCCTTCCCTCTTCCCTTCATGTACTTGCTCCATCATAGAAGGTCACTGGGTAGGTCAGGCAGGACCCTTGGCTGTCCTGAATCACCTCCCTGTTCTCCATATGCCCTAGCACTGCTTCAAGGAGGATGTGTTCTGTGATCTTCCCAGGCACAGAGGTGAAGCCGACGTGTCAGTCATTTCCAGAATGTCCCGTTCTATGCTTTTTTAAGATGGATGTAGTGGGTTCATCTTGGCTGAATGCCAGGTGCTCACTAAGCAATCTATCACTCCCCTTCCTAGTGGGACAGGGGGAGAAAAAAAGAGGGAAAACAAGTAGTAAGTTGAGATAAAGCTGTTGACTAAAGTGAAAAAAATTGAGAGTTTGTGCATGCAAAAGTAAAGAGAAAAAACATTTAGTCTCTGTTTCTCATAGAAAAGCGATGTTCAGCCACTTCCCAGGAAGCAAGCAATTTCCCTGTTCTCTGGTCTTCTTGTTCCCTCTGAGATATTTGGCCTATTGTACCACACATTTTAACAGAGCAGAGTGATACTTCCTACGGAGAGCTCTGTACAGCTTAGAAATACAGCCATGAGTGGCCTCTAGCTGGAGCCAGAGGTTTACATATTCCACTTTGGTCCTGGAGAAGCATAAAAAGTGAATGGCTGCAGACGTTCTTGCCCCCTTCAGAACATGAATCTTCCCTTGTCTCTGGTCGGTTCCTAATCTTGTTAAAGCACCCTGAACAGGGAAAGAGAAAAACAACAATTTCCAATAGTTTGGATAGTCCAAATCACACCTACTGATGAATAAAGAATGGGAATTGGCCACAAAGTACTTGCTGACTTTCTCTAGTCCCCTCTAGCAGCTGTTTCTTTCATATGATGATCCTTTCTTTTGTGGGGGTGATGCAAAATGCAAGAAAACAAGCAGAGCCAGCAATCAGACTGCAAGTTAGGTCACTGCAAAGAAAAGGGGTTAATCTCTCACTCTGAGCAAGCAAGGGTTAGATTTCTTCTCTGAAAGGGTTGTTAAGGGTTGTCAAGGCTGCCCGTGGAACTGGTGGTATTATCATGCCTAGAGGCTCTTAAGGAATGTGTGGATGTGGCACTTGGGGACGTGGTTTTGAGGAGGACTTGTCAGTGTCAGGTTTGTACAGTCTTAGAGATCTCTTTCAACTTAAACAATTCCATATGACTGTGATGGAGAGCCAGTTTTAACCCAACGAGTATTTTGTAAGGTCATTTCATAAAGTCATTAACAGCAACTTCACTCTAGTGCTCAACCTTATGCATCTGCTTTTCCCTGCGCTGTCCTCATCTTCACTTCTACCTTCAGCCTTGAGGCAGGAGAACTGGCTTTGGTGGGCGTCAGTGGTAGTGGGAAAGCCTCATGCCAGGGGGTCATAGGTTGGTTTATTTCTGCCAAGGTTGGAGCTGCCTCCAGAAAAGGTTGTCATCCCTCTAGTCCCTATGCACATTCTTTGACCCCTCTGAGGTGAGTTACAGGCTGCAAGAGATGTTGGTCAAGCTGAAGGCAGATCACAGGAAGCACTGATCTGAAACTCAGCTGTACCAAGCAATAGACAAAGTCTTTTAGCCACATCAATCCCAGCCAATGTTTGCCAAGTAGAGGAAAATGATGCAAACACAAAACGCAGGAAATGGTGGGAAAGTCACAGATTTCCAAACAGCGTGTTTCTAGAATCAAGCATGTTTCGTGTAACAATGAATGGAAGAAGCTGGTGTGCCAATGTAACAACCTTGTACTGTTTCAATGTCATTTATCCTAAAATAGAGTTATTACACTATTATTATAGTGTGATTTATAACTATTTAAAAGTATTGCAATATTTTTTCCGTACCTTTTACATTCAAACAAGGCTTTGCCTAGCTGCCTATGGGAGCAGACAACGACAGAAAGAACCCACGCATGAAGGAGATTTGATTTGCTGAAGTCCCTTTGGCTTCCCACCCTGCCATCCTACTGCAGCCCTCCAACTTGATGGCAGGACAAATGTGGGGAGGGACACAGTCCAGATGCTGACAGTGTGAGCTAACTCAAGCCGTACAGATGAGCCTTCCACCTGGGCTAGCACCCATGCTGGCAGCTGAGCCACTCGCAACATGCCACCTTACCCTGCTACAGAAGCCTTTTAGGGTCAGACTGGGGCAGGGGAGGAGGGTCGACAGCTCTCCCAGCTCCTGAGCACAAGGTGAGAAAATAGAAATGCTGTTACCCATCAACTTCTCAAACTGACACATGGTAACAGAGGAAAGAGAGGGGCAAAGGCACAATTTTGAGTTGATTTAGACAGCACCAAGAGGGGACCATTCAAAACCTTGCAGGTGAGCAAAATCCACATGGATATCCTGGCACATTCCAGCACTGACCTTCACTCCAAACTTTTCCATTTTCTACAAGGAAAATTCTGATTTTTCCTTGTGCTGTGAAGGGGATGGATTCCCTGGGTTGATGTCTTTGGCACAAAGGTTCTCCTCATGTGGAAACGCTTCCTGGCAGCCTGAAACTCTTCTGCTCACCGACAACCCATTTTGTCCCACTGGATCGTGGGAACTGCAGTGCAAAAGCACCGCCTTTCTCTCCTCTACTAGGAGCTGGTTTCACAGCCCAAAGCTCCTTTCCCTCAATACTGCAAAAATCAGGCAGTTCCTATATGGTCAAATTGTGTTCCCACGCAAGTTTTGCAGTGGGAGGCTTCAGGACATTCTGTCTTCCAAAGTGTCCTGCCCCTAGGAAGGGAGTTGGACTCTGGAAGGTGGCTGTGGAAGGTCTGTTGACAAAATTCTGTCAAATGATTTCAAGCTCCTTTAAAAAGGAAATATGTGATGTTCAGTGGCATTTTCTGGTTTAGAGCTAAGTGACACAAGTGCAACAGCTAAATGGGACTCTCCCTAACAGAAATGTGAAATATTTTAGCAAAAGAAATATTTTTGGTTTTGAAAATCATGTCTTGCAGAGAGAACTCCTTTCATGACATATCCCTTGCACAATTCCAACTTGCTTTGATTTTTTTCTCCCTTCTTCCCCGTTCTGTTCCATGATGGCAATGCAGCTGCTGGCTTGGGATGGAAATTGCTTTGTAGCCTCAGTGTTCCTGGTGAAATGCTTCCCCGAGGGTGGAAGGCTACTGCAATGATCCAGAGCATCAGCACCTAAGTTTAGCATCCTGCTCTGACTGTGGCCTTTGTAAAAAATCTCACTCCTGAGCACTTGAGGCTCATCCTCAGCCAGCCTGAGCCAGTGGCTTCCGGGGGTGGCTGCCCAGCTCTGCCAGCTGGCAATTTGCTCCTCTGAGCCTCCGTGTTTTCTCCATGTCTCAGAGGCACGGGTGTTTCTAGACACACTCCAAAAGCAGCTGTGAGCTGGACACAGAGCCTACTACAGTATTCACCACTAAGCAAACACTGAGTGCAGGGCTGTAAGGCACTTAACTTTCAGTCAGACATTAGGTTTATGAAATCTGGGCTGTGAAAACACTGGTGGTTTTCTAACTAAATGTAATGTTCATTGCCCAAGACTCCACCCTCTAAATCAAGATCTCTGCAGGCCCAGTCCCAGCTTTCCCATTGCCTCTACACGCAGTGATTTTGGCTGAACAAATGCAGCACTTTTCCCCAGAGTGATGGGACAGCAGCTCCCCTCCTCCTTTCAGCTAAATTCCCATTGCCAGACAGGTTTTCAGCCCCCTCCTTTGGCCCAAAGCACCTATGTGTATTTGTGTTTTGTGACTTTGAAGAAAACGTAAAAGGACTTATTTTATTAACATCCAACATACACTTCAAAGCAAAAATGTAGTTGAGAAATTAATCATTCTGCACTTCCAAAGTGAGATTTATTATGACTCCTAAAATAAGTTTAAAATGAAACAAAAGCTAAATGCACGAATCTCTTTTTTAAAATAAAGTCAGAACTTCAATGGAAAGTATGTATACTGGTAAAATTAAAAGCAAGGACATCTAATTTTCTTCATTTAACATAATATTAAAATAATGTGTTGTCCCTTAGCATCTCAATGGCTTGGGGAAAGTGTTTCCCTTTAGCAGAAAAGGTTTTGTTTGATAATACTTTCCCAGATCATAGAAAAAGGTTCTGTTTCTCACTCTAGTTTTTTTTTTCTTTTTTTCTTTTTTTTTTTTTTTATGTGCTTGGAGGGGTTGTCTAAAAAGCCAAATTAACTTTCTCTGAGAAAATGCCCATTTTCTGTGTTTACCAGGGCAAAGAATGCCATTGTCTGGGGAAAATGGCTCTGATGGGAACTTGAATTCAAGGGCAGGATATTAACGTTTGTTGAGTTGGATAACAAGTGGAACAGAGTTTCACCTAAGGGGTTATATTCACAGATTCTTGGTGGAATTTTTTCCATACTTCTTCCAAGTACACATTTTCCTGAAAATTGGCAGAAAAATGTGGCCGGCTCCAGATGTATTCAAGAGTGTATTTTTTTAATACCATCACTGCCAGTTGCTGCTTTGGGAGCTGGTTCCCGGATCTCCTGGGAAGGGGGTGAGATACACCCTGCTTGCTCCTGTGATCACAGGCTGTGAGCAGGCAGAACTCATTTCACAGGTAGGACTGTGACCAGAGGACCTCCCTTAATAACCCTGCCATGTTTTCTCAGCCCATTTTCTTGCTTGTGTGCCTGGCTGAGCAAGGATGCTGCTTTCCCAGCTGTGGCCACGCATTCTGCATTGGCCTCAGACCCCATCAGCTCCTTCTAAGTTATTCTCACTCTGTTATAACTTTGTTTCCACTGATGAGTACCTTCTGTGTTTTCCTCAAACTGTATAGAACCAAAAATCTCACTAGGCAGAACAGCTTTGCCTTTTCCTGAATTATTTGTACGCAAGATATGCTTCGCCCCAAGGGCTGGAAAGACTCAGCTTCCCCTAATTAACACTTGTCTAATGAGCTAAAGTGTCTTGGAATACTTTTATTTTCTGTCTGCCTTGGCTTTAATTTCAAAAGCACAAAATCTCTGATTACAAATAAATGACAGCTTTGCGCTGCAGGGAAAAAACGCCTGGACAAAAATGCTGCAGCGATATAAAAGGGAAATTCAAACATCAACATCAAGTCCTTAGACACCTTTGAAAGAGCTTCCTGTTTTGCCAATCCTTTAGGGCCAGGCGTGAGTTCATGCAGAGCTTGCTCAGAGCTTACTGACACGAGCAGGCCAGCTCACGGTGGGGACAGCACGTATGCCAGTGGCACCTCACTGCTGCAGATAGCCAGCTGAGTTTACGGCAGAAACCCAGCCCAAAACAGGCTGCTTGCTTCGAATCTCTTGCCAAAAACGCGCAAGAGCTTCAATCACCTCAGCTTCCAGAAGATGGGGCTGTCCTTCCTCTCAGTATCGTCCTGCCTGACTCATTTCACTCATTCTCACTCATCGTGCTCAGCAAAAAACTTAGAATCACAGAATTGTTTAGGTTGGAAAATACGTCTGAGATCATTGAGTCCACTGTTAAGCCCACCACTAAAACATGTCCCAAAATGCCACATCCAAACACCTTTTGAACACCTCCAGGGATAGTGACTCAATCAGTGCCCTGGACAGCGTGTTTCAATGCCTGACTATGCTTTCAGTGAAGAAATTTCACCTAATACTCAATCTAATCCTCCTGTTTTACAACTTGAGGCCATTTCCTCTGTTACTTGTTACCTGGGAGAAGACACTCATCTCATCTGGCTCCACCCTCCTGTCAGGGAGTTGTGGAGAGTGAGAAGGTCCCCCTTGAGCTCCTTTTCTTCAGGCTGAATCCCCCCAGCTCCCTCAGCTGCTCCTCATCAGACTTGTTCTCCAGACCCTTCCCCAGCTCCCTTGCCCATCCCTGGACACACTCCAGCCCCTTAATGTCTTTCTTGCAGTGAGAGGTTCAAAACTTAGCGTAAGACTTGAGGGGTACTTTGGTACAGAGATTGTTTGCACACGACTGTCCTTCCCTAGCCCACAAATCACTGTGCCGTGTTTGCATGTATGTGTTGCTGCTCTGGAGCTGGGCTGTGCAAAGATGGTGGTGTCAGCCCAAAGAGAGATTAAATGATTGTGGAGGAATTTCTTTATCACCATCCTGTGTAAATAGAGATTAGAGACAGCACATTTTCCTTACAGCTGTGCTTCTGCAATCAGGAGGGAACACAGGGCCAGGCAGTATTACAGAGCCAGCTTCAAGTGTGTTGTTGCAAATCCAAGAGGACACGGACTCGTTGCAGTATCCAGATAAAGCGAGAGTGGCTGTGCCACTCTGCCTGTAGTGCATTCCTCCATTGGCAGTGCCTTGGGGAACAGCAGAGCACCGAGTTCGCATTGCCAGGTTTGTGCTAGTCCCAGCTGAGCCTCAGTGACCTGCTCCTTGAAGGGAGGCCACTGATGTTTGTCTGCCAGGGAAAGGTCTCTGTAGGCAGAGGAGTTGCAGGATCTCTGAGGAGGTTCCTGTAACACTTCTGTCCCTGGCAGTGTTCCAGGCCAGGCTGGATGGCTCTGATGGAAGGTGTTCCTGCTCATGGCCAAGGGGTTTCAACAAAATGGTCTTGAAGGTCCCTTCCAACCCAAACAATTCTTTGACTCCATGACATACAGATGAGAGCAAGCAGGAGCTTGAGTTGGAAGTTCAGTATTTGAAGTGTTAGTTGTGATTGCTTTCTCAGATAAATTGCTTTCCTTTGGGGTGGATGGCTAATTCTGTGCACCAAACACTCAACTCTGGTGAGAAGAAGTGAGCTGTGTGTGATATAGGAGAGTATGTAATGTAGCTTTCCATGTTTCAGTGGCTGCCTCCTTCCTTGCAAGCTGGCCTTGGAAAGCATACAGAGCAGAGTAAAAATAAAGTGGAATTCATCACTGGTAATGAAAATTGCTCCTACCCCAAAAGAGAGAGGAGTAACATTTTTCACAGTTTGAGGTGCGGGCATTCACTGGAGCAGGTCCTGCTGCATGCTTGGATGGCACCCAGCCCATGCCTCATTGCTGTTTACTCTGTAAATATTGATTTCCCAATGGGAACAACTGTTGTACAGTACAGCCAGAGTTAAACAACAGCTCTGAAAAAAAGAAGCCAGCCACACGCATGCCTCACTTCTGCAGCATTCCTGAGACAAGGCTGTATTTTTATCATCTGCAAAACCAGCTACATCTGTTGTGCTGAGCTATAACTGGAATCCCAACTCCCTCATTATGACCTCTGTCAGAGAAGCGAGCCAGCTTCTCTGGGGTATAATTTAAATTCTACCCAGTTCCATGGCTTTCCCGAGAAAAAAGATAACCCTGGTGCATGAAATGGGAGGAGAGACTAGTACAGCTCAGCTGCTGCAAGAGGACATGCTGTATGCACAACTTTATCTTTCCTAAAAGTCCTTCCAGGCTACAAGTGTCCGCTGCTGCTATGAATGAACCTTATTGAAAACCATCTCCCATATTTTAGCCTTCTCCTGCACACAGCAGCTTTCAAGTATGGAGCTTTCTCCCTCCACCTGCCTCCAGTGCCCTTGGTTTGCTGCTCTCTTGGGTGCAGAGCAAACGCTGCCCCTCTTCAGCACTGCAGCCCCCCAGGCGAAGTGGGGTCTCCTGCAGCACTCCTGCAGGCCTGTCAGAAATGCCTGGATTCCTTCCTTGCATCTGCCAGAGCTCTTGTGTTGCAGAGCTGTTCCCAGAACACCTTGAAGGCCAGGGCTGAATGCCCTCCCTGGCTGTTACAGTTATCTGAGGTTTTTCTCAACTGCTCTGAAAAGCTTCAAAACCCCCAAGAGGAGGGAAAGGCTCCAAGTTGGATGTAAGCCCATGTCCTCTGCATGCTGTATGAGGGATGCCTCACTCCACAGGGGAAAACTGCAGCAACTCTCCAAGGGTCCCTTCTTACCACCCATCATGCAGGGCTGTTCTCCTGCCAAAGTGTCCTAAAATCAAATATGAAGGTAAGATACTACTTTGGTGGCATTTTCTTTTCAGGAAGATCATTTCTGCAACCTCTGGCTTCAAAGAAGAATTCCTGAAAACAGGGAAATAATGCCAACATCATCTTTGCTTTGCTTTGCTCTGCTCTGCTCTGATGAGGACTCCTAGGAAGAGAAATGTTTCTCAGTTTTGTTGCATCTGTTAACGGGATTCAATTAAGCTGCCAGAAATGATAAGCATTTAGAGGGACATCAGCCATCACTCCTCACTACCAGACAAAATCTTTGTCATGTCAGCGGTCATAAATCATTGTGATTGTACCTGGGAAGTGTTAGACACTGTAACTCATCACCAGGGCCTATTCAGCTTCCCTCAGGGCACTGTTTTACCTGGTCTGCCAAGGTAAATGTCTTGTGTTGTTGGTACACAAGAAAGGAGTATTTGGGTGGTGTAGAAATTATGTCTGTTTGCACTGAAAAAAAAAAAAAGAGGTTAAAAAAAGGTTCCTTCTAAAACAGATTTAAGATTACAAGAGGTAGATTGGTCAAAAATCAAACTTTTCATCCCTGGAGAAAAGTCAGGCTTTTTAAACACTTAGTTTGATACCAGATCAGGGCAATAAAAAGGAAAAATGTTCCTATTTTTCATAGGACAGTATTTGTTGCAAAGTTCTGGGACATTTAAGCCCTCCATCCCTGCTCAGTTTGCAGCACACAGATCACAGTGATGCTGGTCCCAAGGGGCTTTGGCCCCTGTTTTTCACCCAGGCTTAGGCAATAACTCTCATAATGCACCCAGGACAGCATCATAAGTGATGGTGGATAAATACAGACCAAAGGGGCATCTCTCTGCATGCAGAGCACCAGAAGATTTAAGAGCAGAGGCAATAGTGGATGGAGATGAACAGAGAGAAAAACACAAGAACACAGGAGAATCCACTCCCCATGAGGGTACAGCCTCAAAGCCTTGGGTGCCAGTCCCAGCTTCAATATCTGCAACCATCACCAGGCAGGACTCAAAGAGGCTGATAAGGTATTAATGGGAAGAGTAAAAGGCAGCACAGGAGGAAATATGAAGGTGGTGGGATTGAAAGTGGAGCGAGATGGTTATGATTGACCAAATGCATGGTTGGCCAGGACAGCATCTACCAGGCCATGGAGAGGAAGCTGTGGAGAGGCAGAAGACAGCTGCAGAGAGATAAGATGGCTGGATAAATTAGTGTGGTGGGAAACATAATCTCTCTGTGTTCTCATGAACATAAATTCTCTTTTGAGAATTTGTGTTCATGATGAGGACAACACAGGCTCAGGTGGTGGCTTTGCTGCATGGATGGGTTGGCAAACAGATGCTAGGAGGAGGGGAGACAGTGGTTTGGGCCAAGATGGGAAGCCTCACCAAGAGCTCTCTGGTGTGGCGAGCCACAGGTTTCCTCAGCATCCTCCTGGTGGGACTTGTCCACCATCTCTTGAATTTCCCAAATTGCCAGGGACTTTTCAAACTTCTGTCAGGAGATGCCAAGCTATGACCCACTCACAGGTGCTTTTTTTCCCCTGTAGTCTCCTGAGGGGCTGGTTGCAAATTGCTTCCTGAAAGCAGGCTCCTTCCTTGCACGCTGGCAGGCCAAACCAGCCCCCTGAGCTGATGGGGGCTCTGGAAAATGTTGTTTCACGCTTGGCTCTTTCAGCGCCCTGCAGCAGGCACAGGAGGTGGTTCGGTCCTTGTGCTTCATTTCAACACCACCAATATTGACCTTTTCTTTCCTTAATGAGAAGGGATTCAGGGAGGTAGGAGGGACAGGAAAGGAGGTTTGTTCTTTGCTCCTGCTTTGTGAGCCAAGCAGAGGAAAGAGGCAGTGTTCACTTCAGGGGCTTTTCACCTTGACATTGTTTGAAAATAGAAGTGCTGGGCAGGAGGGTTTTACTGCTTTCTGCACTCTGGAAGGGGTTTTGCCACAAGGCAGAGGAGAGGCCACGTTGCAAATCAGCTGCTCTTTAGGGGCTTTTTCCTCCTCAGGCTGCAGATCAAATAATGGGTGCTCAGCAATGGCAGGTTCAGAGTCCACTGCTCAGAGATCAGGGCAGAAAGAACTTGGTCCCTGTGAACCGAAATGTCTGCCCCTACCTACACTGCTCATGTCCAAAGGTCTCAGTGGGGTCTTTAGGAAGGGGGTGTTTTTCCAAATTCTTGTTTCTGGGGTCAGGCAATTGCGATAGAGATTTTAATTTTTGGGGTTGTTTCTGCTGCTGCATGTGGGGGGGAAAAGCCAAGTCATGTCCTGAAAGCACAAAATGTCAAAAAGAGAGACAACTTCTCTTACTTAAAAATAAACAAGTACAAATTTCATTGTTTTGGGAACCTTAATTTACAATTTATGAAGTCTGAGATTAACAGCACTGCATATCCATGAGACTTGAACAGCAGTAAGTAATTTCCCTGACTTCATTCAGTACCAAAAAAAAGTAACAAGACCTAAAAAAAATTTAAATAACTATTTGGCCTCCTGCTCACTTAAGTTCAATCTAAGGAGGAATTCCCAGTGAGGATTTCCAAAGGAATTCCCAGTGAGGCAGGTAGGAAAGCCAAAGCACACATCCAGCCTTGAGCCAGTGATTTCCAACCAGTCTCACCAGTCGTGTGTGCCAGAGGCAGTGCAGGATCAGGCTCTCAGCAGGTTCTGGCCCCTGCCCCGTGGCAGCCAGTGGCTCTGGTGCCATCCTTCCATCCTGCTCCTAAAGGAAGTGATGACTCAGGCTTAATGAAGGAGCACACCTTCCTCAGTGTGCCTCCCTGTCATCTTTGCTTTACCATGGCTGGTGATGCATCAGCCTCCAGGCTCAACCAATGATATCAATTCTCTTATTTTGTAAACAGAATATAAAAAATAATTTGCTTGGAAATCACCAACAGATTAACAACCTCCAGCTGTAACTTTGATTACTAACTTGGCCTGATCTGACTCAGCTGTGCCAAAGTTCCCATTAGTATAATTTGACATTTTCCTATGGGTTCTTGACAAAGAGGATGGAGAGGAGATGGGTTTTCAGATGGAGCTGAGGTTTGGTTTGAAACTGTGCACTCAACGGGGTGCAAAGATTGTGCAGATCACGTTAGGATAACCTGCTGCAGACCTGTCTGGAAGGAGAAGTAGAAAGGGCTGATCTAGAAATGGGAGAGACATTTTTGCAAAGCTGGAGGCCTGCTTTTGAAAAGCACTGAATTCAGTTCCACACTCACAAAAAGAAGTCTCCAAGTTAAATACTTTTAATATCTAAGTCAATTCCAGCCTGTTTTCAGCATGAAAGCATATATAAGCTTTTGTATAAGAAAATAAAACAGGATAAAAAAATTGAAATGCAGATCTGTATTTCTCATGGCCTTCAGATTCCTTGTTTCTCTTCCAGGCTGATTTGCTGTGTTACTATGGATTTATTCTAACTAAGAGGGTCAGCACTTCAGGAAGAACAGATAGATAAGCCAAATCCAATGCCATCCATTTTCAGCATTAATTCAGAGCAGCTTGCAGGTTGGGCATGGGTGAGTAGGCCCTGGTTGAAGTAAAAAGCAGCTAATTCACTGTGTGAGCTCAGGGTACCTTTCACCACACTCCCCTCTGCATCACAAAAAGCTGTAATATTCAGGAAAATATGCCCTCTGCCTTTCTCATGGCTGAGTTCATATCTAAGATCAAGTTGTAAAGATACTTTTTGACCATGCAGAGTGTGTCTCTTTGCAGGAAGGGAGAGAGGAGGCTGAGGAACAGCCCAGACACATGAACAAAGGGAACAATAGGAACTATTCTGCAGGCAGAGGCTGCTGCATTCTTGAACACATTCACATGGATAAAGGAGATCAAATAAGAGCTTCCAAAGCTACACAATGATAAGGGAAAAATATTACAGTGCTGTTCGGCAGGCTCGACTGTGCAGTGATTATACAGCAGTTTGTCCAACACAGCTCCCCAGGGCCAAAATGCAATCAGTAACCCTTCCCTTAGAATCCTGGCTTCTCTGCAGAGCCACAAGAGCATCTGATAATTCCCTGGCAGCCCCAGCCGTGGCCGGCCTTGTGCACAGACATGGTAAGTTGAACGTCCGGTTTGTGCGCTTTCCGCACACAGCGGGGCTGGGCTGGAGGCACAGCACAGGGAGGGATGTCCACATCCCTCCTCTCACACTGATCCACTCTTTGCACTTGGGCAAGACATCTACTTGCAGTGCAAGTCCCAGGAGCTGCAGTTGCAGGAGGCATTGAGGGCACCAAGACTTGTGCTTGACATCTGCACCCAGGGAAGGTATGTCCCAAAGGACAGGGATGGGTATGGGAGAGAGGTGGAGCACATGGAGCTGGGCTGGCTGGGAATGGAGGCACAGCATAGAAGGGCCCAAGGTGGGATGTAGGTGGGTGCACTACAGGTGGGGAGAGGGATGGAGGCTGTCCTTCTGTGGTTCAAAAGAAGGGACAAATTCATCCCTTCTTAGCTGACTAGAGCTCCAGTTAGAGGCAGTGGCAGGGCATCACATTGCTAGCAGCTCCAGAAAGCTGGAGCTGGGATTTTGAAGAGGAGCACACAAGCAAATATTATCCAGAGCTTCTTCCAGACAGCTCTGGTTGACGTGGAGTACAATCAGCAAACGAGCAGTTTGTGTTGTAGCTCCATAAGGGCTTGTGCTTGTGCTCTGGGGCTGGCAGGCTGCCCCTGGGCTGGGCTGGGCTGGGAATGGAGGGGTGCGTCTCCCAGATCCCCTGTTTCTCTGCCAGGGCGTTTCCAAGCAGCTACAAATTGCACCATTTCTGACGCAGGACGTCTCGTAACTGCACCGTCTGCCCCGCTCTATCTCACTGGCTCTGAGCTCCAGTGTTTATACCAAACCCCAGAAATGTATCAGTGCTGTGAGAGGCTTGAAAGATGGATGATGATAAACATCTCTAAGAGGTGTCCTGGATGTGGAGATGATTCCTGAGCACATCTAAAGGAGCCCCTTCACCTCTGCTTCCCACCAGCAGAATCACTCAGGGCATCTGTGTTATAAACAAATGGATGGTAGCCAAATAAAAACAACAGCAGCTTTTACATACAGCCTCCAGATCAAGCCCTTCCAGGAGAGACTGTTTCAAATAGCAAAGAAATGCGCACCAAAGCTAGCCCCCAGCATCTGCCAGATTTGTTGGGGAGCCACAGTATCTGTGTGATGGGTACATCACAAGCAGCTGCTCCCCAAGTGGGAATCCTTCCAGGAGTGAACTGGGGAGAGCAAGGCCATTTGGGGCTATCAGGAATGTGCATGTTCAGCTCTGCTTTTGCACCTGCTGTACTCAGGTGTGTGGTATGACATTTTCTGGAACATCCTCCCTAGGGAGTGTGCCAGGTGTCATGTGGGACTGTGCTCTGCTCTGGGAGCAATGGGAACCAAGAGCTCAGAGGGAGAATGTGGGCCAAAAAACCCCGCAGCATCATGTCCCTTTAATCCAGAATGGTCAGTGTGCTAATAGGATGGTCAGCAGCTGTGATTGCAAAGATACTCACTTGGAAAGAAAAGGAGAAAGTCAAGTACCCTGTGCCAGCAAAGGTCCTTTGCATTCCAGGGAGGAAGTGGTTGTCTGGAGGGTCAGGTTGTCAGCTCCTGTTTTCGATGACAAGGTCATTAAGGATAGGGCAGAGGTGAATGGATACTCAGCTGCTGCCATCCCCTGTAGTCATCCTCTGCAGCGACACCAAGTCAGAGGAAAATCTGGACTTGGTTACATCACCAGCACATAGGCAGCCCTTCCTGGGGCCAACTCCTTGTACCCAGGACTGGTTCTCTGGGCTACCACAGCTTTGCAGTGGCCATGTGCTGTCTTGGCTGATGACCAAGGCCAAAGCCAAGACCCAATGCAGTTATCATTAAATCAGTCTAATTCCTTTTTCAAGAGAGAGGGAGGAAGAATGCAATCTTGTTTCAGCCAAAAGAGTTGGTGCCAGCCCATTCTGAGATAAGATGGATGGCTGGAGGCAGACAGGTCATGGGAGCTCAAGAAAAAGGTCCTGGTGAGCCGTGCCATGAGTGGCAGTTGTCCCTGGGCCAGGAGCAGCCCTGGCAGAGCCAGCACAGCAGGTACCGGGACACAATAGTCCACTGCCTGTGCTGAAATTCTAGAAAATGACCTTTCCACACTATTAGCATCTGGTGGGGCACCCATAACACCTACAGCTTCCTTGAGCCAAAAGAACCTCACTAGCAAGGGTACTTTTGTCCTGGGGTAGCTCCTTCTGCACAGGATCTTTGCTCCCGTAAAAAGCACAGCATAAAATGTTGTCTGGTGAGCTGGTGTTACTGTTTCAGTGAAAGCTTTGAGTGTTCTCAACTAAGTGTAAATAAATAATGTAGAAAGAATAATACAGAGCTAATAAAGCTGTTAGCTGAAAATATTGCAGCCTGATCTCCAGCTCAATGAAGATAATGAGTGTTGAATCATGCCTGGAGCATCTTAAGTAAGTTGCAGTGGTTTTGATAAAGGATAGGAGAGGATTTTTGGTCTCAGCCTGTTGCTTGCCTATAGATTTCTGGAGTGATCTGTGTGGGTCCCTAAGCTGGCTGTGGGTCCACATTCCTCCTGGTGGCAGAGCTGGCTCAGCCTCCCATCGCCTGCATCCTGGGCTGGCCAGGGAACTGGCCACAGCAGTGTGACCAAGCAAGTGGCACACGGCCCTGGAGAGGATGGGGATGCCATCCCAAAGACAATGCCGTGGCAGCAGCCTCTGCTAGACCCACGTGGTGGCTGCGTGTCCCCAGAGGGGGTCAACCTTCCCCACATAACTGATTCCCATGAGGAAGGGACTCTGTCTGTATCCCAGGGCTGTGTGGGCTGCAACTGCAGCTTGGGAAGGACCCTGGCCTTGGCTCTTCCCTGGGGCTCCTGTGGTGGTGAGCCCGTGGCCTGAGCAAATTCCTGCTTGTAAAATCCTTTTATCCTCGCAGAAGGGCAGGCACAGTGCAAAGGGTTTGCAGGGGCCGGACTTAGTGGTGCTTTGGAGCTTAGGTTGTCACTGGCAAGGAGCAGAATGGGGCAGGAATGGGCTGCTAAATGCACAGCTTTGCTGCAAGCAGCCATCCCAAAATAAAACAAAACACCCCCGTGCAAGTTGAGGATACACAAAGGAACTGACAGCCTCTGAATCTGGCTTCACATCAAGGAGTCGTAACTTGAAAGCTTTATTTAGACTACTAAGAAAAACAGCTGCAGAAGAGTACTGATGACGTACTTTAAAGGGGGATTTCTGCAAGGAGAGAAGTGCTGGGCTCCTGCTGGAAGTGGAGCACCTAGCCCCTTCAAAAACCTCACCGTGAGACTGGAGAGCATTGCAGAAGGGCAAGATTTGTACTACGTGAAGAAAGTAAAAATACTTCTGGAAAAACAAAACAAAACAAAACCGCACAACAATTTTAAAAAATAAAAATCTACCCGGAGGAGAGCTTAGGGGAGTCGTGAGCAAGGAATAGGAGTCAGAGAGTGGATGCAGGGCTTGGCAAGCCTTTAGCTGGCGTCTCCCCCATGCCAAGCCGAGCCTCCCGCTGCTGGGTGGCGGCGACGCTGGCGGGAGCAGCCCGTGCACATGGACCTGTGCAATGTTGGAGAAAAATATTTGCAACTGTCAAACAGAGCGAGCCTGTTACGGTACCCAGCAGGGCTCTATCGCCGGATCCCTTTCTGCACAGCCATAAAAAGCGGGGAGGGGGAGATAACTCCAAGGCGAGATTCTTGTGAGCTCATAAATCTCGGCGAGCTGGGTCCCAGGACTGATGAAATCACCGGGAAGCCCAGTGGCCTGGTTTCCGCAGCGCTGCCCTCCCTGCCTCCACTAGCGACGGCACCAGTGGGAGAAAAATGGAGCCGAGCTTTTGGGAGAGGGGTGGCTTTTTCCGAGCAACAGGGAAGCTGTTACAGCCCAAGGCTTTCTTAAGATGAAATGATTTAAGCACCTCTCC
>VXBQ01017433.1:33796-52709 GCA_013400175.1 Phainopepla nitens
TTTTTTTTTTTAACAGCCAAGTTCGGAAGTGAATTCAGCTCTCCAGGGTTTCAGTCCTGTGCTTTTTAATCACGAGGCTGTTCCCCATCCTTTCTACTCTGTCACTTGTGACGTGATGTCTCCTTGGCCGTGTAAGCTTTTCCCTGCTTCTGCCTGCCCACAGAAACAATAGCTGCTGGAAATGCTCTTCAAGAATGGCTGGGGATTGCCTGTGGAAAATGCAGATTTAATCTATGTCAGGTCTTTTTGTTGTTATTTTGTTTACCGCTTGGTTGTCCTTTTCCTTCAAAGAAAAGCAAAGCCCTTGTTTCTTGCAGAATTCACCACTGGTGATGTGTTCCTCGCTGGAAGTAACACGCTCAAAATCCTGCATTCCTTTGTGCATCTTTGCTTTATTTTCTTTTTCTTTGTGGGTGGGAGCTTAGGAAGTATAATGGGCAGATTAGCAACTGTATTTGTGGAGTAACCCATCTTTGTGCAGGTCTGGCTAGAAACCAATTAAGCTTGTCTTGATCTCTAAATGAGATTTTTGTCGAAGGCCTCACCCAACCGCCTTCTGCATCCATTAATAGCAGGGTGGGATGGAAACAGCTGAAGGAGTGAAGATCGCGTGTAGGATAAACACAGAGGCGTTGGCTGCGGGGAGGTTCCCGGGATGCGTGCGAGCTGCTGCCTCTTTGTGTGGTTGTTTTGTAGCTCTGGTTCTTGAAACCTGGGATTAGGAGTGTTTGACTGCAAGTGTGCAATCCCCTGCGCTAGCAGCAGTGGGGTCGGAGGGGAAAAGCTGCTGGATAAAGAGAGAACATCCCATGGACCTGGTTACTGTGCTGGCCCCCGTTCCTATGACATCTCTGGGGTGAGAGCAGGGGTGTGTTTGGGAGCTCCTTGTGACTCTCAGCTGTAGGTCCCCCAAAGTGCCTTGGCCTGGGCCTATCTATCTGGTCTTAGGTTGCTTTTTTAGCCTGGAAAAACACTGTGGCTTTCCAGGGGGACACAGGACCTTGCCAGGCTGGGGGTGTTTGCTGCTGCTGTGATGAAAACCAGTCCAGGAACAGCGCTTCAGTGCGGCGTTTTTGAAGAGAACCGATTAAGGAAAGATGCCTTTAATAAGCTTTGCCTCTGGGGAATCCTTCTATCTCTGTCCCAGACTGTTTCTGCATCAAGATAAGGTTGCAGAGCAGCTGGATGTGTGCTCAGCTTTGGGAGGTGTAGGAGGGGGAAGGGCACTAGGATTTCTTCTAGGGTGCGAACATTCATTATGATCACTTTTATTTGTAAAATACCTACAGATAAGCAATGCACAGGTGATACCTCCTCCCCTGCATGCCTGGCCTGGCTGTTATAGACAGGTGAGAGTGATGGTGAGAGTGATCTCAGGGAAAGGGGCAAAGGAAAGCACGGGGTGAACTTGCAGGGTATAGCTGCTGCAGATGTGCTGTAACATGCAGCAGAACACCCTTCTGCTGGGTCCTCTCCTAGGGGTTCACAAACCAGCTTTTCCCTGCATGCCTAGAATTTTGCTCTCCATCTCCCCACTCCCTAAATTCCAAAAGCTCTTGCGTTATTTATGGAAATGCTGCTTTTTTTTTTATTTCTCCAAGTGTAAAAGTGCTCAATAAGAGATGTGGGTCTAAAGACATGGAATGCTGTGCTGAAGCGCATGTGCCACATCAGAGAGGTCATGTTGTAGACCTTGACATCATGGCATGGCCAAACCCAGTCCCTTTCTGTGCTGAGGAAATTTGGGTCAACTTGGGAATCCTGAACCCACAAAGATCTGGATCCAGATGAAGCAAGCGCCTTCCAGGGTTCCATGACAACTGCAAAAGCCTCAGAAAAATCTAAATCTGGGATGACTGGAAGATGGTTTCAGTGCTTGGGTGGGAGTTACGGAGAGAGGAGCTGGAACAACCTCCAGGACCAGTGCTGTTTTGCTTTTCTGGGATGTTCTTGACTGAAAAGCTGCTGAGTTTTGATGTCAGTGAGACAGAAAAATACCTGGTGGCAGGGTGTCCCCCCGACTTCATCCTGCTGTCATGGGGTTGAGGCAGTTTGGTGCAGTGATCTGATGAGGCATGGCAGCTGTGCCCCGTGGAGATACCATCTCCTGGGAGGAAAATGTAAAAATAACCACGTCTTTGGCTGCGTCTTTGAGTTGCGTGAGACTGCAGCAAAGGAGGTGAGGGATGAAATTATATCCATGGAAATTAGACAGGAGAAATGAGCCTTTTCCTGGGAGGCAGATCTGAAGGGAAGGTCCTGAAGACCACGAGGGAAATGTACTCTCCCTGTGCTGGGGTGCAGGGGACACACTGGAGCTGGGCTTGGGGTGGTTTCAGTGTCCCCTGTCATCTTCTTCTTCGCTGTGGGGTGGAAGGAGTGGCAGCCCCATATGGGTTCCTGCACCTCATCCCGTGCTGTGGCTCCAGGGTCTAGACAGGTGACACAAATCCTTGTGAGAGACCGTGTCCTGCCCAAGGCTCTGGAAACCTGTTGGACCCATTCTTCCACCTCTTTGCTTTTCAGAGCTTTTATGGAGCAGGTCTTTTCCTCCATGGGGGACCACTAAAGTGTAGAGCTAGTAATAAATCCGTGGGAGCTGTGATGGATGGCAGAGAGGCGCTCCTGGCATCAGCAGGCTCAGCTAATTTAATCTGCGGTGGACATGATCTCCTTTGTCTTCCAGTTGAGCTAAATATACCCTTTGGGTTGTGGTTATGGAGGCTAACTCCCTTTTTGATTATGGAAAACACACTGACACGGGATGCAGCTGGCTGCCTCCGGATGGAGCTGGGAGAAGAGTAGGATTGGGGCATCCCATGTCTCTTTCCTGCTTACCTGTATCTGGATCAGGGCCAAAGTGTGGGATGCTCAGTGGGTGTCTGTGTGGAGGGCTCCAGCTCCAGAGTTTCATGTGATGAAGGTTTTGGAAGCATGAGGAATTCCAGCACAGCCAGAAGCTTTCCACTGTCTGACAGGTTTTAAAGTTTAGTGGCTGAGCTGCACCTACCTGGACATGGCTGGTGGCTTCAGGACAGAGAAAAAGTCCCTCTCCATATTTGCATAATTCCCAGAAGCATCAGTTCTGTATTTCTGGATGCAGAGGAAAATAAAAAGCTGTTGGTCAGCTTGAACAGCATTGGAAGAAGTTCTACTCTTGGAAGGCAAAAGGGAAATTAAAGGCCAGTGGTGAAATTTAATGTGTTAGTCCAAAGGTGCTGCCTGGGAATTTATGTGCCTAGGGTTAGGCACACAACACACAAGCTATGTGTTGGGGGATGCCTGTTTGTGCCCTGTTCTGTCTGTGTGGGTGCTCTGCTAGAGCTGCTGCGTGGGTCTTTGGTTGCTTTATCTCTTGGGGTTTGTCCCGTGTCACAGCATCTCAGAATCTTCTGTATTTGGCCTCACAAGGGTCCTTGAAAGACCAGAAAGTCACAACAGGTAAAATGTGCTGCTGCGTCTTCCTTGCCATGCTGGCCTCAAAGCCAGTAGTTACTTGACTTTTTCAGCCCTCAGTGTTGCTGGCTTCAGAGGAGCCAGGAAAGCAGTGCATCAGGAGAGCTTTAGTGAAATGTGGCTTCAGGGTCTCTAATATTGGCAACTTCTGAGTTAAACACCCGGTGTCAGCCATGCAAGTGCCTTGAGCAGGTATTTGCTGGAGACTGGCAAACCTATATTCCCCCATTTGCTGCCCTGGTGTGTAACCAGCTTATCTCTGAACAGCTGGATTTAACCGTCTTGTCCACATCCGTGCCAGCCCTTCACACTCTCCTACTCCTCTGTCCCAAGATGCCAGGAAAAGCCTGGATGACTTCCATGGGAAATGGGTGTTTGCCCTCCCTGAGATGATTACTTCTGTTATTTAAAAAGAAACAAAACAAAAAATGCAGCAGCAAACTCCCGGATTGGGATAATTAGCCAATTGAAGTGTTTTAAGTCAATGAGTTTCCCTTTAATTAAAACATATACATACATACATACCTATATATATATTTATATGTCTGATCATGGTTCCTAAAATAATGAGCCACTGACGTGCTTTATCTCTGATTTGGCTTACAGATGAAGAGGGGAGGTAAATTATCATGGAAGCATAGAATGTCCTGAGCTGGAAGGGACTCTTAAGGATCACTGAGTCCAGCTCTGGCCCTGCACAGGACATCCCAAGAGTCACACTCTGTGCCTGAGAGTGTTGTCCAAATGTTCCTTGAGCTCTGCCAGGTTTGGTGCTGTGACCACTGCCCTGGGGAGCCTGTTCTAGTGCCCAACCACCCTCTGGGTGAAGAACCTTTCGCTAATATTCAGCCTAAAATTCAAATTCAGCCTCCCCTTCATCGTGTTCTCTCAGGTTCTATCACAGGCCATCGCAGAGAAGAGATTGGTGCCTGCCTCTGACTTTAGATAAAAGTAGGGGAAATCAGCTTCACCCTTGAGAGATCAGCACCTTGTCTTTTGTGGCAGTGCCTGAGTTTGTTAGTTCAGGGAAGCAGAGAATTGCTCTCCAGGGGCAAGGCAGTTTGTCCTTCCTTTCCTGGTGTCTCTGGAGCAGAGCAGCACTCCACCGTGGGGCCAGTTTTCAGCTCAGGAAGGTGAGATCTCACCTCCCTGCCCTGGCACGGTCCATAAGGCAGGAGGATGCTGGGGAGCCGGGAGCTGTGCTCTGGGGCTGGGAGGAGGCAAGGGACCACATCACACCGGAGATTGGGAAAGCCTTTAGCACTTCACTCTGCAAAGCCAGTGAGGATGACAACCCCTCAGTGGTGGGTGAATAGGTGTGAGGAGACACGTTTATTTATCGAGATTCTGATCAGTGCCGAGGGAAGCAGGGTGTGTTTGGGGGAAGGGGCGAGGCAGAGGTGCCTGCCCTCAGCGGGGACCACAAACACAGCTGTGTGTGCCTGTGTGCCCTGCTAACTTCCACTCATGGCTGCTGGGAGTCCCCGCCTCGGACTGCTGCCAGAGATGCTGTACTGGTTAATAATCTGCTGAGATAATTGCAGTTTGAATGTTTCCAGCAGGGGAGCCCACAGGAGGAGGCATTCCTAGGAGCCCCCTGTGGGTCCCATCCTGGAGGCATCCAGCAGTGTGACTCAGCGTCTGGGCTGGTGGTGTTTTAAAGTGGGCCTCGGGTCGGTGCTGATTTTCAAAGCTAGGAGGTAGTACGAAGACAGGGAGCACATGATTTGGAGCTCTGATGAGCAAAAGAGGCAGTTTGGGAGCGGGGCTGTTGCTGAGCCCACGGTGGAAGGGCAGTGCCTGACCCTGGTTTGACTGATGGGCGTGCAGGGAAGTGCTGCACGTGCGTAAAAGCTGGGGAAATGTTTTGTGCTGGGGAATGGGAATGCTCCTCTTGCCTTTTCATCAAGAAGCTATAAAATGGCATCCAGCAGCTCTTCAGCCCATGCCTGGAAGCCAAAGCCAGGTGCATGCAATCCTGAACAAGGCACAGAGACATCTGGATATTTATTTATATTTGAGCTGCATTTAGCCACTGGAACAAACACTTACAGAAAGTGTTAGCCTTGGCTCAGCATCCTACATGCAGACCACAGGTAGCCCTGAAGGGAGTTTGAGCTTGATGAAAGCACATTAAGCCATCAGTAGCAAGAGAAGCAGATAAGATCAATGAGCTGCGGTGTTTGGGAGCCCCATACTCCAGGAGAAATCACTTTCAGAGCAAACACTTCTAATGGACCTTCCCAGGGTTGGAGGAGGTCAATGCAGGAGAGAACCTAATGGAACTGTGCCACATCTCACCAGGGAGACAGTCCCACCTCCCTGTTCCACAGTGAGATCCTGGAGGGGTGGCTGAGGCAGTGTTTGGGAAGCTGCTGGGGGCAGCAGCCTCTGTGTCCCATCCCACCTGGTGGCTGCAGCCCTGTGTAAGCCAGCAAGCAGGTATGGATTGAGCTTCTGCAGCTGTGAAACTGATGTCAGGCAGTGTTTTTTCCTTATTTGCTTCCAAAATAATTTGTTGGCTCTGCCTGCTGTGGGGCAGAGAGGTGAGGAGCAGGTGAGATGTGACACAGATATGCACTGGCCTCTGTGTTGCCCTCTGCCAGCCCCCCAAAGCCCTATAAGAAATGTCTGCTCTGAAAAAGTGATTTCTTCTGGAACGTGGGACTGAAATGACTGTAGTGCAACCTCTCACTGCTGAGGAGAGTCCTTGTTTTGTCTTGTCCCGTTGATATGAATGAAATAATTTATAAGGACGTTTTCCATGAATCAATAAATCCGTGCTTTCTGCTGTGCCTGGGAGGTTTAATTTGCTCTAGATACTGCATGGAGTATCTCTGTCCTGAATTGCACTGTGAAGTTCTGCTCTTTGAGAGAGGATAAGGATACAGCTGGATCCTCTGGGAGTATGCTGCTGGCATCTCATGGTGCCTGATCCCTGTTAATTGTGCACCTCCTGGTGTGGGCTAAAGAGTTCAGGCAGGGTGTAAGAGCAGTAGTTTCCCTGTGTGTGGAATTTGAGGGCATAATCTGTTGTGCCAGGCATTTCCTGATGTTACAGACCTTGGGGAAATTGAAGCAAAAAAATAAAAGGGAGGGGTGGGATCATTGGCCTTTGAAAGAGACCACAGTGCAGAAATCTGGATTACAGGTAGGTTTTCCTTCCACATCTCTGAATGATGCTTCCTCTCAAGAGGAATTGAAAAATTCCTGTTGCTCTGCACCACCTCCCCTTCCAAAAGCTGCTTTTATGAGCCCCTTGGAAGCAATGCACATGTATTTACAAAGCCTGCCACTGGATCTGCCTGGAAAGAGAGGGTTCAGAAACACAGCTCTGCTACACATGGAGAAGTCAAAGTAACCCCAAACCCCCCCAGTCCTGAGTTTGTTTCCCTTGCTTTGTCTGAGCACTGTGGTCCGGTGAGGCTGGAACTGTGGTCATGGATGGATGAGGGGACCTTGCTTTCTGCTCTGCACTGGGGGTTTTGGGTTGTTCCTCACTTGATCTTGTGCACAATGTTTTGAAAGCCTCTGAACTGGTGGGGCACGGACTGGGTCAGATGTCCTCATGAGCACCTCTCCATCCTGTTCCACCTGCCTAGCTGAGCCCCCAGGGACCCCTCCACTTCTCCTCCAGAGTGGCTCCAAAACCATTTTGTATCTTTTGGAGGTCAGAGCTCCAGCTGGAGAATCCAGAAACATTTCCGGAGCCAAAACACGCTGTGGCAAGCAGGGTGTGTGCCTGTTCTCTGCTTCTCATTTCCTTCGCCGCTGTGAGAGCAGTGGAGCTGCACATGGGGTTTCAGCGGGGTGTCCCCTCTTTTGTTCCTCTATATTAGAAAAGTCTGTGCATGTGTTTATATTTAAAAACAATATGTGTATATTTCCACATGGCCGTTTGTGAGTCTGTGCCCCTCGGGACTACCTGGTTGGACAAAGGAGGTATGTATTTCACAGCTGCCTACCTGTTGCACTGGCAGCTGTGTGATGGTCCTGCTGGTCCAGCCATTCTTGCACTTGGAAATAACAGGTGTTGGCAGGAAGTGATCCCAAACCTGCTCAGACCCAGCTCGGAAGGCTCCTTTTGAAGTGAGCAGGCTTTGGAATTAGTCTGGCAGCACCAGTGGAGAGGCTCTGTTGCTGTTATTTGTATCACAGCCTGGGCAGGCCTTTCCATGTGTGCCCACCTTGCATTTTCCATGCCCCCTTTCCCACGTGCTTGCTGGTGTGTTGGAATGAAACAGATGCAGCTTCTGGTGGCAGGGCTGGATGTTGGACTTGTTGCCCATCCTGTGAGACAGCAAGTGCAAGGTCAAACGATGGCTGTGCGAACGGCAAAGTGGAGCAGCCGGAGAAAGTTGTCATTTTAAATAACTGCCATAATGGTTTCTCCTCCCTTTCTTCCACCCCTTCCCCATGTTCTTCCCTGTCACTGTGTCCTTCCCCACCCACAACCTGGGGGCTGCCTGGATCTCTTCAGGATTTATGTTAAAAGGGAAATGTTATGTACATAATTAAACCGTCGTATTGCTGGATGGAAATGGGATTTGGTGCTTACCGCTGTGACTCTTTCTCATGCATGAGGGTGAACTGATTGATTACTGAGGTTTGAGATTAAATATTCCCCTGAGCTCCACTGGCATTTAGTGTGGTGGGGGGAGGGCAGAGGGAGGGGGTGGAGGGGAATTATGGTTTTCCTCCAAGGCAAGGAGAGTACAGGAATGTCTGCTGAGCACATCCCCTTGTCTTGGTCTGCAGCACTGGCTGTAACAGGCTCCTGGCACTGGTGTCTTGGGCACCAATAAAGGAGGTGCCTTACTCCATATCCACGATGGTGGATGGGCTGCTGGTGGGCTTTGCAAGTCCCTCTCACTGCTGCATTGAGCATCTCGTTGCATCCTGCCTGGTCCCCATGACTCAGCTGCATCCCCACCTGCCCACATCTCATTCCTGGCTCAGGCCCCTCCCAACCTAGCAGCGGGGTATACCTGCTGTCCCTGCCTTTCTCCTTAGGAGCACACCTCATTTGTTTATTTTCCTTAATTTCTTTTAATCCAAAATCCTCTCTGTGTTTGGTTTCGATGGGAAGGGAGGAAAACCCCCACGCGCTGCTCCTCGAGTGCGGGGTGGGTTGGAGACGCCGCCTTCGCCGCTTCCCTTGAAGTCTAATTTTAGCTGAAGGCGACGGGATCCCTCCAGGGTATGGCAGAGATTTCCTATCAGCTGCCTAGACCTTAAGAAACAGCACACACAAACAAAAACAACACAGAAGCACTTGAGGTTTATTTGGGCGAATTCTTTCAAAAAAAGGGTGTGACTTTTTTTTTTTTTTTTAAATTTTTTATTTCTCGAGCAGCCCCTGCGCACGCTGGCTTTGTTCTGCTGAAGTCGGGTATTTCAGGTCTTCCAAGATTTAATCAGAATAATTAGTTACTGTCTGTTTGTACCTTCTGTTTCTGTTGCAGGGTTACCAAAGGGCGTATTTATCTTCCAGCGGGCTGCCTAATGGCGCTTAATCATTAAAACATCCGATTTCCTCCAAGTTATCTGTCATGAGGCTTATGTAAGTAAACGAATAAATAAATAAGTGAAAGCAGGGAGGGTGGGGATGGCATTGGTGGATTCAGCTTGAAGGATGGGGGGCGGTGCTGTACGGATTTTTCCTGATTGTCACGGGTTTAATTGTGAGTTGCCTGTGGTTCCCAGCCCATCATGCGGTGATCAGAGGACTGAGTGTTTGGATTGGCGCTGAACGGCCCAGCCAGTTTAATGAGGCTGCTCTCAGCCAAGCCTTCACCCCGCTAAACTGGCAAGAGCTGTGTTGCTCCCTGTCATTTCAGGAGCAGGGGGGGAAAAAAAGGCCTTACAGGAATGAAAGGCTTTTGCTTTCACTCGTACGGTTATGGCTTGGACTCCTTAATCCAGTGGTATCCCGTATAAAAATCACAGCTCTGTCTGGAAATAAGTTACCGCTGTAAGTTTGGCAGGATTGGGAATTAGCTGTTCTTCAGGCTGTCTTTGCATGCTTGGTTTGGGAAGGGGGACTGTTAATGCACACATTTCCTATCTCTAGCACAGGAGATGAGAAAGACACAGGAAGTCACTGCAGGGGAGGGTGGGATGGCTGGGAAGCTTTGCAGGGAGAGCAGTGAGGTGCTGAACCCGGCCCTGGTTCGTGCCTGAGTGAACTGTGGGATGTTTTCCCTTCAGTGTTTGTCACTGAGAGCAGATGAGTGGCCCTGTTCTGATGGCAGTGTGGGGCTGGACAATTTGCCTTTTTCCCTTTGGTTTCTCTCTCTTCCTGAGTTGGAGTGGTAGGGGTTGGGTTCTGAGGTGCTGGCTTGTCAGCTGCCTTTGCTGCCTCCTTATCCTGCCCAATGTGCAAATCCTGGGAGCAAGAGTTTGGGGTGCATGCTGCTTCCCTGAATGGGTTTAGGTCCTTTTAAATCTAGAAGCAGCCTTTGCCATCAGTTTCTCTGCTTTCCTGTATGAGAGGGAGCATAATTTTTTCAGGTGGGTTGCCTTGTGTTAGCCCTTCCTGGGGATACAGATGTGCAGCTGGGCTTTGTTCTCCTTGCCTGGGAGAAGCTCATGAAAGGGAAAGGGCCTGGAGAGGACAAGGTGGGACAGAAGGGATCTGCAGGGCTTTGGTGGCCTCAGGGAAAATTGCTTGTGTGAAGGTTGAGGTTGAAGTCCATCTTGTCTCTGCGTTTGTTGGGAAGAGTGAAGACGAGCCACAGTGATGGGGCATGTGTTGGACTCTGCTGTGGAAGAGCTGAAGCTGGGCATGATTCCCACATCCTGTCCCAGCTCCAGAGGAACAATTTGGAGAGATGCTGGCACATCCTCTGTTCCCTGTGGGACTGATGTGGTGCCTGTCACAACCAGCACCGCGTTGCCAGTGGCCTTTGCTCTCTCTGCTCCGGTGTGCGTGGAGGTGGGAAAAATCCTATTTGATGGAAATACTCTTAAGAAAGCTTGTCAGCCTGAGTTTTTTTCCTTTGATGTTTGCCCAGCTAGAAAGCTGGTGGTGGTTCAGAGAACACCTCCCGAAGCACTGGGAATGTGTGATGTGCAGCACAGCCATTGCCCCTGCCCAGCATGGTCCCTCCAGCCACAGTGAGGGATGCTGGAGGGGTGGCAGGTCTCTAATCCCCATCCTACTGGTGTGTGCCTGCCTGCTTCACTCAGCTTTTCACAGATCTGCTTGGATTGGACAGAGGGAGAGGTTGGGAGGAGGAGCAGAGCTGCTGGGAGTGGAGGAGAGTGAAAGCAGGAGGGGAAGGGAGATGACTTAGTGGTGGAGAGGGATACTGGGAAGAAAAGGAGATGATGTGGCTCATTTGCCTGGTGCTTTAGATGTTGCTTAGTTAAATAAAGTGCTCACTAGGGACCCTCATTTGGCTTTTAAATAGCTTTGGAGCATGTTGCTATCCTCTTCCTGCAGTGAGAGTCACCTCCTGTACCCATCTCTCTTTGAAGAATATCCCCATTAAAAGTCTACCTTAGGATATGGGAGGGGAAGCTTGGTGATCACCTGCTTTCAAAAGCCCTTCAAAGTTCTCTCCAAGCTCTTCATCATTGCAGACCATCCATCCTTTGTTTTTTTTCAGTCTGGACACTCTGAGCTTTGGTGATTGGAACTGACCACAGGTTCCCTCTCCCGCAGAGGCCACGGCATGCCAGGAGCTCTGGGGTTCATCACACAGCACCAGCTGGTCTGGGATGAGCTGGCTGGTCTTCCACCACTTCTCTTTGGGCATCCCACTTAAGGCAGAGGATGGTGCCCCTTTGGCTTTCCTGTTCTTTTGCAGGGCTGTGTATTTCTTCTTTCCTTTAAGCCAGATGAGAAACTGCTCCAGAGACTGGAGAATGATTTTGAGTACCTTATTTCCCTGGTTGTCCCTTGGTGCAGAACTGGATGTTATTTGTGCACTTCATCATCCTGCTACCTCGTAAAGGAAATTCATAGTGCTTAGTTTTATTTAATTTCTGTAGAAAATAAAAGTATCTCAAGCTATTTCTTTTTCTTTGTCTCCAGAGTAACACACTCTGACGGAGGGTGGCAAAGGCACGCACAAATCCTGAGGATGGGGATGCAAACAATGCTTGTTCTCCAAAAATCTCCATCTCATTCAAGGATGGGGAATATTCCCCACACCATAGCCACTTTGGGGAGTTCAGCTGTGTCCCCCCATGCAAGCAGATCATGGCCACCAGGTGCCACTGAGGTGTCCCCAGACATGGGACTCCCTCCCTGCTCTGGTCCTCCACCATGTGCCCACCAGCCACTTCCAGACATGGCAGGGGAAGATTTGGGAGGAGCACACCCCGTTTTCCTCATAAAACTCCAAACAAGAGGCTTGGCCTGGTTTAGATTTTAAAAATAACTTGCACATTTGGAAGCTAAAGTTTCAGAAGGGCTCTGAATGGGATAATGGCTTTGATCGTGACAGTCCGAGATCAAGGGAGGGCTTTTTAGGTTTGCTGCATCAGCTGGAAAATATATTGTAGTGTCTAGACTTCACCATCCTCAAGAAAGGCTCTTTTTTTTTCTCTCCTACTCTACAAAAGGTCTAATCCAAAGCCCATGTAGAGTTGATAGGAGGGGCTTTGATTGTCTCCAGGAGCACGCTGAAAGAGGTGGAGATGAGCGCCGCTGTTTCTGATGAGGCTGTCGGTGCGGATGGAAGTTGTGCCAGCTGAGGGATGAGGAGGCTGAGGATGGGGACCAGCTGTGTGCCAATCCCCCCTCCCCAGAGCGGTCAGTTCCTGCAGCTGAGCCCTGCTGAGCCCTCAGTACTCATCCTTTGGCTGCTGTGCTTGTGGTCAGCTGCTCAGACCAGAATCTCCCACAACTGTCTCAGTTTTCTCTGTGCAACCACCGTAAATGTCCACATTTGATGCTGTGTGGACAGAACTTCAGCATTTTTAGCTTGGGTGTAGAAAGTGTACAGCTTTCTCTCCTTACCGTTCCATAAGTGGATTTTAAACTTTTTTTTTAATATTTTACTGAATTCTTTTATTATTTAATTTTTTTCTCCAATTCCAGAAGAGAGGCAGGAAAGGATCTTCCTAAGTTGCTTGGAATAAACTCAAAAGCCTGCTGTGAAGGTGAGGACATCTGGCCACATGTATTTGTAGAATCATTAAAGTTGGAAAAGTCTTCCCAGATCATTGAGTCCAATCTTTGATCAAACACCACCTTGTCAACCAAACCACAGCACTGAGTGCTACACACAGTTGTTTCTTGAACGCCTCCAGGGGTGGTGACTCCACCACTGCCCTGGGCACTCTGTGCCAATGCTTAGCAACCCTTTCAGTGAAGAAATTTTTCCTGATATCCAGCCTGAACGTCTCCTGACATAGCTTGAGGCCATGTCCTTTTGTCCTGTCCCTTGCTCCCTGGAAGCAGAGCCTGAGCCCCACCTGGCTGCACCTTCCTGTCAGGGAATTGTAGAGAGTGAGAAGGTCCCCCTGAACCTCCTTTTCTCCAGGCTGAGCTCCCCTAGCTGCTCCTCATCAGACTTGTTCTCCAGACCCCTCTCCAGCTCCCTTCCCTTCTCTGGACACCTCAATGTCCTTCTTGTCATGAGGGGCCCAGAACTGGACACAGCACCCGAGGTGTGGCCTCACCAGTGCTCAGCACAGAGGGATTGACTCTTCCTGAAAGCACACACAGCAATCAGGCTCCTCTGTCACATTGGAATATGCCCTGTGGAGGAAGCAGAGGCAGTTTTTCTTCGAAACACTGTGTTTTCTGTGCAGGGTGTGTTTTGGCAGGTGTGTCATTGGCAAAGCCACCACCAGCCATCTCCTTGGTGTCTCTGCTGCAACACACCATGATGCCACACTCAATGCCCCAGGCCTTGGAGGGGTTGCAGCCTAGTTATGAAAGCTTCATCTGGAAGCTTTGAGAAACATTTGGAAATGTTTTGGAAAACATTTGGATCGAGGATGCCATAGCTCTGTGCTTGGTTTTTTTACTTTGCTTTGTCCTTGGGAGAGAAAACTGCTGTTGGGTTTCTGTTTTTTTTCTTTCCATCAATTATTCTTTTAGACAAACTTATTTCCAGGGATAAATCAGAGCAAATGCCAGTGTGAAAATAGTTTGTGGTGTAAAATGGTACTAAAATTGTGCTGGAAGGGATCTGGAGAGGTTACCTTGTCCCCAAGGGTAGTTGAATACACTCATCAGTCTGGAAAGTGATTGTCTTTGCTGGGAGTTGTTTTATCATAAATTATCTCAGGAGCAGAGTCAAAAATCTACCAAATAACGCTGTCAGTGTGTGTGCACGAGCCTTCCTCAGTTTATTCAAATCATTTGCTGAATAAGTGTTGAAAATTAATGCTGGGTTTGTTCCCAGAGCTATTCAAAGTAATATTCCAGAGTAACCTTTTCCACCTTGGCATTTGCCAATATACTGAAAGCTTTATGGATGAATTGCAGTTATCCACAGTCTGTATTTGACATGGAGCCATCCCTGTTTTGCCCCATTTATGAGACAGCCAGTCCCCAGAAGTCCCACTGGGATGAAGAGCAGGTTTTTCTTTGTTTCTTGTGAATTAGTTGTGACTTTCCAGTTTTCCAGGTGGTCGCCAGCCCTGTGGAAATCCACAGCAGCCTCTTGCCTTCACATCTGCAGGTTTAGATAAAGTTGTGAGATCCTGGGCAAGGATCACTAGAAATCCTCATCTGCTTTGAGATTGAGCCAGGGGATGACTTTAAGTTAATTTCTGCTGCATCTTCCTCTGTCCTAGCTTTGTGTCTTGAACGATGAATAAAAAAAAAAACATACCCAAGAGCCCTAATTTAATTCCCCCACCTTTTAAAGGTGCTTCAGAGCTCCATGGGTGTTTTTACCTTGCTTACAGCTCCCCACTTCAGTGAGGGAAGGTTCTGAAAGAGGTTCACCTGTAGCCAGCTGGATGCAGGCTTGTTCTCCAGCCAGCGTTGCGTTGGTGTTGGAATCCCCACAGCCCAGATGGTGACTGGTTTTCCTTCATCTGGTGCTTTTCCCAAGCAGTTCACAGTAGGTGATAGGGGAATTCATCCTCTTTGGCTGTGGGGAAGGTTTGGCGAGCCCCCCTCGACCCATCTGCACGTTTGAAGTGAAGATGACTGGCATCAGCATTATTGTTTGGCCAAATGTATGTGGGGATATCACAGCTTAGATTTGTTACAGATGGGTTTCTGGATACAGTCTAAGGCATTCTGCCAGCCAATTTTATATCTGTGTAAAAGTGATTGGCATCCCTATAAATAAAGCTGCTGTGGGATTATAAATCTAAATATACTTATTCATTAAATTATTTTTACATTTCCACTGTGTTGTCATCCTGGCTCATCATAAGCAAACCATGCTCTCTGCCTGTGTGTTATCCACAGCTCCAGCAATGCAGCTTCTGAGGCTAGGAAATATTTTTTCACTTGTGTCTGAGCTCTTCATGAGTCTCTGCTCTGGATCTCTTCACTAGGGCTTCCTCACAGTCATCACTGGGAATGACCCTGTCCTGGAGACTGCTCCAGAAGTGGCAGTGGCTGTAAATACAGGAATGTCAGTTTTTCTTTTTTGGTTCACAAGTCAGCATGACTTTGCTGGGGTATTTAGTACCTTTGACCTGGTAAATACTATTTGCATGGCTCCTTTGGTGCTGGGAAGGGTTCCTCCATGAGCTTCTCCATCCTTGTCCTCGGGCAGGGAGTCTTGCAAAGTTTCTTCCTTGTGTGCTGCAGGCTGGGCTGCATGGGAACAGGGGTCTTTCCACCTGGTTTAACCATCTCTGCTGGTTGTTTTGGCTACAGGAGCGAGGAAAAAAGTCCCCCAGACCAGTTCCAGGTGCAGCTGTGAGCTGGGGAGGTGCTGAAGGAAGAGCCTGGCCAGACACCAGCACAGGCAGGCAGCGATGCCTGGTAAATCTGGCTTGGTGTTAGAACAGCCTGATGAGAACACTGAGAGCTGCAGCCTCCAGTTTCTCTGGGTTTTTTTTTTTTCCTTCTCCTTTCAAAGCATTTGATTATTAATTCAGTAAACGATGAAGCATAGAGAAACATGTGCCTGAGTGGAAGAATATCAGCTGCCTCCCTCTCCTCAGTAATAACGTGCTTTGTTGAAAGTTAACCCATGACTTTAGTTCAATTTCCTAATGAAGGGAAGCTTTAAAGTCCGTCTGTCCATCTGCTCCTCCTCCCATTACTGACAATTCATTAGGTCTGTTGCCTGGTTTTGTCCTTTCTTTCAGATTGGTTTTTCATCTCAAATCTGGGGAGCTGCTGCAATTTTTGTCAAAACAGCCGTCAAGTTAGAAGGGTGTTGTGGAGGTTTTCTATTAAGGGATGCAATGAAACCTCAGCCTGTACCAGACACCAGGGAATACACATAAATGTTATGAACATCCAAGCCATGAAAGAGTGCTTTAGCTGGATTTGCCACATTATGAGACACAAGAGAGCCCATGCTACAGGTCTCTGTGCAGACATGTAGGTGTTGCCAGGGGGATGTTCACCTCAGTGAATTCTCTGATGTCTAATAAATGTAAGTTCATCCTGCAGCCTCCCTCTGAAAGTGGCTTATGTTGCTGAGATTCACAGGAAGAAGTCTTACCATTCATGCTGATATTCCTAGTGCTGCTCACCCCACTAAATGTAGTTTTGGTAGCACAACAGGGTCAGCACTGTCTTGTAGGGTCTTCAGAAACTGGTAGCAACATTTGGAAGTCTTGACTTTTTGCTGGAGCTGATTGCCAGTCCATGTGCAATTTGGCACTGTGGAGGCAGGGTAGGCCATGCTGCTGGGATTCAGCATCCTGAAGGTGGGAGCTGGACAATGCTGCTGGAAACCTCACCGTGCTGTATCACAGCAAAGCACAGCGTGGGAGGTGAGCAGCAGATGGAGAGGAGAAGCCTGAGTGGGGGGTCCTGTGTCCCTGCCTCTGGGTTATTTCTGGTGCCCAGAGGCTGAACTGCAGCTGCATGGTGGAGGTAAGAGGTTGTGGGTTGTGTCCTGGAGGTACCAGGGTTGGTTTGAGCAGAACAAATTTCACAAACTCAGAAGTTAAGTGAAGCATTTTGCCTGGTGCCAGTTAGGACAGAGATCACCTTGGCCAGAGCTGTGTGGCTGGTGCCAGCAAACAGGGAGGTGGTTGCCTCTGGGAATGACATTCCCATGTCCCCATGTCCTGCTGCAGACCCTAATGCAGGGATGTACCCCCTTCCTCCCTAAACCAGCAACAGCTCCTGGCTGGCACATGTTACCCAGGCTCTGGAGGTGCTGGTGTGGGGGCTCAGAGCATCTGTAACGTAGTCTGGAGGTTTGGTGTGACCAGCTGGGCCTGGTGCTGCTGGTAGATGGATCCTAGTGGGTGTGAGATCATTTCATCACCTTGTCTCAGGGGGAAGGGAGAGACTCTGAAAGACCAGCCAGCACCAACTTCCCTGCAGGGATATGACAGGGTGCAAACAGGATTTGACATTCAGTGTGTTCTTGGTGAGCTGCCAAATGTTTGCATATCAGCCTGGCTTTTACTGGTGGGTGTCAATGCTTTTTTCCAGGCCTGGTTTCCACCGAAACCTAAATTCTTTGCAGTGTTGGGGTTTTGTTTTCCTCTTTGTTTCCTTTTTTCTTTCTCCATTCAGTGCCTTAGTGAGAACACAGCTGAAGTCCTGGGAGCCCAAACTAAACCTGTCTATTACACATGACCTGATTAGACACCATGGTAATAAGCATTTGAATCTAAGGCTAGATTAGGCAGGGAGCAGTGTGAGGCTGGATTTGCATAGCACAAATTCCTTTTCCATAGGACATGTTGGTAAATCTACTGAAAGTGAATTTAGAAGGCACTGGCATGCGTCAAGTGCTCCTGTTGATGCATGGGTTGCTCTTCTCACTAGGCACTCAGCTGGGAAAAAAATGCCTGTGATTGCCTGGAAGATGCTTTTCCTGCTCTCATGGCTCATGTTGCAGGTCATGGTGATGAGTAGCTCTTGCCTTAATCTGCATTAAGGACATTTTGAAAGTTTTTGCCTGGAGAGAAAGTTATTTCTGGGTGCTTTCTCTTCCTTGGACAACTCTGGCAGTAGTGGAATGAATCTGGAATTTTCAGGTACTTAAATCCAATTTGCACCTTCTTCAAGCTTTCACTTCAATGTTACAGGTCTTGTGCTGGAAAATGCCTGCAAAGATTTGTTATCCAAAAGCCATTTAATTTCCTTCCCCTGTGGACAGTCATAAGATTCTGGATGATCTGAGGGTCAGTTTCTCTTTGCATTATGCCATTACCATGTCTTTAGGCCATCTACACTGCAGTGTTAATTTGGGGCAATGGGATGCAGAGGTCAGACAAGAGGGGAAAATGTTTTTCAAGGTTTAGGGGAGTGTCTGGGCAGCAAACCTGCAGGCTGTCTGTTCTAGGAAAGGGTGTGAGATGGAGTCATGGGTTTCAGTCTTGGTTGGACTTGCTGGGCCCCACTTCATTATCCATGGTGTGGTCTGGGCTGTGTTGGAAAACCTGACATTCTGGTGAATGCAGAGTTGCACCCCTGAGTGGCCTCTGTTTGCCAACTCGGTCGCCACTTTGCTGTTAGAGGTGTTTCAAAGGCTGCTGAAGGAATGGAGAGTGTTTCCAGGTGCTGGGGATGTATTTTCTCACTGCAGAGCTGGGCAGACCTGGTGTCAGCCAAATGCATTGCCCTGAAGCCACGAAAGGAGGGCAGCCTTGAAGGAATGCCCCAAGTCACTGATCTCCAGAAGCATTGCCCAGGTGTGAAGAGTTCTGCAGGACCCAGCCACCCCCAGGACTCGCCTATTACATGGGAAGTTCTGCACAGGTTTGGATTGTGAGTAAACCAGACTGCTGTTGATGGGCAGAAGTAAAAATGCCACCACTCCAAAGGTGTCCCCCAGACTTACATGCTGTGCTGAGCATAACTCCATGTGCTCTGGAACACCCTTTGGTCACTTGGGGTCAGCTGTCCTGGCTGTGTCCCCTCCCAGCTCCTTGTGCACCCCCAGCCTCCTCGCTGGTGGCCTGGGGTGAAGAGCAGAAAAGACCCTGACTCTGTGCAAGGCTGCAGAGCAATAACTAAAACATCTCTGCATTAGCCACACTGTTTCCAGCACAAACCCAAAGAAAATCAAACTTTCCAGTCACAACCAGCTTGGAAGGGGGCAGGACTGGTCTGAGGAAGGCGAGCAGGTGAAGTGGCTGTGTGGGAGCAGCTCTGCAGAGAGCAGTGGCTGTTTGGGGAGAGTGGATGGGTGACAGAGTCTGGTGCTCACCCCAGCAGGGTGGGTGACACGGTGGCTCTCTGAGCCCACACTGTGGCTCTCTGAGCCCACCCCGTGCCTGCAGTGGCCTCAGGGAAGGTGCATCTGTGCTCGTGGGCACGTCTGAAATGTGGTGAGTCCCAGATATATCAACACCCAGTCTGCCCTCCTGCTGCAGATGTGATTCAATA
>VXBQ01017433.1:52852-91185 GCA_013400175.1 Phainopepla nitens
TTTTTTTTTAATTGAAGAAGGAGATGATTGTATAAATATCTCCAGGAGTGGGAAGCTTGTGTGGCAATTTGTCCCAGGTATTTGTAAATATCTGCAAAGAAGAGAAATCCACTGCCATATGTAGCCCTAGGAGGGATGTGACCACTTTTGCTGTGATATTGCCCTGTCCAGGAGGTTTCCTCACTGAAATGTTTGCTCAAGTGGAGTGGAGAGGCTCATTTTTTGAGCAGGATATAGAGATGAAGGCAGGCAGGATGCCTGAAGCACTAGAGATGCTGTGGATGTCCTGTTTGGACTCCAAACTCTCTGGGGAAAACCAGGTTCAGTTAAATGGATGCACAGAGGAAAAACTAACAATCCTGTGCATGTACTCAGCGTGTTTAAATTTGGTTTGTATTGATGCTGCTGATGCTGATACTTTCCTGGATTAAACATTAAAATAGCCTCTATTGATTTTTAAATGCATCCCCTGGGGACCTCCACGGCACTGACATTCCCCTCTGGATGCTCCAGAAGGGGAAGAGGAGCCTTCTTTTGGTCAGCCATGTGTCCAAGGCTCCCTCCTCTGTATCAGAGGCTGGATAATTAGGCAATTAAAACCACGTGCCCCCATTAAGACAGGTCCTCTGAATTGCAGGTGGTGGATTTGAGCAGCTGTCCTGGAAAATTGAGTCCTGCTGCCCTGTGGCTCAGGATGGTGCAGATCCATCCTGGTCAAAGCAAGGCTTTTGCCATAAGCTACATTGTGTTGTAGCCGCATAAAATAAGTTTGACCAAGCCTTCCAATTAACCTTACTTGCTATGCTCACCTGATTTTTTTTTTTTTTTGTTTAAATGCAAATGGTATTTCAGTGACATGTGATAAAAGTTGCTGGTTTTTTCCCAGGCTGGGTGGGAGCTGTTGGGATCGTGTTGTGCCTGATGTGAGCTCACATGCATTGTTTCTTGGTATTCATCTGCTGGAGCACAGGGAGGTATTAGTGACATACTGGAAGGAAAAGCAGCCAGGAGGCCTTTTCTGCCATTAGACATATTTATCAAGGAATTCTCAACCCCAGGTTTGTACTTTAGGGGGGAAAATCACTCTGGATTAACATCAGAATTTAAAAACCTTTAAAAGGAAATCAGCATTGCAGATGGGTAGGCCAGCTGAGAGATCTGACAAGTGTGTTTTGTTTGCTCTGGGCACCTTCTGCACTGTGAGTTTAATGATATCTTGAAGTTTAATGATATTTAGCTATCAGGGTCCCTGCTGGGAAGGACTCCTATTTACAGCAGCCTTCATGCAGTTTCCATTTTGAGAGAGAAAGAAACCAGCTTGCTCCACACCACAAAATGCCTGAACACCTGTGGTTCCAGTAGACTCACCTTAAGCATGGATAGTGCTAAAAAACTCCAGACATCACCCAAAAGAAGCCCTCTGGGACTCAGCCAGTAGCTCCTTGTTGCCTTGTCATGGTGGTGGCCCTGTGGCAGATGTTGCTGTGCTGATGGACTGGAAGCATCTGCTGCTGAGCAACTTGGAAACTCCACTTTGTGAAGCCAAATTAAGAGGCTTTAAAAGAGGAAAAAAACCTGCCTTCCTTCAGCTGGTCTCACCCTGGGGATTACTGCTGAAAATGGGGAGCAGTGGAATGGAAAACTCAGCACTGAGAGTTTGCATACAATAAATCCCAGTCACAGCCCAAATATTCATTGGAGGAGCAGGGATGAAAAACAGGGAGGAATTAAAATAAAGGAAGATAAAAGTTGATTGAACTGTTGTTCTCCAGGAAAAGGCTAATTGGCAAACAAATATCCTTCTCCAGTGGGAAATACAGCTCCTCTCTGCTTGCCAGGCTGCTGAGTTTGTATTGACAGCGTTTGGATCGTCACAGGGAGTAGTCAGAACTTGTGATATCTGGGCTGGGCTTTAGAGCTGGTATTAGCACCTTCTGGAGGTGTGTTGTGCTTTGAATGGCAGTTTTCTCCCAGCTGGGGCCAAAACCAACGGTGGAAACGGGGTGGGGCTGGGTTGGTGTTGGTGCCTGTGCTGGGTGGGAGGGATGGAGCCAGGATAGAAGAGGATGCTCCCTCTGGGATGCTCTGCGAGGCTGTAGGAGCCCCCTGAGCTGCCATGGGGGATTTGCATCCCTCTCTCTTAACTGGTTTTGTCCTTGAGGGCTGCCTGGACAAGGCTTGGCATCACCCAGCCCGGACACTCCCAAAGGCTGCCTGAGAGACCAGGTTCAAATGGCACAGGACAAATTCTGGGAGGCTCTTCCCTTGAAGGCTTCAGGAGAGCCTCGGGTGGGTGCTAATCCCTCCCTGCACATAACCTCGGCTCTGAAAGGGCTGTGTCTGCCCCTTTGAGCCCCACCACAATGCAGCACTGGCAGCTGCTGCCCCAAAACAAGAGCGGGGCGAGGGGAGCACCGGGACCTGCAGCCCCTCACGCTGCCTTTCCTTTCTGCTGGGGTTTTTTTTCTGTGTTGCCTTTTAAAACTGGGCTGGGACACAGGGAGGTCAGGGAAATGCCCCAGCATCCTTCCTGGAGAGCCCCCCCTCACCAGCTCTACCTCCCTCTGCCTTCCTGGAAGGTCTCTTGGGCTTGGATAAATGTTGTGCCTGGGGTTTAGGATGCAAATCATGGAGAACATTTAAGGGAGCAATATGTTTCTTCCTCCCACCAGTGCCAACCCACCTCACTTTTTTGGTTTGATTCTATGAAAAGAGAACCACAAATCTGTCTGGTTTCTGGGAAAACGAGATCTGTGTGTCTAAAATTGGGTCATTCAGCACCCTAGTGAATATCAAGAAATATGTATATATATATTTATATAGGTTTGCAAACTGGGTCTTGTCTGTGGCTCCATGTTGTTGTCCTTGTTCCTGAAATAAATGGTATTTGCCTGAGCTGATCTGCTGGATCTCCTCTAAGAAGTGGTCTGTAGTGGTTTGGGGGATCTGGCACCCATGCTCAGCTTGTCACTGATGAAACTTAACCTTTTAGTGGAGAACTCGTGACCTCCAGGTTTCCTGTGCTGCTCACCATCTAGATGTCTGGGAAACTTCCAGCAAGGTTTGGTTTTTAATCCTCAAAAACTAAACAAAGTTTTGCTGCAGCAGCGTCTTTCCTGCTTGGATTAATATGTGCACTGAGCCGTGCACCACAGGGGATCAAGGGCTGTGTGGGCTTCCCTGGACCTGATAGATGCTGCAAGCCCTCAGCCTTCTCCTTGGATCCAGGCTTGTCTCCATGGCCTGGCACGAGCATCCTGCAGCACACCATCAGCCATCCCCTGCTCCAGATTCTTGCTGGCTTGCCAAAGTGAGCGGCGCTGCTCCGAGGATTGATTTCAGCTGGAGAGCGTTAAGACAGATCCAGTCTCACCCTGCTGTGCACCACGCTTTTCCCCCTGAAAAGTGGATTACAGAGCGAGCAGCGTGTGTGCTTCCCTTGGCAGGGACCTCACTTGTGTGCTGGAGAGGTGACAGGCAAGCCAGGCCATGGTACTCTCACAGCACGGTGGAGGTTGTTGCTCTTTCCCCTGAACAGCATCGACGCTGCCAGGTGGGAGCCCATGCAGACACATACAAAAAAGTCTCTCCCAGCACTTTTGATAGGTGTAAGCTTAAAGTTGAAAAGGAAGGGCTTTTCTGACGTGTTACAAATTTGTGAAACTGTCTTTCCCTCACTGGCTCTGTAGTAAACTTGGTGTTATTTTTCTTGCTGCACCCTGGATGAGGCCATCAAGGCCTCGAAGCTCATCTGCCCTTGAGCTGAGCAAAATGTTTTCTTGCAAGACAGCAGGCCCAGATGAATGCTTCAGGATGTGACAAATGCCCCAATAAAAGGAAGGAATAGAAAGAGGAGGTGACACATTTTAGGCAGGCACTGGGTTTTCATCTAGAATTGTTGATGGGGCTTTGCTGGAGTGAGCAGAGAGCCTGTGGCTGCAGCCATCTCCTCATGGCATCAGGGGTAGTGTGATGGTGGCCTTCAGGTACCAGGTGGCCCAGGCAAGGTATGGAGACACAAAACACTCTTATTGTTGGGTTCATGGAGTATAATGGGATTTCTGGGATGAGGAAAGAGGATCGGGAGTAATTCAGGATTTGGCGAGTATATTTATAAATCCATGAAACCCAAGTCTTTGAGACTTGTTTGTGCTGAGAATCACAGCTCTTGTGATGCACTAGTGATGAGTCAGGCTCCTCCTGGCAGCTGCATCATGGAAAGTGTCCTGTTCCCATCCCTTTTGTGCTGCTGTTTTGAAAGTAGATGGGTGGAGAAAAGGCAATCAGTAGTTTAAAGCCTTTTAGCTGAGTGTTTTGGGCTTTTTGTCCCCTCCTGAGGATATGCACTTAATTTCCACCAACCACAAACATTGCTCCTCTGTACAGCCTATGCCTGAAAGCAGCTTTACACTGGAGAAAGGGGGTTTTGGAAATCAGCACGAGAGTTTGTGGCCAATAAATCATTCTGGTTGCTTTAAAGAGCAGCAGCTGTGCTGGGGATACCAGCACCATGCTCAGCACAGTGGAGGTGCTGGTAATGGGCTTGGATCCTTTAAGCTTTTGTGTTGGAGGGAAGGTGATTCCTGCTTAGGGGAAGGCAATCCTATTTCTGAGCATTTCTTCCATGCCAAGAGTTCAATGTCAAACCTTTTATTTTTAAAATTGAATAATTCTTAGACCTCCTCCCTCAGTAAAAAGTGTTTCCATGCACCAGCTTTGGTGCAAATGTGAAATGGAGAAGCACTTCTCTCTCTTGAGAGGGATGTGCTGCTGCCTCTTGGATGGGCAAAGCACCATTAACACACTTTGGAGGGCTCACAATCAGAACCAAACTCAAGAAGAGGTTGAGTTACTGAGTGGAGCCAAGGAAGGTGCTGACTGTCTTGGGTCTGTAAGGTGAAAAACTAAAACATGCCCGGGAAGGGCATTGGTGCTTCTCAGGGAATGCTGCAAATGTACAGCTGATCTGAGAAATGCTGTGGAAGCATCCAGTTTTTATTGCTGTGGAGGTCTGGATGCGACTTACAGGGGGGGAAAAAATCATCTAGAATTGTTTGTTTAAAAAAATGATGTAAGTTATCTTGTGCTGTGCCCTGTTCTGGGTGTTGAATTCATGGGGAGAAGCCCCGAGGGAGGGTGAGCATTGCTCAGTGGTGGGGTGGGACAACTATAGGGTGCACTGTGTGGAATGCCAAATTCCTGCTTTTTTAAGTCAGACAAAAGGGGTCCAGGACACCTGGCTCCAGCACTTGATGACAGTGATGGTGTCTTCCTAAAGTTCTTGCTGAAGCCAAGCGCCTCCCAACCATCACCAGCCAGGGAAGTCACTTCACAGTGATGGATGAGAGCTGGAATATTTCCATTGTTTGGGAGCATCCCAGGCTGTGCTGAAGCTCTTGCAGAGTAAAGGCAGGCAAAGCTGGACATGGCCCAAGATGCTGAGATTGGTGAGGACATGGCAGAGAGGGTCAGTGAGCGCTGTTACACTTGCACCAAAACCACTCCTTCCTTGTGCAACGCGCTGAAATGAAGCTCCACATCCAGAGAAAGAGCTCACTCAGGATCCTGCATCCTCATTTTGGGAGGGGAGCCAGGAAAACAACAAGCTAATATTCATGTTTGAGGATTTAGCTCCTGGCTCCTGGGTGGGTTGGGAGGAGGCGGGTGTGAAGGGGAGCGTGCGCGCTCCTTTGCATGTGTTTGTGCCCTTGTTGGGTATTTTTAGGCTGCAGACCGCAATGCTGCAATACCGGTGCTGGCTCCCAACCAGCTGGTTGGGGCATCAGTCACAGACAGGCTTTGGCAGCTCGTTGCTCCACGCAGTTTAATTTAGCTTGCCGAGGAGGCTGTTGAATATGCAAGTGGTAATTGCTGCTCTCCTTTCCTTAAAGCAAAGGCGGAAGCGACACCAGGGTCCAATTTTCTCCTAATGACTGATTTCATTTAAACACTGCTCAGGGCGATGCAGGCTTGATGCTTTTGGTTTTAGGGATGGGGAGAACTAAACTCCTATCTCTGTGTATCACCGAGCCGGGTGGCCTCTGTCCTGGCCGAAGAACACATGAGCTAAGCTCCTTCTTCTCCTCTGCAGTCTAGGTTTCCAGTTTGAGCCCATCACACGCACATTTTCACCCTTGTTTCTGTGAAAACAGAGTTCTTTGGGAACGATTCAGCCCCATCAGTCCTGCCTTGAGATTTGGGCTTGGCTACAGGTTCCCTCAGTGACCCTTCCCAACCTATCTTCCCTGGCTCTGTTCATACAGTGGCAATTAAGCTTAATTTATTCTGGCCTGCTCAATAGTAGAGGCCAGAAGGCACCATCAGATCACAATCTGACTTCAATTTATTGATCTAATTAGTGGTCAAAGGTACAAGCAGGAGGTGGAAGCAGGACACTTAACATATGATGTGGCATAGAACTTGTCCCTTCTGTTCTCCTTAACACAAGCCTCCAGATTGCCAGGGGCTGCTGCTTTTTCTTCTTGAATAACCAATTTCTGCAGGATTTGCAGTGGAGGAGGAGGCTGTGTAGCTGGACTTTGTTCTGACGATGCAAGCTGCGCTGTCTGCAGCTCCCAATGACCTGCCAGGGAGCTGTGTTTTGATTTTGATCCATCATGTCAATGAATATTCATCAGCCTTCTGAAGGTTTAATGCTATTTGCCTGGTAGCTAACATATTCTCTCCCTAACCTTTTTTTAGCCTTGGTTTCTAATAACTTACAGCCCACTCAGTCTACATTATAGGGTGGTTTTGTTTTTTAAATTGTTTATAGATGAAAATGAGGAACCTCAATAGCTCCAGAGCTGGAAGCAGCTCAAAAGTACCTTGTCTTGGTTGCTACATGGCTGTCTGCTTTAAACCCCAAAATAAAACCTTGCCTTTTGGTCTGTCATTCAGACTCCTCATAAAACATTGTCAGGAGTGTGTATCTCTGAAGTGCAGGTGTTGTTCTGATAAAAGCTCTCCACACGTTTTTGTAAGCCCAAGTCAGAGCTTGTATGTAGCAGCAGGTTTCAAGAATGAGGTTGACATGGTGTGGAAAAGGGGATGGAAAATGCCCTGTGGAAGTATTGGGTGTGTTTGCTCCAGACCAGCTCCTGGAGCAGGATCGGGATCAGGTGCTGCTTTGGGAATGCTGTGGCTGTACCCATGGACTGGGAATGACCAAGTGACCAAACTTTGCACATCTGAGGACCCAGTGTAGGTTGGGATAGAGCTCCTGTGCTGGGCACAAAGTGCTGGGCAGCCACCAGCATCTTCCTTTGCACCCTGCTCCTTGTGGCTCTTTAAAACCCAAATCTGCAGTGTTTTCTTCCTTGTTGGAGTGGACAGAAATCCGTGTGCCTTTGGCTTTTTGTTTCCATCCCTTCTTCAGGAGAGAAGCTCTGTAGCAGGTCCCCAAACCCTGCTGACACTGAGAGGATGCCAGCAGGCTGCTAATGGATTTGCTGCGGTGCTGGCTGCCGGGGAGCCGTGATGAGAGAGCTTTCATGGCAGCTGAAATTCCTCTAGCGGCTGCATATTTCTACATCCAAGATGTAAAAATGTGAAATGAGATTTGGGGCCCTTCAGGAAGTGGGAGGGGGGGGCCTCTCCAGGCTGGGCACAGAGCAATTGCACAGCCTGGGATTATCCTGCGTGAAGATCCAATAGCTGTTTCCCATCGTTCGTTCGTGGTTCAGCAGATCAGTACACCATGTGCTAAAAACGTGCCATTGAGATCATTTCAAGGGTCAAACCCTCTGTTAAAGAACTGTGTGTAGAGCCTGAATTTCTGCAAGATCCCTGCTTTCAGAGGGCAGTGTTTCAGTGCCCATGTTTCAGTGTTTCTGAGGGCCGTGCTGTGATGGTGCAGGGTCTGACCTCGGGTCTGACCCCAGCCCTGGCTCTCCACAGGGCACAGCAGCTGTTTATTCTGCTGTATAAATCCATAGTTGGAGGGAATGGCAGGCTCCAGGGAGATCAGACACTCCTTTCCAAATGCTGACCTTTTTTCCCCAAGTCTCTTCATAGCTTTGTTAATAAATCTGAGTCATCCATAATTCAACCATGGCTGTTTGTCCAGTCTCTTAACATCTCAGTGTCTTGTTTCGCGGAGATAAAATATGTGGGTGTGTAACTTTGTAAGACAAATGTTTAGGCTTTCAAAAATTCCCTACTTTGCTGGTTGATTTTTCTCATTAGAGTGTTTCTCCACACTCCTCATTCCTCATAGGTGACCCTCCTCTTGTGTCACTGACTTCAGAGTCCCAGTTTTGGGGCAGCTTTTGCCTGGTCCCTGCTGTCATTAGGCAGACAGGGCACATGGTTTCTGCCCTGAGCTTTGCTCCCAACCAGAGTTTCAGAAATCAGCAAAACTGGGCGAGCGATGCCCGACGTCAGCACTGCTTAGGAAAATCTGAGCTACCGGCACCGTGTGATTTTTATCAGCTGAAATCGCGTCTTGTAAATATTTACTGGAGCTGCAAGTAAGGTTTATCTAATTAAAGCCAAGCAAAACTTTCCATGAATAAGAGCCGCTGTACCAGGGGTTGCTGGTGGATGTTTAGGGACACGTGTAAGAGCTGGGGGAAGCGTGCAGGGTATTTTTTTCAGCTCTGCTGCTGTCTGTAGCTTGGGGCATGCTGAGCCACATAAGGTCTTCAAGGATTGAATCACCCATGGTGGGGACCTGGTGGCCCCAAGCATATCCAGCTGTTCTGACAGCAGTTTCCTGAATTTTCCATACCCCTGGCGTGAGGGGATATGAGGTGTGGCTGTGAGGGGGGCTGACCTGGCTGCCATGGCATGGGGAGGTTGGTGCAGATTTGCTGGGACTGGCAGCAGTGGTGGGGCCCAGGACTCCTCATCCCATGGGGACAGTGGTGTGATCCCTGCTGCTGCCAGCTCTGGCACGAGGCAAGGCAAATGCATCTCTTTAATTTGCGTGGTCGTCAAGGTTGCCAGGACTGTAAACGTCAAATCTGAGCAGAAATATTTGGCATGAAAACTGTCTCTGCTCTTCCCCTCCGTGCCGAGCGCGTGGGTGGCTCCATTCCTCCTCCCACCGTGAGACGGGAGCGCAGCGCTGCGGGGCGGCTGCTCGAGCCTCCACTCTTCTCTCCTCCTCAGGATCTACTAGTGCCCAGGAGGGAGGGACGCAGAGGATTGTGGCCATGGCCCCGAGGAAGAGGAGCGGCCGGGGGATCTCCTTCATCTTCTGCTGCTTCCGCAGCAGCGACCACCCCGAGATCACGTACCGGCTGCGCAATGACAGCAGCTTCGCCCTGCAGACCATGGAGCCCTCGCTGCCCATGCCACCGGTGGAGGAGCTGGATGCCATGTTCACCGAGCTGGTGGTAAGTAGGATACTTCTTCATTGCAGTTTTAGTTCTTGGGTTTCTCCCTCTTTCCCCTCAACCCCCTCTTTGCAGTCTCCCCAGCCTTGGTTTTGAGTTTTCAGGCAAACTTTGGCGTGAAGGGAGGCTTCTGTTGCTGAACCCTGGGCTCTTGCTCCTCCCTGAGGTCCTGCCACTTTGGGGTGGTCTCTCTCATTAGAAACTCTTAATTTCCTATAGCAGGGGGTTGGGTCCAAGCTGGTAAAGTAGGATGTTCTCTATAGGTGCAAGTGATTTTACTTGCTGGGCACTCAGCTTCACAGAAACTGTCAGGTGTGGGCTACACTGGGATTTGGAAAGTCAGGATATTGTTTCTTTATCCCTTGTTTCCAAAACTTGGAAAAACATGGATTAAGAAAAAAAATTGACAGCCAAAAAAAGCTTTAATTTCCTCTAAGCAAAAACATTTTGGTGTGGTATTTTGGATGGTGTTCTACTTTGAGTTCATTCAGCAGTGAAATGAGGTTTTCCTACAGTGCTTGGATGCATAGAGGGAGCTGGGAATTGTGGCACTGGTCAGTCATACCTCAAGGTACAGCACATCCTATTAGATGCCAGGCAGCATGGATGTGTTGAGCTGGGCCTCTTGGTAGAGGAAGGCTCCAGGATGTATTATAAAAGCTGGTGTTTTGCCAGGACATCCTTCTCCAAGGGCAGGATGTGCCCGACCAGGACACCGACACAGCACAGTGGGGATGAAGTGTCCCTGCCACAGGACTCTTCTGGTGAGGTTGGGTTTGTTCAGGAGAAGTAGCTGTTTTGTCCCAGTTTATTCTCCACTGATAACTTGGCCAAATCAGGTTTTCCTGGGAAAATTCTTTCCCATGGATCGCTTTTCCCATGCCCCAGCCAAAGCCTTGTTGGGCTGAAGGGGGCATCTCTGGAGGCGCATTTGTTGGAGCCACACCAAGCCTGTGCACCTCATCTCAGCCCAGGATTTTTAAACATCTCTTCCAAACTCATCCAGATGCTTCGTGCAGTGGCAGTGCCACAGGAAAGCTCTGTGTCTGCAGCAAGGCAGGGGTGAGCCTGACTCTGGTGCAGCTTTGCTTGCCCCTGAAGCACAAGATGCTGCCTCTCCCTGATCCCACCCTGGTGTGGCCCTTCTGTTCCCCAGCCCTTCTCCATGGTGTTGTGATTTTTAGTTATTTTTCCGCAGCTAAGGGTGAGAAAAAGGCCTGGAGGCAGCTGCTGCTCCAGGGCATGCTGGCAGCAGGAGCCTCACTGGCTCCCTGGGGACTGAGGTCATGCAGGGAGGGGGACAGCGAGTGCCCACCGTGCTCCTGCGCAAGCAGCTGCAACCCCCTGGCTCCCCAAAAAACCCATCAGGCAGATCTCAACCCAAGCCAGCACTGGGTGGGAGGGAGGGGGAAGCCAAGCTCTGCCCTGTGGGCACAAGCAGGCAGATTCCCATTCAGGGGTGGGCAGTTGCAAATCACCCCCCCCACCCTGTCCTTACAATGGCTCCTTCTTGCTCTCTGTAACCTGTTGGTGTCGGGTATTAAATTTCAGCATTAGTTAAATGGTTTGGAAAGTATCCCACTGTTCCTGTACAAACCCACTGTGTAACATTTGGAGGAGAGACAGAGAAAGCACTCAGAGGTGCTGGGCTGATCTTTACGCCCCGGGGGCCCAGTGCCATCGTGCTCGGCCATTCAGGCTGGGATGGCTTGTGCCTGCTCTCTGGGGCTAAGGCTCCCTCCAAAGTCCTTGGCTGTCCCAGCCCATTGGGTTGAGGGAAGTTGAAGGGGTTGGAGGGGATGTGGGGGCTTTGCCAGCTGGAGTTGGTCCTTTGCCAACTCTTCTCTTGCAGCTTCATCATGACTTTCTGCCCCACTTGTTTGCATCAGGGATCAGAGTGGGAGGGCTGGAGGATTTCAGGCCTGGGATGGGGTGTGTCTTTGGGGACACTGCAACAGTATGTTTGGTCCCTTAGCAGGGACGATCCTCCCACAGACTCAAACAGAGTTGGATCCCTGCTCCACAGATTCCAGTCTGCTGCTTACATCGAAGGGTGAAGTCCCTTTCTTTTTGGAGCCATCCTGCAAAATATTCCCTGAGCTTTGTGTGTTTTTAAGTGTGCCTTGTTGCTCTGAGGCAGGAAACATCCGTAGTGTGAGAAATTGGTGATTGTCCCGTGCCAGCAGCAGAGGATGAGGGCCTGAGCTGCAGAGGAACGTGGAGCAGCTGTGACTCCAAGGTCAGCTAAAGGCTTGGGCTGCTCTCCCAGTGTCTGTTTTTTGGCCTGTTTTGTGTTAGACGGACACTTTGGATTTTAATTAGGGTAGGTAAATAGAATAGATGAATAGTTAGAGGTTTATTCTGTGTCTGTGCAAGTGTTTTTCACTTAGTTGCGTTAGGAGCAACAGGGAAATGGGATTTTTTTTTTTTGCCTGGGCACAAATTTCAGCAATAAGAAATGTCTGATTTCATCCCAGACTGCAGGGACGATGCTCCCTGTCCAGCCAGCCATGTGCAGCAGGCAGGGGCTTTTCCCTGGCTCAGGGCAGATGCAGATGTTGTTGTTGTGGTCAATGACTGATCAGTGCTTCCTCCCGGAGGAACCTTTTCCCTTTCTCTGCCTCTCCCCCAGCCTGGTCTGAATGGGTTTTGTTGGGGCATTGTTGGGACGTCGCTCAAGCGGGCACCGGCCCTGTCTGAAAGGCTTTTCTTTGTCCCCTGTCCTGCCGGGGCTCCGGCCAGGCTCAGCCACCCAGGGAGAAGCAGGTGCTGGCAGAGAGGCACAAACAAAAGCAGAGTATTTCAGCAAGATTTACTGATTTGCAGCTCCTTTGTCTGGGACAATGCTTTATGATTTTGTGCGGCTTTCCGTGCATCAGCACCGCTCTGTCCTGCCTGGGTAGGCGGTGTTTGCTTCCTGAGGCTCATGCAGAGGTGTGGTACCTGCCAGGCACATCCATTGGATTTAAGGAGTTTCAGGAGCCATCACTCCTCCCATAGGACACATCAGGAGGATCACTGATCCCTGTGCCCCAGAGAGGAGGAAATCTGGGGTTGCACGAACTGCCTGCAAACCAAGAGAACAAAGCTGTGCCATCTGCCACAGCTTCTTTCAAGAGGCTCCTGCGTATCCAGGCTAACAATACAGCATTTCTTCAAAGGCTGAAATCTTGCTTGCACGCTCAGAGAAAGCACTTGCAAAGCTCCACATAATGGTGCCATATGGTAGATCTTGCCATAACAATCCTCTCTATTTTCCCCCAGCAACTAGACTTTCCACCAGATGGGTGAATGACTGATGTCCTTTATATCTGCTTAACACTCCTTGTCACTCCGAGGCTTGTAATGAAACGCTTTGTGTGTGGTGTGTGCCCCTCCCGGGCAGGGGGCTGGGGTGGCTTGGTTTGGAGAGGATAGGAGGAGCCCCAGCACGACCCAGGACCCCTCGTTGGCTCCCTTCACCGTGGGGTGGGTCACAGTGGCATCTCCATCCCTGCAGAATGACAGTGGTGCTCCAGTGACTCCTCAGATAGCTTAGGTGCTCAGAGGAGCTGCTGAGTGTGGTGTGGCTTTGCTTGCCATTGAATCACAAGATGCTGCCTCTCTCTGATCTCACACCCTGCTCCCAGCCTGCATCCCTGCTGGTGAAGGGATGGGTTCAGAGGAGATGCTGCCCCAGACATTCCTCAACGCTTGTCTTCCCCAGGCTTTGAGGAAATTCCATTTACTGCTCCCGATGGGGCTTCACAGCCTTTTCACTTCCGAGTTAGTGATGCAGAAGAAATTAGAGCAACCTCAATGCAGCCCTGCATCCTGCCTGTGATGTGCAGCAACCCTTTTTTAGCCCGTGAAACCAGAGCAGGTAACCTTGCCTGGGTTCCTCTGGCCAGACTCCAGCAGCTGACAAGTTTTTTGGGATTTGGGGAGGTGACACTGGGAGGCAAGTGCCCGTGCAGTGTCCCAGCCCCCCAGACTCAGGATGGGTGCAGGCCTTTGCCCACTGCTGTTGCCTGGTGGCTGTATCCCCTCCCTGCTGCTTTATGAAGTAGTGGAAACTTGTGAGCCTGAGGAACAATAAAAAGGTCTCTGTCAGCTTATAAGATTTATCACAGCATTTGTTTTTGCTGTACTTGGGGCAACTAATGCATTTCATCCGAGCTGCTCTCTGGATGCTATCAGGAGATAGTTAGGAGATAGTATCCCCTGTCACAGACATTAAATCTGTTGCCTTTGAAATGCTTTGTGGTGGTCGATGGATCTGTGGCTCATGATGTGCAGTGCTGGGGCAGGATTCTCCATACCTAACTGTCCTTTGGAGCTGTGCCTTCCTTTCCTCTTGGCATGCTGAGATGATGGCTGTTTTATATGCTGCTTGAACAAGGATCATATAAACGTGAGGAGAAATGGTGGTGTGAGCAGTGTGAGCACTGCTGTGTGTCAATAACAGCTCTGGGCTGGGAATTCGTTGCTAGCAATATCCAGTTGTACTTAGGAACGTCAGTAATGTGCTTTCCCCCCTGGTTTCTAATCCAATAAGGAGAAAGTATGAGGTTTTGGGCTTTGCAAAACAACACGGCTTTTAAGTAGCAGCTGAGGAATCAGCTGCAAAGCCAAGCTTTGCATTTCATGCTTGCAGGTCAGCTGTCGTATTTTGCTGCCTGGTCCTTCCAGCATTAAGGACTTCAGGATTTTGAGAACCCCTGAATGGTGACCAAAGCCATTTCCCCTATATCTGCAAAGAAAAGCGTGTGGTTGGTGTCTGGAAAAAATTACAATTGCAGTAGCCCTTATGTCCTGGGTAAGCCACCCCTTTCTACAGAGTCAGTCCAGATCCAGATGCTGAGCATGGAGCTCCTGACCCCATCCCACTGCTGTCTCCCAAAACCAAGCTCCCTTGGCTTATGAATCACTTTTAAGAAGGCAAACCAAATGATCGGTAATACCTGCTCTTAAAGTCACTCTGCAGGGATCCATGTGCCATATGGGCACTTTCACCAGGCTGCCCAGTTTTCGGTTTTCAGATGTGAACAGTCTGGACCTGCCAGGCTCCCATCCCAGCGCTCACGGCGCTTGTTTTCATCACCTCACATTGTTAACACCCTGCCAGATAATCTCTAAATGTACCTTTTGATAGGCAAGCATCTGATAGAGAAGTCACACACCTACTTGGTCAGAAAATAAGGGTTTTCTGCCTACATGTGTTCCCTGGATCTGAATGAACCAATCCACCGAGGAACGCTGTATTTCAGCAGAAACAGCCCTGTGATTGCAGTATCTGTTACTGCTACAAACCAGCGTGGGGGCTTGCCCAAAAAACGTGCTGTTCCAACCCCTGGTTTTACAAAGGGGCCATGTTACAGCACAACGGGAATCTCAGCTGAAGGCAGAGAGCACATAAGGAACCCCTTTGTTTCCAGGAGAAGTACTAGTGAGGTGGAAAAATAATATAGTCTACCTGCTAAATGCTTTCCACTTTGCACTTCGTAAAAGAGGAGGCCACATCCCTGGGAGATGCCTGGGCAGCTCATTTGGTAATGCATTGGTGACCTCTAATTGAGGCATTTAGGTTTTTGGCTTGCACTTGCTCTGGGTATTTCTGGCACAGGTCACCATGGAGGGTACCAGCCTCTTTGGATGGGGAATCTGCTCCAGCAGCAGTCTTCTTCCTGACTGCTCAGTGGCTGGGTGGTGTTGCTGGACTTAGGAGCAGGATTGGATGGCAGATGAGTTCTCTGTCACCATCCTCAGCTGGAAGCATTCCTGCCTGGAATAGCCTGTGCCTGCCTTGTATCCATTTGCAGATACAAGTGGACCCTGTCCTTGCTGCTGTAGTATCTGTTGTTGGCAGAGTCCGGGTGTTCCTCAGCGTGGGAGCATCACCAAGGTCAGCTCTTGGCAGCCGAGGCTTTCACAGCCCTGCAGGGAGGATCCTGCCTGAGTGCCCAGCGATCCTAATTCCCATGAACTCCAGAGTTCAAATCAATACTGTTATTTTTTATTTACAGGGGTCAGCTTCCCTTTCCCAACCACAGCCAGTGTCTATAAGCCAGTCTATGCCTGCTTGCACGTGACATCTTGCTGGATGTCAGACTCAGAAATCATAGAAATCACAGAATGGTGTGGGTTGGAAGGGGCCTTAAAGATCATCTCATTCCATGGACAGGGATACTTTCCACCAGACCAGGTTGCTCCAAGTCTCATCCAGCCTTGATCAGAAGTAACCTCCTCTCAGGGTGACACTGCTTTGCACCTGAGTAAGTTCTTAAAAATGCTCTTAGGATGCCAGGTGTGACTAAAGCCAGGCCTGTGGGGGATGAGGATTGTCCCATCCAGGTGTCCATTTCCATCCTCTGTTGCTCCATCAGCATCAGCTATAGCTGGCTTCTCCTTCCCGTGCCTGAATTCTTTAGGTCCTACAACCGGAGTGGTACCTCTTGGGAAACTTTAAGGATCAAGTTGGTGTGGGGCTTTGTAGCCTCTAATTCCATCCAGCCTCTTTTTGCAACCTTTCCCAGAGGATTATCTGGGGAAACCTTGGCGCGGTTTAGCCCCAGACCAGGCATCCTCAGTGTTCCTGCCTGGGCATCCCTGACAGGCAGGGGTCATCTGGAGCCACTCTTGACCTGTTGGCTTGATTTCCAGCTTGAGCAGCTCTCTCAGCAGTGTGATATCTGACTGAAAAGGGACCTGCTGCTTTGGTTCTGTAAAGAGGTGAGAGGTCCACATCTGAAACCCTACTTATTTGCCAGCTCTGTGCTTTATTATGGTAAGAGGTGCACCCACCAAAGGACAACCTTCCCCAGTTCTGGTTGATTGGATTGAATCCATTTGAGCTGTCACAGTAGTAGATAATAGGCTGAGACCTATTTTTGTTGTTTTTTCTGGGTGTACGTACAATTGTGTGGAAAAAGTGCACTGGTGATGCACCTGCAGGGCTTCGAGATCTGAGAGTGCTCTGCAGGGTGAAAATGTGTAGATCAATAACTCAGGCTGGAAAAGTACCCTGGGTTAATTAAAATGGGAGAAAGGTTTTCCAGATGAGGTCGGTGAAAAGGTCACAGGAGGGCGAGCTCAATAAATAACATTTAAAAAAAAAAGTGTACATGAGGTTATAGATACATATATATGCTAACAAAAAAGAAGGAGAAAATAAGTGGATACCTCTCTGAAAATACACTAATATTGAAATATGAGCAGCTTTGAAACCTTCAGCCTTTTAAAATAATTAATTAATTGAATTAAAATATTAAAGCATTACATGCTGTCTGCCTCAGTTAGGTGTTTGAACCGATGGGAACATGAATCAACTGCAGCTGGAGTTTATTGGAGGGCTAAATCAGCTATTGATGGCCATAATCTTCCCTGCAGAAGAAGGAAGGAATATATATTTTATTTATGTCTGTCCAGTGTGTTCAGGTCAATAACTGAGCAGGTTCTTTCTGAGACTAGGACAAAAAATTCATTGTGGGAGGAGGTTAACTAGGCGTGAGCACTTTGAAGAGCTTCTGCTATTCCTTGTTGCTGCTACTCGTTCCCTTGGCTGTGAGCAATTTCCTTTATTCAGGAAATTCATAAAGGCAAAATGAATAATGATCTTTTATCTGTTATGCTTATTCATTAGGAAATATGAATAGTTGATTTTTGTTCATGTTCTGTAATTGCAGCTGCAAGTTGTAATGGAAAAATTAAAAGTGCATAGTGATAATACTAGCAGGGGTTGGCTTGCCTGAGGAGTTGTTTTTAAGCTCTCAGGGTACTGTAGCTGAAAAGAAGTGTGCTGAGGAGGAGGCATTTTTATTAGTGATAATAAAAACAAAAGACTTTAAAAAAAAACCCCTGAGATAAATCTGCATACACTGAGAACTGTAGTTGCCTAAATTAAGCTGCAGCTGGAGGAGCTCCTCCTGCGGTGCAGGGCGGGTGTGGAGGTGGGAGGTTGTTTCTAACAGCCACTGATTAATAAGGATTAATATGTCTTTTTTTTTTTTTCCCAAGAAAACAGCTTAAAAAGACAACAACAAGCTGACTAGGGTGTGTTGTGAGGCAGGGCTTTGCTGGAGGCAGCAGGGCCGGCAGTGGAAGCAGCAGCTGCTGCTCCGGCCGCGCGGGCAGCGGAAAAACATGAGATGAGGAACAGGGGGAAAAATGCTGATTGCCATTTCCCCTGACACCACAGCGTTCTGGGATAAATCAAATTGATGAACTTGGAGAAGAATGCCTGGAAGAGAGTGAAAAAGCAGTATGACCCCAGAGAAAGGAAGGCAGTGCAGGCTTCAACAGGCCGTTATTTATTGACTTTTAAATTCCCATGCTGGATCCCTTAGTGCTAAATATTGCCAAAAAGTTCACACTTTGTTTTTTTCCTTCTATTTTTTTAACAATCTTGGATATCTCTCATGCTTCATTTGATGATGCAAGAGATCTCGTCTTTATGTGCTATAGCCTCACTTACAGAAGTTTCTAAGCTCTGTGCATCCATCCACCAGGACTAAATTCACTTGCTGTTTATTATGTTGGTCATTTATCGATCCAGTGACATCTTTCTGTAGGTGTGTATACATACATACATACATACATATATATATATGCGCACATAAATGCAGAGAGAGAGAGGTTGTGGATGCCTCATCCCTGGAAGTTTTAAAGCCAGGTTGGATGGGACTTGGAGCAGCTTGGTCTAGTGGGTGACATCCCTGCTCGCAGTGAATGGGTAGAAACTAGCTGATCTTTATGGTCCTGCCCAAAACAACCTTTTCTATCATTCTGTAAACATATATAGGTATGTATATACAAACCCAGCACAAACCAGCAAATTTTAAATAATCATTATTTCCGTTATGGCAGTGAGTGACCCCCAATCTCCTCCATGTACTACAGTTACACAATTTATCAGCCAGAAAGGTGCATTGGATTTAAAAGTTTTTCATCTTGTTTTCTTACAACCTGTAAGGGTATTTTGGAGTTGCAGACCCCTCTGTAGGGAGTTGTTCCTTATTTAATCTCTACTCTCCAGATGCTTCATGCAGAATGTTTGATGGTGTGAAGGATCTGTGGGATGTAGGGGAAAAACCCATGCTGGTCACGCTGTGTTTTTGTGGACATGGGTGGGCAGCACTTGGGCTCACTCAGCTCCAGGAGCCCATCCTGGACATCATTCCTGAAGTCAGGAGGTTTTCAGCATCCTACTGTCTCCCTCCTGTTATCCCTGTTAAAGCCCATGACTCTCAGTCTGTGGAAGGTGCTCATTAAAACATGGCATGAGTGAAGTGGCAGGGGCAGGAGTTTGTCTCAAAGGACTGTGCTGTGAGTCTGAGGCTGGACTTGATGCTTTTCCTGCTGGGAGGGTCAAACATTTCTTCCAGTGGCTTTTTGGCTTCGTCTGGCTTTGCCTTCAGGACGTGGTAGGAGATGGCAGGGGCCACCAACCAGAGAAGTGGTGGCATCTTCCTCCTTGGAGATACTCAAAAAGCCATCTGTACATTGCAGTGGCCCTGCTTGACCAGGGGGTTGATTGACCAGAGCTCTCCTCATACCCTGGAGTTGCCAGCTCGGAGAGGTGCAGGCCATGAGAACATCTGTCCCTGAGTGCTGCTGTGTGTCCTCCAAGGGACAGCTGTGGACCACCTGTTTGACCCATGGGATTGTGCTCACTGTGTGCTGAGCTGAGCCACATGTTTTTTAGGTAGCTTTAGGAGAATGGTGTGTGATCTCACCTTCAGTGGAGCTCGTGCTGTGCTCAGAGAGACGGGGTGAGGTTTGCTTGGCTGGAATGGAGAGCCATCAGCAGAGCACACAGCATGGAAGCGTTGTACCTCCGGGAAATAGCAAAATACACGCAGAGAATCAAAGCTTCCCTATGAGGTTTTTTTAAAGCCATATTCAAATGAAGATTTAATGTGGAAACCTGTTTCCTGATGTAAAGGTGAATAGTTTAGCTGTACAGGATAAATATTTAAGAGTAGCGTATCTCTTTCCAGTAAAAACACTCCGGGCAGAGACTTCCTTTTGGTGCTAAAATGAGGCTGTTATTTTATGTGCCACTGACCTGATTCCAAAAAAGTATTAAAAATAGTGGAGTTGGCAGATCCTGGCAGGGGAGGCAGCCAGATGGAAGGGGCAGAGCTGTTAAAGGTGAGGCTGAAGTGAGAGGTGAGGGCTGTGAGGGTGATGGACACCAACCTCACTGGCTGTCTTCTCACTCTTCAACAGCTGTCAAGGGTGGCACGCTGTTGTGGGAGTGTGTGGATTGCAAATGGCCCATATAATGAATTGCCAGTTAGAATCACCTAATTATCAAGTTCGTGATTGTTAATTGAAGGCCCATATGGGTGTGAGTTTCTGCTAGGCTTCTCTGTGGTTGATTGTTAAAGGCTTTGTGGGAGCTGCATTTCTACAGTGGGCTATGAGCCCCCAGAAGACAGGTGTTGTTCCTGTCCTTTCTTGTTATTTTGGAGTTGGAAAGGGCAGTGTCTGAGCAGCCTGCACTGAGATGCGCATGAATGAGCCTAAGCAAAGGGCTGGAGGTGGCTGCAGGAATCCCCATGCACGCAGAAACCAGCAAAGACCTGACTCTTCACAGCTGAGTCACTGTTGCTGCTCCGAATAACAGTCGTTAGTCACTCTTTGATTATGAGGATTTTCATATTCACTGGGTGCCATATAGTATTTATTTAAACACCTCTCCCAAGCATCCTGCAAGATATCATTAGGTAGGTGTTGTTGAGTGATGCAGGGCTGTGATGACTGAACATGTTAGAGCTGGGGCACGATGAAATGTGCTGTGTGAGACTTAGAAGCATTTCTGCACCTTTTTTGGATGTGTTTGCACGTTGTTATGTGCTAGCACCTACCTAATATGTTCTTCTGTTTTGTCCCTTCTTGCTCTTGCTTAGGCTTCAGCTTGGTTTAGATTTTTTTTTCTTGGTTAATAAATCTTCGCGTTTGCACAAGTCGTCTTTTTAGGGTATGGGCATTTTGAAAGTTTTAGTAAATATTTTTCTAAGGACCTGAGTGCAGATGTGCGTGGCTGGTGCTTTCATGCCTGATTATCAGATTCACATGGCCAGAAAGTGGGGTCACAGTCGAAGCAGTTTCCTGTGCTCTCTCAAACCCTCACCACAGAGGTAAATATTCATCAAGAGACCCTTGTCCTCCCCCACACTCCCAGATTTACTTTTCCAATGAGCTGAATTTCAGCTGGCTCCCTGTGTAGGTGTCATCCTGTCGGCCGCCTTTAGACTTTCAAAAAGTGTTCAAGGCCAGGTAGTATGGGACCCTGAGCAACCTGGTTTAGAGGGTGGAGGATGTTGGAAGTAGATGATATTTAAGGTCTCTCCCAACCCAAACTATTCTGTGATTTCTATGAATGGAGGCTGAAGTAGAACTTGGATGTTTGACTGGCTCATAGCCTGAGGAGACAGTGGGGAAATGCAGTTTTGATTTTGAGGCATGGAAGAGTGACAAGACTTGCCCAAGGGTGGAGTGGAGGCTGGTTGCTTGATATGAATCTCTGACCTCCCAAACTGTAAGGACATGGGAGTGTTTGAGAATGGCACTTGTTGGAGCAGTCCCTAGCCCAGGTTCTCCTCCCTGGGTGCAGGAGGATGAGATGTGTCTCGCACTGGGCTCAGGTTTTCTCAGTCCTCTCTTTTTCCCCAGCCTCTGCTGTAGCAGCATGGTTTTCTTCTGTTGTAAAGGTGTCCAAGTCTGCTTCCAGAACTCTACCTGCATCAGCTCTGTGCAGCATGATGGTTTGAAGGTTTGGGGTAAAAAGGTCAGGGAAGAGGCAAATCCTCCTCTATGAAAGTGTAATAGAAAAAGCTCTGCAACACCTTTCCTTTTGAAGGGTATTTCATCAAGAAGAGAAATCAATGCCTGCAGTGGATAGATGAGCCTTTCTGAGATGTTTGGGACTGCTGGCAGCCCCCTGTCACTGGTTGTTGTGCTGGAGGGCCCCTGGGTTTGGGTTACAAGATAGCTCAAAGTTCTGTTCCTTGGCTACTGGGTGCAATATGAACTTGAATTAGATCAGCTGAGTTTCTTGGTGGCCTGTGGGTGATGCAGGGACCCATCTTTTGCCAGAAGCATCTTGTTCAGACTTCCCCAAATGGGGCTTTGGTTGGGGTACAGAAGCTGCCAGTTTTAGTTGATAAGTGTTATTGTTCAGGCAGGGAAGCTTTAACAGTTCGCCATATGGGGGTTTTTTGGTTGCTGGAATTAAATGTGTAATTCTTAATGGAGATCCTCTTAGTTAAATCCACTGTCTGGGTGGGATGAGTTGGCTTGAGGCCATGGCAGAGCTTTCCTGTAACCTTCTGCAGCCTCCAGTATCTCACTGCTGCCCCCAAACCCCCTCCAGCACGAGGATTGTCATCAGTGGTGGTGATTTTAAGACACCCATGGTTCTAAGATCGATGTTGGCTTTAGCAACGAGCCTCCCAGCCCTGCCTGGATGTATTATTTAGTTCCCTCATAAAAGCTTTGACCTACATCTAGCACCAGGAAGCGATGAGGCTTTGATAATAGTCAGGCATCCCGACGGAGGGCATGCTGCTAACCGAGCTTCCAAGTCGAAAATGGATGTGTACTTTAAAACATCAGATAAACCAATAAAGGCTTCACTCAGTAAACAGCTTTATCTCTGCCAGGCAGTACGTGATCCAGTTTTGATGGAGAGGATGTACCTCTTTATGAACTGTATGTATTAGGAAAAGAGCTGTCTATTTTTAGCTATAAGAAAACAAATCAAAAGCCAAAACACCTACAGTTTTTGATGATATGAGGGTGTCAGCCATGGAAATGGGCTAGAGCACTTGGGGTGAGGTGCTCCATTGAAGCAATGATGATAAAAAAGAAAGGTCCAGTTTGAATTTTTCTTTGCTGTGTGTGTCTTAGATGAGATTGCTCACCTGAAGCTGTCGGTGTGAGTCTTGTGGGCAGCCATGATGGCTTCATGGGTGTCCTTTCTCAAACACTTACAGCCTTTAAAATTGATGAAGGAGATGTCTGGGAGGGACAAGGCAGGGAAGTTCGCAGCCCAGAGTCAGGAGAGGTCACCAAGAGCAGGATGAGAGTTGGCATCACTGCCCTGACAAATCGAGAGTCATGGGGTGATGCTGTGGGGTCACTGCTGGGCCATGGTGTGGCCCCACATTGATTTACACTGCTTGTCTGGGGGGTTGTGTCTGTGCCATCACCTGTTTGTGTACTCATGTTGCATGTTTTGTGTTTCTTTCCCCCTTTCCAGGATGAACTTGACCTCACGGACAAGCACAGAGAGGCCATGTTTGCGCTGCCGGCGGAGAAGAAGTGGCAGATCTACTGCAGCAAGAAAAAAGTAAGAGACCTGTTGGGTGCTGAGCCTCTTCCCTCTCATACAGGATGGGGAGGAGTTGGGAGGAAGGACACAGCTCTCTTGGGATTTGAGGTGTCACAGAAATCTACCTGTTCCTGGAGTGACCCTGGCAAAACAAGGTCTTTGGTCCCCAGCCCGTTCAGGCTGGAGGGGGTGTCCCCACAACCCCCATGGGTGTCCCCAACCCCATGCTCATCCCTTCCAGCACGTCAAGGCCACATGGAACTCTGTGGGCACTGAGGTTGGCCTTGCAGGGGCAAGGGGCTGCTCACCATCTCCTTAGAGCCCCTCCCAGCACCTAAAGGGGGCTTATAAAACAGATGAGGACAGAGGACAGACTTTATAATAGGGGCTGTTGCAGTAGGACAAGGGGTAATGATTTTAAACTTTAGGAAGTTTATTTAGGTTAGATAAAAGGAAGAAGGTTTTTACAGTGAGGGTGTTGAAACACTGGCACAGGGTACCCAGAGAAGCTGTGGATGCCCCATCCCTGGAAGTGTTTCAGGCCAGGTTGGATGGGGTTTGGAACAACCTGGTCTGGTGGCAGGTGGCCCTGCTGGCAGAAGGGGCATTGGAACCAGCTGATGTTTAAAGTTCCTGCCAAACCAGACCATTCTAGGGTTCTGTGATTCCATTCCTTAATTTGCCACTGTGCCCCTCACCTGGCTGCAGGGGGTGGCTGGGCAGTGCTGGCAGTCCCTGGTCCCACTCAAAGGGTGCTCGCTGCTGTAAATGCCTCTTTTCTCCTGCTGCAGCAATGGCACCAGATTTTCCATCCGCATTTTAGGCCAAGAGCAGGCTTACCTTGCTCATGTAGGATTAAGTTTTAAGCCTCTCATAAATACCCCTGAAATCCCTGTATTATTGTTAGACAGAGGCCTGCCATGCCCGAGATTTAAATCAGAGGGGAGAAGGGATGTTAACAAATTGCAGGCACTGGTCTGGATCAGCAAGAGAATGGGCAGGGGATGCTCGCTCGTCACTCCCTGGTGGATAAGCAGAGCCTTGCCCTGGTGTGTCTGGATAATGGGAGAGTTAAATCAAGCAAAGCCGTGTAATTATTTTGTGAGTGGAGATTAGGTGCTATCTAATCTCCCGAGGAAGGGTTTAGATGGAGCTGATGGTGGCTCTTTCCCTTTCCAGAGCCTCCTTGCTCTTGTGGTTTTTTGAAGGCTGCGCTGTGAAACTCCTTGCTCACGGGGAGAAGGAGCCACAGAAGTGCCTGTGGCATCCTCTGAGGTTCTGGGAGCAGGCCCCCATCTGAGGCTGCATCCTGGCTGCTGCTCTCCTCTGGTCCTCATTCCTCTGGCTCTTCCCAGCCACTCCTTCCCTATTTGTGATGCCATCACAGTGAGCTGAAGAGCATATGTACCACTGCTTGCTCTGATGGAGATGTGCTGGTGGAGACAAGTGCTTTTCTCCTGCTTTTTAATTAAAAATGAGTGAGACCATATCAATGAAGGCTCCAGCCATGGAGGAAGTCAGGAATTACGTGGGCTGGGGAACATCTGTGCACAGCAGGCTCTAGGCTGTCCTGCCCTGTGTGATGATGACCAGTGAGCAGCAGAAACACAGGTGGATATCCTGGCAGCTCCTGGTAAATCTTACTTGTGCTCCTGTGTATTTATGAGGCCAGATCACCTACATGGTAGTCTGGCACTGAGGAGAGGGGCTGGACTTCTCCAGCTGAGAGCAGTGTCTGCTTTTTGGGCAGGGCAGCAGAGCTGGGGATAGGACAGTGGTCCTACTCTCCTGGCTTGGCTGCACTCTGAGTAGCAGCAATTTGGGAAGTGCAGGATGTGCCCAAAGCCTGTGTTTAACAGCAAGTTGTTGTTTGAGATCCTTGTAACACCCAGTTTCACCTGATAGGTCCCAGGAGGCTGGCAAAGGTGGACATCAGTCTCAGTCAGCTGCCTGACTTACTAACAATCCAAAATTGTCCCCTGAGCAGTTTTTGCTCTTTACTCTGCTGCCAGTTTTGGCTGGCGCTTCTGCTTTGCTGCTGGTGTCATCCACTGCACTCAGCTCTCCAGAGCACATCCCAGATGTTGCTGTTTCATATATTCCCATGACAGGCAAGACTTCCTAAAAGGGAACCAAAAATGAGGCATTTTTTTGCTGGGTTGTCCTGGAAAGAGACCTGACAGCACCTGGCCTTGGCAGCGCCTGTTGAGAGGAAATAGGGGAAATCCAGCTGTTCCCCAGGTGTGTTTCTTTCCCTGGAATATTTTCCCCTGGCCTGCAGCCCTGTATCCTGGTTTCTCTGCCCTGCTAGCAGCTGGTTTTATCCCAGCCCACAGGACTGGCTTGGCAGGGTGGAGGCTTTGTCCTCCCTGATTCTCCATCCATGGAGACAGTGGGTTTGATCCCATCCTTGGAGATTGCTCTGCATCAACTCCTCGTGGTCCCACCCCTCCTGCATCACCCTGTGTTGCTCAGGGGACAGAAAGACAAAAAAGCATCTTGTGATGGGGCTGGCGAGTTCTGTCAGCAGCAACCTGAGGAGGAACTGAAGTCTGCACTAAATCCAGCAGCCATGCAGTGCTGGGGTCAGGAGAGAGATTTAAAGATGATGGGAGAGACCTTCTTTGAAGTCATCAGCCCCTTTGTGGCTGGGATAAAGCAGGGAAATGCAAAGGCAGAGATGCATCCAGAGCAGGATGAAATCTGCTTTTAGAAGTGGTATTTCTGGACGATGACTCGTTTCATACCTCATCCCAAAATATTTCGCTCCCTGCTGGCCCCGCTCTCCAGGAGAGGATATTGCTCGGAAGTGCAGGGAGGAAGCAGGAGGGTTTCCAGATTTGCTGTTTCTTTGGCTGTGGGTTTGCCTCAGTGGAAGAGGGTGACTCAGGATGGCCTTTTTCCAGAGGGAGTTAATGATTAACCCTTCAAGCTTAGTCTGCATGACCTGTTGAACCTCAGGAGATTTGGCTCCTGACAGCCCATGTACGTCATGTCAAGCTGTTAAAGCAGCTCAAAGGGTGGCTTTTATGAGCCTCAAAATATGGCTGGGTACAGGGTGTTGGGGCAGAAGCTCAGGATAAACAACCAGGTGGGAGGGATGGGTAGTGAAAAACAGCTCATGTGAATGCAGGGTCTGGCTCTGCCCCTCTCCCCTTGGGTCCAGCTGAGCATTTCTAAAGCTAGAGTAGAGGAAAAATGACCTGCATGGTTTCCAAGTGGTGCTGAGCTCTGTAAGCTTGTGTTGAAAACCCAGTGGCATCACTAACCCTGGGTGCATCACTCTTGTGCGAAGCAAAGCTTGTATCTAAAATTTCCTCAGGGGTCAGATAAAAACCAGGATCCTTTCACATTAGGAAGAGGCAGCAGTGGTGATTTTTCAGGGGAAATATGTGAAAAATAGGGAAATGAGTGATGTCTCTCCAATAATCCTCTATTTCCCAGCCAAGACAGCCTCTTTCCCCTCCAACTCTGCCTTCCACCCACTCCCTCCAGAGAACTTCACTTTCCAGCTCGTTCTTCCACTTGTCCTGCTCACTCCTGCAGCTCCTTCATGGGGCTTATGTTCCATTTCCTTCATTGAAAAAACATCAATTCCCCATATTTTTGCTGCAGTAGCAGAGCTAAGAGCAAAAGCTGACAAAGATGGCATGCAGGGGAGGGGAGGGGAGGATAAAATAGCTCGGCATTTTGCCATGCTCCAGGGTCACCTGGGATGGATGAGAAGGATTTCATGGCCTCTGAGCATCCAGATATACCTGCTGTTATTGCAGCAGCAGGTTGAAATACCATCTCAGGTGTTGCTTGCTCAGGCTGACCCAGAGAAACTGCCTGTTTGCATGGCTGGGGGTGTTTTTCACTGGGAAATATTTAGAGTTTTTATCTTTCAAGGTAATTCCCCTTTTAGTTCCAATCACAACACACTTTTGTTTAAGCAAGGTTTTTCTCGCTCTCCGGCCAAAAAATGCATCTGTTAGCAATCTTTTTGGATTTTAAAGCGAAGCTTTTCAAACAATGAACCAGCTGACTACGAAAGGCATCTGGTCATGCTGTATTTGCTTATGGGGAGCATAATTTTTAAACCCTGGGAAAAGCGTACGAGGGCACGTGTGTATTTGTGGAGGAGAGGGTATAGGAAGTGTTAGCATATGGAAAACCAGAGCAGGCTGGGCTGGGCTGGTTCAGAGCCTGAGATCCCAGCTTGGGGAGAGTCTGATGAAATTCCAGCCTTTTGCAGCACGGCTCTGTGGGGAAGCAGCTTTGCTGAATCATTTAGGTGCTGTTCCAGGGATACCTGCAGGGATGGGGGAGCCCTGGGGGGCTGTGGTGAGCCCAAACCTCCACCAGCACACGCCTGGTAAAGGCTGGGCCATGTTGGTGGAGCTGGGCTGGGTTTAAGCATCTCATACAGGCTGCAGACCCCTTGGCTTTAAAACCCATCTGTGCCACAGCCTGCTTCCTCAGTGACCTTGCAAACAGCACCCAGGTGGATCATCCAGAGCAGTCAGGGAAGGAGGGCTTGCCAAAATGCAGTGAGTTGCCAGCTGCTGTCAGCTTTCCCTTGCTCTGCTGTTATGGAGCAGCAAGGAGGGGTGGGGAGCACTGTGCAAAATAAAAGTTATGTCAGGTCCATGTGTAAAAGTGAAGGGGATGTTTCTGTTTTTGCAGCTGGTGCCAATTGAAGAGGGTTTTTTTAATCCCTTCCTGTAACTTTCCTGGGGAGTTCTCCTGGGGCAGACCAGCCTTGCAGGGCTGGTGAACCACCAAAATCATAGAATTGTTAAGGTTGGAAAGACCTCTGAGATCACTGAATCCAGCCATTAACCCAGTGCAGCCATGTTCACCCTTAAACCTTGGCCCCAAGTGCCACATCTCCCCTTTTTTGAGAACTTCAGGAGTGGTGATTCCACCACTCCCTAGGCAGCGTGTTCCAGTGCCTGACCACGTTTTCAGTGAAGAATTTTTTTCCTAATATCCAATCTAAGCCTCCTGTGGCACAACCTGAGGCCATTTCCTTTTGTCCTGTCACTTGCTACCTTGGCGGAAAGCCATGGGGGTTGTCACTGAAGGGCTCTCTGGGGCTTGCATGGAGCTGGCTGCTGTGAGCCAGCCCTTTCCTTCCAACCTTGCAGGATGTAGCTCGGTGTGTTGGACATCAGGTGGGGGGCCCAGCCAGCCACCATCAGTTGTCCCAAAGCAGCTCCAGATCCAGTCATCCCAAAGAACTACCATGGGCTGTGAGTGTAGGGAAGCAGGCTGCTGGATCAGGTGTGATCACCTGCAGACCGAGGATCTAAAAGATGTTGCCAGAAGCTTGTTTAGGAAGAAAAGCAGGTGTGACAGAGCACTGAGGAGCATCACAGGTGTCTTTCTCCCCACCACCATGGGGACATGCTGTGAGGTTGCATTGCTTGCAGCAGCTGCACTCCTGCAGGTAGAGCCGCAGGAGCTTGTGGGGATGCACCTTCCAGGTGCAAATAGCCTGAGACCAGCCTTGAAATTGCTTTGAGCCACCACTGGCTGAGCCCCCACCTCCTCTGTCTAGTGGTCATTGGGAGGAGAAGGAAGTCTGGCTGTGGGAGCTGCTGACACTTCAAGGGGGGGGGTGGCACGAAGGCTGTGGAAGTGTCAGGCCCATAACCAAGACGTGACAGGGCTGAGGAGTGTGAAATCTCCCTGGGAAGAGCAAAGGGATGGCTGGAGCTGACAGATTGGTGACCTTCACTTGAGAAAGCTCCTGCTAATGAGGCATCTTGACTGGGCACTGCTTTCCCTGGGGTGCTGAGGAGGGGATGGAGCTCATTTATGGGGTTACATCACAACACCCACTACCACTGTGGAACAAAACAGCCGAGTGGCAGCATCCATCAGCCCCAGGCACAGAACTCAGGGCTAAGGGACAGCAGAGGCTGTGACATGAGAGGGCGACATGGGCTGCATTATATGGGATTTGTGTTTTTGCCAGGTCCCTGGAAAGAAGTAGGTGAGGGGAGCAGGTGGAACAAAGCAGGGGCTGGAGCAAGGTCTGCCCTTGTCTGCGCAGCTTTGGCATGTCTTAATATTTGCAGCTGAGCGCATGGGTGGTGGCACATCAGGGCCTGGAGGACAGTGAGGGATGTTGATGTGCAATTAAAGCCATCAATATGTCTCTAACAGAGCAGCTCAGTCTGGGTTCCGGCAGGGTTCAGACCAGCCCTCACTTCTTTGCTGCTTGAGAGCACACACAGCAAAGACTCAGCCCAGAGCATAAGAAATTGGGAGATGTTCAGTGATGTAGTTGAACATCCCAGAGACGCTCACGTTGGAGGTGCTCAGCTCTGTGTCTGGGCATCCCTCTCCGAAGGCAGGCTGCAAAACCCACATCCCCAAAACCCACCCTGTGTGCTGGGAAACCATTTTACACACTCAACCTTTCAAACCCTGGTGCTGGAGAGGTTCCTCCCTCCTCCTGGCGCTGAGCAGAGCCTTGTGACTCACTTCCCTCCGGGCCATCGCTTTGTCAGGAGATTTCTTTACCACCAGGAATACACCAAAGGACACTTATCAGTGTGCTGTAGACCATTAGCCCCAGTAATTACCACTGAGCAACGTCCTGCAGTGAGCTGAGGGGAGGGAAGCCTGTGCCCTGATCTTTGCCTGCTTTATTGTGCAGTTCCCCCTTTTCCTGGGAAGCTGCTTTCCGATGAGCCTGCCCAGCTGCTCATCGGAATTAATGAGGTTCTGCTGCACTTAATTGAGAGTGCTCTCTAAATTGGGGGTTTCAGGGAGGAAATGCAAGAGCCCGAGGGAGCCGAGCAAAGGGAAATATTTATAATGCAGCACGTTAATTATAAATGAGCAGTTTAGCCAATTCTGTTGTTCAGCCTCCCCTCCACCCCCTGGAGACCTTTATTTGCTCCACCGCTTCTTTTCAACCCTAAATGAGCAGCAGGTCCACATCCCTGCTTGCCTCACAGGTGTTCACAGCACGTGGCAAGGTCCTGGGATGTGGGATGCCCCAGCCCTGCTGCTTTCCTTCCCTGTTCCTCAGCATGGGTCTCACTCCCTGCCCAGGTCTCCTGGCTGGGCACATCTGGACACCTCTTGCTGCTGTGCCATGGTGGGGACCTTGCCACCCTTCCCAGTTGGTGTCTCTGGTGGGAAAGAGGCCCTCCTTGTAAGAGGGGCAGTGGGAAAGACGACCTCTGCCACTTCCAGGAGGTGACAGGACTGTGTTCAAGGCACTCGTGAGTGTCCCAGCTCTGTTGTCCCCTGGAGTACATTCACATGCTGGACTCTTAAGTGGGGCAGGAAAGCTGGGAAAATCAGAATGCCCACAAGCTTTGTGCACAGGCAGCTTGGAGGAGGGGGTTGGCACAAGTGCCCAGGGCTCAGCTGAGGAGCTGAAAGCCCCGATGGCCGTGTCAGACAGAATTGACACCGAGCAGACAGGTGGCCTGAGCCTCAGCCCAGCTGCTTGGCACCCCTGAAGGACTGTGGGGTCAGGAAAAGTGTTAAAGCAAAGGGCAGAGGCTTCCAGGCCTCTTGGTGCTCTCCAGCTTCTTTTGTCCCTACCTTGGAGCCAGACACAGCAGAAGGAAGGGTCAGGTCTGGAGGCACAGGCTGTTCTGCCCAGGGGCAAACTGAGCCTTGTCCAAATTACCTGTCCTTGACTCCACATGTCCTCATCTTGGCACGCTGCAGCTTGGGAAGTTTGGATGCACAAATGTTTTCCACACACACCTCTTGAGCCCCAGTAAATATTTGGGACTCTGCTCCTCGGGCTTGCTGAGAGCAGCCGTGGTTGTCTGCATGCACAGACGTGGGGGCAGAGAGGAGGTTGTCCAGCTCCCACCATCGTAGGTGTTTGTGGTCTAGGATGAGGTTTACAAACTTCTCTTAAAGTTAGGGAAGGGGCAGAGCCCTGCAGCATGTCAGGCTGTGATCAGAAGAGGGTTACCGATGGAAAATGTTGGGGATTTGTATAGTATTTGTTGACTCCAGCCTAGACCTGTGTGGCATTTCTGCTGTGAAATCCTCTGCTTCTTTTGATATGTATGTCTTTAGAAAATAAAGTGTGGGAAAAGGCTAATCATGAGGTATTCCCTCAAATTCTGCCTACTTGCTCCGTGCAGCCCCTGGGAATGTGCAGCATTAGTTACCTGAGCTGGGCTCAGAGGTCCTTCAGTCATGTCCTGCAAGAACAAGGTAGAACCTGAAAACCCCTCATGAACCCTGACAGATGCAGGGCATCATGGACCAGGATGGCCAAATGAGGCTCTGCACCATTCAGTGTCATAGATCATGGTCCCAGGGGTGACATCCTTTAAGAGGTGACATTGCCAGATGCCTGTTCCCTCCCAGTGATTAATGAAGTCCCTAGAGGAACTGTTGTGCCTGGAGTTTCTCTTAGGATGTTGGTATGTTGATAAGTGATGGTTCTGCTCCAGGAGTGCAGCCTAGATCATGTCACATTTAAACACTCTTCACTGCTTGTAAACATTTTCCCCTCTGAGCATATTCAAGGCTGTGCAGCCAAAGCTTCAAGGGCACTGTAGATTTGAAACAAGAGAGATTTGGATGTAAAATTTCAGTGTGGTTTCCCTGGAGCTGATAATCACAGGATAGATGCAGTGTCAGTGGGGCAGTGTTTGGTCATAGGCAGGTGGTGTAATTGTATTTACACAGTATGGCAGTTCAATAAACCAGGTAATGTTCCCACAGCTGGAGTCAGGGGTAAGCTCAGAATATAGAAAGTCACACTTGTATTAATATAAAGTAATGCAAGAGCCCAGGGATGCTTCAGAAGGGGTTGGCCATGAAGGGCAGGGCATGTTAATACTGTATCTACTAATCTGGCTTTGTTTCACTTTTTTTTTTATCCCCTGCCAGGACCAGGAAGAAAATAAAGGAGCCACCAGCTGGCCAGAGTTCTACATCGATCAGCTGAATTCAATGGCTGCTGTGAGTATTCCCCCAGAGCTCTGGTGCCTCTGAACCCCATGTGGGGCAGCAGCACAGTGGGGACAGTCTGTCAGCATTGTGCCTGACAGGGTGGCAGGTGTTAACAGAGGCAGTGTCATCTGTTAGACCAACAGGTACAGCTGCAAAATGGAGATGTTCCTATGGCACCTGGGGCGTTTCACACAGTCACAGAACCATGGATGGGGTTGGAGTGGGAAGGGGCCTTAAATAACATCCAGTTCCAGCCCTCTTCCACCAGACCAGGTTGCTCCAAGCCCCATCCAGCCTGGCCTTGAACACTTCCAAGGATGGGGCAGAGGAATGAGCAGAGGTTGTGAGCCAGGAGGGAGTGTGCTGCTTCCCTCTGGGAACACCCAGTGCTGGCCACGGGCTGCCAGCCAGGCAGAGCCCTGAGCCTGAGCAGAGCTTGTGATCAAAGCCTGCCAGATGCCTGGAGGGGGGCTTTGATCTCCCTGACGTGCTGCTGAAGAGGAGTTGGGTTAAATGGAGGGGTCAGCACAACTCCTCCTATCTGCTGGGACCCTTTCTGTGTGCTTTGGATTAGCCTCCGCTGGGGCTGGCAGGGCTCACCCTGACACCTCTGGGGGCCCAGCACTGTTGGGTGGTGCAGGAACCCCTCAGGGAGCTGGTTTAGCTGTAGCTGTGCCTCATGCATGCTCAGGGAGCAGGCAGCCTTGGTGCAGGAGTCAAATCCCAGCCCCAGCCCCAGCTGGAGAGCAAAATCCAGTGTGGGAGATGCATCCTGTGCACACAGTCCCCAGCTGAGATGCACACTGCTGGGTTGCACTGGGAAGTTTGGGAATGACAGGGTTGGCTGTTCACCATCCCCATGGCCTACTCTGGATGATCTCCAGTAGCCTAATGCCTTTTCTGGATGTCTTTTTTTATACTGTGGTGCCCAGAACTGCCCCCAAGACTGAAGCTGAGGCCACACCAGAGCAGAGCAGGAGTTGTGTGGGGGCTTGGAGGCAATGCCTCCATCCCTCTGTCCCCAGTCCAGGCTGTCTCCTTGCAGACCATGGAGTGGTTTTCCTCACTGCTCCTTTTCCCAAGTTCTGTGATTGCCATAATGATTCTAGACTTCCAGGATGGGTTTTGGATCTCTGTGGCTTGGCACAGTGGGTAGTGGGCACTGCCACTCCTCTCAGGGAGATTCCCCTTCTGATTTCTGCCTTCCTCCTTTCACAGAGAAAATCACTGATCGCCTTGGAAAAAGAAGACGAGGAGGAGAGAAATAAAACAATCGAAAGTTTGAAGACTGCACTGCGGACTAAACCAATGAGGCAATTCCCTTCCCTTTCCTGGCTTTATTGCTGCGGTTGTGGCTTTGGATTTGAGTTTTCTGGTAGAGAAAATAGGGTTAAATAGGAATATAAATGGGAGCTGCACAGGGTCAGAGAGGCAAGGACTCTGAGGCACTAATTGCTTTTTTTTTTTGTTTCACCAACTGCTTTTTTGTGTCACATTTTGTCATTTTCTTCCTTTTTTCTTGGTCCTTTTGGTGACCAAGAGCCACCAGGACCTCCTTATCTGTTGAGGCAAATCAGGAAACTTTTTTATTTTCCCAAATTTTTCTTTGTACTGAACAGAAGGTAAAAAATTCCTTTAAGATTGATTTTTTTTTCCAAGAAAACAACAATTTTTATTGGTCAGCTAGGTTCTTTGTTTCAACTTCAACTCTTCTTGCACTTTATAAGTCACATGAATCTTCAGGCTTTTATGAAATGGAAACAGTTTTTGATGGGGAGGAAAAATGAAGGCTGGGACTCTTTCTGAAATGTCTGTAGCTTTTCCTAATATCATTTCCTCTGGAGTCTGCATACACACTTTTGCAACACTTAAGGTGCCTCAGGTTGACATCTTCTGATGGGAATACGTTCCATTAGGAAATGCTTGACCTGTTTTGGTTATGGAAGAAACCAAAAAACAAAAGGAACTATTGCTTGAAAATACCTTTCCCTCTTTCACCTGTGGTGATGGTAAGAAATTCCCAGGGTCCAGGGTGAGCACCTGATTTCTGTGACACCTGGACCTTGTGGGTGCTGGCCCCTGCAGTGAGCAGGGCTGGTGACAAGCCATGAAACTTTACAAAATCCTTAAAAGTGAGGTTTGAGTATTTTTTGAGGGATGCAGCAGGCTCCATAGAAAATTTTACCTGTCGGACCTACTTTTGCACCCAGGGAGGTGAACACCAGCTTTCCTATTGACTTTGGCTGGAAGAAGAGCAGGCTTTGAAGAAGAGAAAGCAGTTTTCCCAAGCCTGCAATTACCCCTTTTGTTGCTGTTCATCAGCATGGCTTGTTTCAAATTAAAGTCATCCCAGTGCTGGGATGTTCTTGGCTCAGTTGCTTCCCGAGCCCGCGCCTTTTGCCAAACCAGAGGACACCCAGCCTGGATGGCACTGGACATGGGGGCCCTGAAATGCCTCAGCAGTGTGCAGTGTTGTGTCTGCCTGCTCTGGTGGATCTGCCTGGGGCACTGCCCTGTGCTTGCTGTCTGCTTTCTGTTCAGTGGCCTTGTGAGTCATCGTAAAAATCAGAAATCCCTTAAAACTGGGGAGCTGCGCCTGAGGGAGGAGAAGGGTGTGGATGGTGAGGCAGGAGAGGTAGCAGAGGGTAGAAGGGCTGATATTGAGGTGTCTGCAGCTGATGAGGAGGTGACTTCAGGGCTTGGGATCTTCTATCAGTTCAAAACTTGTCTCAGGACTCATGTTGGTATTTTTTTGCATTGTGACTGCAAACTTACAACCTCCATTCCAGGACTTGTGTTGATGGCTGGGTTAGCTGGTTCTCTTTGAAGTATTCTCACTCTGAAGAACCTTGTGCAGGTTGCCTATGCTACCAGGCACCGCCAAATAAATGGATTTTTACACCCCTGTCCCTGTGTCTGAGCTGCAGCCTTCAGGTTTTCTGGTATCCATGAAAAAGTATACAAGAATGTTCTAGGTTTACACCAACAGATGAGTTAGCTCTGTTTGAGGGCAAGACAGACTTTTAGCCTTTTGTTTTAAGGTGAAAATCCCTTTTTCTGGCAGGTTTGTGACCCGGTTCATCGACCTGGATGGCTTGTCGTGTATCCTCAACTTTCTGAAAAGCATGGACTATGAGACAGCAGAGTCTCGAATACATACCTCGCTCATTGGATGTATAAAAGCACTAATGAACAACTCCTTGGGCCGGGCCCACGTGCTGGCCCACCTGGAGAGCATTAACGTAATCGCTCAGAGTCTGAGCACGGAGAATATTAAGACAAAGGTGGCAGTGCTGGAAATCATGGGCGCCGTGTGCCTGGTTCCCGGGGGCCACAAAAAGGTACTGGAGGCCATGCTGCACTACCAGAAATATGCCAGCGAAAGGACTCGTTTTCAGGTAGGTGGGTCTCCACTCACCCCTCAGCCCTTGAAATCCAGCATTCCTGTCCCTTCCTCCTCCTGAATATCTAAGTGGCCGCTTGCAAATGTTCTGTTGTGGCTGTTTGCAAGTTGAAAAATCAGGAATTAGCCCAGAACCAGGTTTGATGAGATCTGAAGCTGAGCAAAGAGGGAGGAAAGAGTTATTTAAGGTGACACCCACCAAAAAAAAAAAAAGGGCTTGCTTGTGCAAGGTCACTGGGATCACAGCTCTGCAAGGCTGCAGCATACCTGGATGGGCTGGTGTTGGCCCAGATGGGTGCTGGAGTGGCCAGCAGTTCATGGTGCATCACCCTACGGGAGCATCACGTGGAGTTGTTCCTGCCTGTGTTCCCTGGCTGTTTGGGCAGCACTGGGGCTGTCACGGGGCATTTAACTGACTCTTTGTGTTTGGCAGACGCTGATCAACGACTTGGACAAGAGCACGGGCCGGTACCGAGATGAAGTGAGCCTCAAGACAGCCATCATGTCCTTCATCAACGCCGTCCTGAGTCAGGGGGCAGGCGTGGTGAGTGCCGGGGCTCGGGCAGAGGGAGGCCTTGGGGTGTGTTTGGGGTGCTGTTGTTTCAGTGAACTTTCTGAGGATGCTGAGTCCACAACTGTCCCTTGCAGGAAAGCCTGGATTTCAGACTCCATCTGAGATACGAATTCCTCATGCTCGGCATCCAGCCAGTCATTGATAAACTCAGACAACATGAAAATTCCACCCTCGACCGGTGAGTAGTGACCCCCAGCACACTTGTGATTTTTGTCTGGTGCCCTAGCTTCAGGTGCTGGCCTTTGGGGAAATCACATGGCTCTAGAGTCACACCTCTTGTAGAAATTCCTTGCTGTCTCCAGAGAGAGAGAAAAAAATCCCAACATAGTTTTGCTGCATTCTGATATAGGGTTGAGCTGGGGAGGATGTGCCATCAAGAGTTCAGGGGATGCAGTCAACCCTCATCCACCTCCTCTCATCCCAAAAGGCTCCTTGGACATCCTTTAGTGACTAGGAGGTCAAGGCTGAAGGTCCAGTTGGTGTTTCAAGCCCTCCCAGTGTCTGGTCTGCTGACACACCAGCTGCTTGTAATTTATTAATTGTCACATTTGTATCTGATTTTAACAGCTTGTTCTGTTTTGGGGTTTTTTTTTTTCCCCTTTCTTTCTTCAGGCACTTAGATTTCTTCGAAATGCTTAGAAATGAAGATGAACTGGAGTTTGCCAAAAGATTTGAGCTGGTGAGTACGAATGCTGCTGATACAGACACTGGCACTCAATGTCACAATTAGTTTTAAAAACACCTGTGTGCCCTGGGGTAAAGAGTGGTCTTCTGGATAAAACATGGAGGTTGGAGATCTTTCCTGTTGCCCTGCACTTTTGGAACATCTGTCCTAGAGCTTGCTTTAGCCCTTTTGTCCTCTGCCCAACAGCTCTGTTTGCCCCTGGCAGGGCAGTGGGGCCGGTTTGTCTGTCTGTTTGGGGTGGGGGTAACTCGTGGGATCTGTAGCTGAGACTTGGGGAGCAGGCAATGCTGTTGTGGGTGCAGTGGCCTGACCTTGCCTGGCTCCTGCCCACAGGTCCACATTGACACCAAAAGCGCGACTCAGATGTTCGAGCTGACGAGGAAGAGGCTGACGCACAGCGAGGCGTACCCGCACTTTATGTCCATCCTGCACCACTGTCTCCAGATGCCTTGTGAGTCCCAGGAGAGGCCAGGAAACCCAGGGCTTGCTGGAGGCTTGGCAGCCCAGCCCTCCTGCCCAGCAGCGTCACGACCTCCCCTTTGCTCACGTCAGTCTCTCCCCTTCCTTCCCTGCAGATAAAAGAAGTGGCAACACTGTCCAGTACTGGCTGCTGCTCGACAGGATCGTGCAGCAGATCGTCATCCAGAGTGACAAAGGGCAGGACCCCGATGCCACTCCCCTGGAAAACTTCAACATTAAAAATGTTGTACGAATGTAAGTGCCCGGGTGTCACTGTTCCTTAGTCGTCGCTGTCACACGGTGACGTTCCTGCTCCTTGGCTGGACACAAGCCAGCATCCCTGGAGCTGTTGACTTCCCGGGACTCACTCAGCCCACCTTATCAATGAAGCCCATCCTTTTCGTTAGACAGCACTTGCAAGCAGTATTTGACATTTAGGAGTTTTTGCCTGTTCCCTGATAAATTTCACATAACCTTGCTGAGGGGAGACAAAGCAGAGCTATCAGGTGTACCAGTTTGGCAGCCTTAAATCCCTCAGTCATGTTTCTTGCTGGTGATGGTCTCATATTTGCTGTAGTAGGATTGTCTCACATGCTACATCTCTTTTCCTTTTAGGTTAGTCAATGAAAATGAAGTTAAACAGTGGAAAGAGCAAGCAGAGAAAATGAGAAAAGGTGAGGGATGGAGAAATACAGTGTCAGCTCTAACCTTGGCTGAACAGTTAACATACACGTGTATTTATATGTTTATTTATACATGTATCTGCAGGCTTTATTGGAGGGCAGTGATAGTATCATGCCACAGGGCTGACCTGGGAAGTGGGCAAAGCAGATAATATTTTTTGATGGAGAGGCTCCAAATGGGGTATTATGGCACAGCACAGGCTCCCTTTTGTCATCTGCAGCTACTGTGCAGGGCAGTGTGGGGTTTAGCCCCCCATGGGCTGCTGTTGGCAAAAAGGAGTGTTTGTCACCCAAAAGTGGTTTCCTGGGGCTGTTCCAGAGCACACAGAGCTCCAGCAGAAGCTGGAGAAGAAGGAGCGGGAGTGTGACGCCAAGGCCCAGGAGAAGGAGGAGATGATGCAGACGCTGAACAAGATGAAGGAGAAGCTGGAGAAGGAGTCCAGTGAGCACAAGCAGGTCAAGCAGCAAGTGGCAGATCTCACAGCACAGCTCCACGAGATGAGCAGGGTGAGACCTCAGACCTGCTCCCTGTTGTGGGCCCAGTCCCTAACCCCCTGCAAATGCTGTGGGGTGATTTCAGGAGGCTGAGCTGCATGGAGGGACTGAGAAAGGGGCTTGTGGAAAGAGCCACCAAGGTGTCTGTCCCTAGTGATGGGGATTTTGCCTCTCAGCTGCATTGAGCCTCAGTCAGGAGTGTTCAAGTCTTTGAATGCTTCCTTTGTTTCCTAAATTTTAACCAAATTAATTAAAAATCAGCGTGGGGGTATTTCTTACGTGGTGTCCCCTGACTCCATATGACCAGTCCCCATTCCTCTTTCTCTCCCAGAGGGCGATCTGTGCTGCCAGTCCCGGAGGACCTCCCATGCCACCAGGAGCTCCTGGTGGCCCTTCACCTTCTCCAACTCCGGGCTCTCTTCTTCCTCCTCCGCCACCCCC
>VXBQ01017433.1:91507-105195 GCA_013400175.1 Phainopepla nitens
TCATCTGCTTTATCCTCTCATCCATGTGCCAGAGCCTTTGCGTCGAGGCGGCCGCTCATGGCTCTCTGTCCTGATTCCACCCCTGCCCACACACCTGACCACATGCACCCTAAAGATGGATCACCAAAAAGACACACACAAAAAAAAAAAAGAGAGACAGGGAATGTTATGAAAATAACCCCTAGATGTGGCCCCAGTTGGGTAATATTTTTGGATTGCTCTTAACAGCAACTGCTCCATGTGTCTCTATTGGGTGGAAAATTTCTATCCCTCTCTGGCCAAGAAGGACTAAGTTTTGCCCACATCTACCATGGGTGCGTCTCTTCTTTTATTTTTGTAGTGAGCCAAGAGCAAAATGTGAGCTTTGAACAAATATCCCAAACCAAAATAATGTCATTTCAGGCAAAATTCTCTGCTTTTTAATCTCCTGCTCATGCACTATAGCCCCAGTTTGGAAGGCATCAAAGCGCACAAAGAAAATTAGACACTTATTTTACCCCAGGCAGGATGAAAATGGGCAAAAGCAATGAGTGTTTTAAGAAGACAGGAGAAAAAGCAAGGAGAGAGGCTGAAAAAGGATGTTCACCTGCTGAACAGCTGGCTGTGTTCCTGGGAGGAGAGAGCAGCTTGTCTCCTTCGTGCCAGGCTCAGTCAGAGGGACGGTGCTGGGAAGGAGTGGGCCAGACCCGTAAGCTCATTAGGCAGTGTGAGAGTTTAATCTGTTCCAGAGGCTAATTGAGGGAAAGATCAGGATGGATTAGAGCAGGGCAAATATCAAGAGTGACCCACCAGAAGTATGTGCTGCCTGCCCCAGTGTTTTGGGAAAGGTGACCACAGCAATGTCTCTTTCCCCTGACATTTTTTGAGCTTGACTCATGCCTACTGGAGGGCACGTCTGAGGACAAGGAATGGAAATGGAAGAGGAGCAAGAATAGAAACCTGAGTGTCAGCAGGACAGTTTGCCCTCGGGCCTGCCTGCCCGAGCCCATGAGTCACCTGGTGTGATTCGGATTATTGCCAGGCAGGAATTTAAAAATAATTTGGCTTGGCTGAGGTCCTGCTGGGTGAAGTGGCTGGTTAGGTTTGGGACCAGGAGGAGCAGGGAGATGGTGCAAGGAGAGCTGTGACATGGGCTTACACCCCAGATGGGATAAGGACCAACAGGGAGCTGAATGAAGGAGCCAAGGGTTGGAATGGGACTAGCAGAAGATGCTGTGAGAGCATCTGAAAGGCAGATGGGAAAGACAAGGCAAAATCCCACCTGTGAGATGCTGCTGGGGCTGGAGCTGCCCTTGGGGATGTGATGCACAAGTTCCTTGTGGTTCCCCTTGTGGTTCATTTTGTGTGAGTGGAGCCATGGGACACATCTCCCTGGGCCTGAGGGGTGTGGTTGTCTCGCTGGAAGTCCCCAGGGTGCTCCCAACGTTAGTCCCAGGATGGAGAGGGGGTGCATGGCTCTGCAGCCAGCAGCAGTGCAGGCACCAGTGTGTGGGTTAGATGTGCTCCATGAGATCAGAAGTGGAAGTATTCCAGGCTGGATGGGGCTCTGAGCAGCCTGGTCGAGTGGAATGCTCCCTGCCCATGGCAGGGGGTGGACTAGAGGGTCTTTGAAGTCCCCTCAGCCCAAGCCATTCTGTGGTTCTGTAACACATGCAAACCATGGGGCACTGTGTACATGATGAAGGGCTGGGGGAGTGAACAGCCTGTCCCTGAGGCACAATGAACTAATAATTCTTTAATAACTCACAGCATTTTCAAGTTCTAGCAAAACTTAGTTTCTGTCACGAAGAAGCAAGGGAGGGGCAGGGTTTTCTCCTGACTGTTCCCTCTCTTGAGCCACTTGCTCAGTGATCATGCCTCCCACCCTGAGTCACAATATCCACAGGACACGGGGCATCAGGGGCTGCCTGTCTGCCCGTGCCCCCAGACAAACCAGGGCTCTGAAAATGCATGGTCAGCTGGTGCATCCCTGTGGCCAGTGCCCCAGCAGGACTTTGGGACAGCAGGCAGAGGTGTGTGCAATGCACAGAGCTCTCTGATACCCCCAGAGTGGTTGTTGTGGGGCTGCCTTTGCTGGGGTTTATCTGGTTCTGTTGCCAGAGTGCCTGGGAATCCCTAAGTGCTGCACAGACCCGAGGCTTAACCATGTACTTAATTTTAAGCATCTCTTTAAATGTTTTTTCCCACATCACAGGATGGGGTGTAAATACAGGCTGTTAAATGAGCTCTGCAGCTTTTGGGAAAGGCCCTTTCCATGTGAGGAGGATAGGAACCCTCTGGGGTTCCTGGGGCTCAGCCTGGGAGCATCCCTGCCTCACAATGCATGAAGCTGTTAGGAGAGCCTGCATCCTCCCAGCTGAGGCTCTGCAGATGTCCCTGTCCCCAGAGAAGGTCTCAGCCCTGCAGCTGTACAGAATACCAGCATTTACAGAAAAAGCCAACAGGAGTTTTTGGCTGTAGCATGAGAACTGGCAGTAGCTGTGTAAGGGTGTGCATAATAGTGATGGAGAAAGGCAAGTCCAGAACCATCAGGGCTTAAACTACACAGGGGTTTGTGCCTCTGTCAGGAATGTCTTGAGAGTCTTCATGGGGGTAGAGGCTGGGAGTGATGTTGATAAGTGGCAGTGACACAGCCAGGGCAGTCCTGGCAGCTCCTGCAGCGGTGAGTGATGTAAAAGAGTCAGGGCCAAGTGGAAAAAATACATGTTGTTGAACCAGGGGCTTAGCAGTGAGCTGGGAAAGAATTCATCTCCCAAAAAAGGATGAAGGAAGTAAAGCCTCCAGCTCCTCTGTGCAAGGGAGAGTGACCTGCACAGGGGCCAGGAACAGCAAGGCTGGGAACTGTTTGTGGGAATGGTGACAGCATGTTTAAAGCTGCTCCTCCTTACACCATCCTGCAGCAGAGACTGGATCACGGTTCCTGTGAGGGAAAGGGGCAGGGATGAGGCTGGTTTGAGGCAGAGAGGGAGGGTTTTTGTAGTGAACCTTTTCTGTACCTTAATGCATGAGGAGCCCTCCCTCTCCTAGAGGAGGGGACTGCAAAGAAAGCCACTATGTCCCTCTCCCTCTCCAGCAGCCTGGGGCAAGTCTGAGCATTGTGGGGCAGGTCTGAGGGTTGAAATGGAAGAAAGAGCTCCTAATTAAGGACCAGTTAAACGAAGATAAAGATACCTATTGCAGCTTGTGGGTGTGCTGTGTCCCACAAAGGAGACTTGTGGGAAGAGAGATTGATTAGTGAAACACTGATCCTTAGCCTGAACTGAACCAGAGACTTTTAGCCACAAGACTCTTGATCAGCACAGCTCAGCCAAGGGAATGAGGAAGGGAGACTCCCGTGTGTATGTGCACGTGTGTGGTGCCAGCTTTTACTGCACCTGCTTCCAGTCTGGTGGGGGGAGCCCAGCAGGACAGCCAGGTCTTGGGAGGGGCATGGTGCTGGTGGGCATTGGGGTGGCACTTGGCCAGGCTGCTGAGCCCTGGAGAAGCAGGGAGGAAGAGGAGGATGAGAGCTCAAGGGGAAGTGTGTTGCCGTGGCAAATGGTAAAGTTTTGCTGCAGCCAGATTTGCTCCGGGATGTGCCTCTCATTATTTCCACTTAAAAGCCTTGTTTTTCCTGGCAGTTGCATTGGCATTTCAGTCCCTCAGATGTGCAAGAACCAGCAATTTCCCTCCCGGCATGGCAGGCTCAGCAGTGCTGTGCCTTTGGGCCAGTAGCAGGGCTTGGCCAGCATCCTCCCACCTCATCCTGTGTCCCCTCCTCACCTCTGCACAATGTACCTTGGCCTGATCCATTCATAGAGCCTCCTCGTCCATCAGCTCTCCCCTTCTGCACATCCTGTAACCCACATTTTCAGCTGCATCCCCCCTGTTTTGGCACTGGCACCCCCAAGTGCCTCTCCATGCTGCCAAACCCCTCCATATTGCACGTTTCCCTTCTGTGTGCTTCAATTCCCTCTGGTTTTGCTGAGATCACTGAACTGCATGTGTTTTTACTACCTTTTTCCATGCTTCTGCTATGGCTGTAGGACTTCTTTGTGAATGGTAGCTCCAGACAGGTAAGTGAGCACCTGCAGGAGTGTGATGTGGGCAGGGTGAGTGTGGGGCTGGGGACAGGGACATGGGGGCACGTGGCTGCTTCTGAGGGGGGTTAATATGTGACAAATGTGGGTTGAATCAGAGAGGTGCAAAGATCACCAGAAGGAGCTGCTTGAAAGTTGATGCTGGGGAGGCAGGTAAGGCAGAATCCACCCTCTCTGCTGTCTGGCCTGAGGTCATAGCCAATGTCTGAGTCCAGGAGTTGGATTTTTACATGCAGCTGAGCACAGAGAAGCTCCTACCCCTGTGTAGTTTTTGTTTTCAAAAGATGGAAGTAAACCCACAGGTTGAAGCTCTTAGTGCTTGGTCAGAGCAAGCAAGGCACATGAGAGAGGCAGCTGGTGCTGGGTGATTTGGGGCTCATTTTCCATCACCTGCCTCTCTTCCCACTTCTCATATCTGCATGTTTTCTTCATTGAAACAAGAAAATGAGTAAAAAAATGGTAATTTCAGTGCTCACTCTCGGCTCTTGCAGTGGCCATGTGCCAGGTCTCCTGTGCTTGTGGACGTTTAATGTGGATCTGTAACGTTCAGGACCTTGTAGCTCCAGATTGTGTTCCTTCCAGAAGGATTGAATAGCCAGCTTTTAATTGATTAACCTTACTAAAATATGCAATATGGTAAATTAAAACCTGGGGCAACATGAACTCCTCGGGCAGCCCTGCAGAGATGCTGTTATGTAGATCTGCCCATTTGCCCACAACCACAATATTGTTACTCATGTGAAGGTAATGTGTTTAAGCCACTTAGGAGATATAGGTGCTTATGCCACACCAATTCCTGCTTCCAAATCCCTTCTTTTGGGAGAATTTCACTGAAAAAACTGCTGGTTGCTAGTCTGATAGCCTGTGTTGGTTAGCTGGCTCAGGAGGACTGATGCATGAAGGGTGATCACAGATGTTTGGAGCAGGGGTGAGGAACAAGAGCAGAGCTGAGTGTGTGCAGCAGCCTGTGATGAAATACTCCATGCGAGGGTTTTATGAAGTATCTCAAGTATGTATGCTAAGAAAGCCCGCCTTTATTTATTCAGCAGCGCCTGTGTGTTTGCAGATTTTTAAATCTTCCCTGTCTGAGAAAATATTTACATTTCTAACCAGTGGCTTCAAAGCCAGCTCTGGTTTATGAAGTGACTTACTGTGTTTTGGTCACAGGCGAGGGGTTTTGCCCGTAACCCGTGGTGACACTCCTGATTAATGGGGGCCCACTGTGTATCACACTGCTGTGTGCTGAGAGTACTAAATGACCTTGCTGCTCCATGGCTCTTCTCCAGGCTTTTCTTCTTATTATTGTCTCGTAGAAGGAAGATGCCATCGATGACACTTTGAGTTCCCGGCACAAAGTCAAGGAGCTTTCCGTCATAGATGGCCGGAGAGCTCAGAATTGCAACATCCTCCTCTCCAGGTATGGCTAATGCCTTGTTGCCCTCTGGGGAGTGGGGGGATGCTTCATACCCTGCCCTGGGCTGCCCTGAGTGTGCTCCTTATCCCTGGAGCAGGGATTTGATGACAGGAGCCAGTGCAGCAGGAGAGCCAGTGACACCTGAACCCAGCTATAGCCTTACATCCTTATGGTGGGGTGACCCAGAGGGGGGGACAGTGCCATTAACTGGGTACATGGCAGTTTGGTGTCCCTGGAAAGCCCTTGAGGGGCTAGGATAGTCAGTCAGCTTTCACAGGAGGTGGAAGGGGGTTAATTTCACCTCTTATCTTTCTCAGCCTGGGTTTTGTTTGCTCTTTGCTGGTGGTTGAAGAGGGTCTCTCTGGGCTGGGGAAGTGCTGGCTATCAGCAGGGTGCAGGGAGCAGCAGTAATTCGGCCAGGACCTTGCTGCCCACATCTGAATTTTGGGAAAGAGATGTCTACCTCTTACAGCTGCCCTGCTGGTCTGACAGCCTCCCTCACACCCCTCACCAGGCAGGCTCAGAACTGCTACCAGAAATTAAATCTGATCTCCAAACAGCTGCCAAAATTACAAAAATTATTTTTGCAAGATAAACTGCACCAATAAGACTGAATCCTGAGAAAAGGGAAGCCAGGTTGTGGTGGTCTGAAAGGATGAGCCATCAGTGTAGGTACTTGGAAAAAACACCCAAAGAGCAGCAGGAAACGCCACTTGTTTCTGTCTCACCCAGCAAAAACAAAAAATCCAACATGAGTAAAATTTAAAAGTATTCACTCTGCTGTCTGGAGGCACAGGAGCTTCTGTGCCATCCAGGACTGGCCAGGATGTAGCAGCATCACTGGTGGGTTAGGTTTGGAGCTGAATTTGGTGTTTTCCCAGACTGTGGGTTCCATCTGGTTTTTCCAAGTGATGATGGTACCTTGTCTGTGTAGCCCAGCAGATTTCCTTCCCTAGAAAGCTTGGAGAGGCTGATGTCTGCAAGAAAAAAAACCTCTGGGTGGATAACTCAGCCCCTGGTGCTTCTCCCAGAGGTGGTTGGCAGCCTGTGGGCAGTGAGAGCGCTGCAGCATTTGGGGGTAAAACTGCCCTGTTTTTGTCTGGCTCTGCTCTGGGCTGCGTCTGGGGATTTTCATGCTTCCTAGCAGTCCAAATAAAAAAGAATGATGATGAAAGCAGAGTTTAAAGTAGCAGGCAAATGAGTATGTCTGTGGCAGGCAGCTATTAGCAAGTAAAACGATGGGATTTGGGGCACTGGCTGAGCTGCTCCCGGCGTACGTAGGCTGAACGTTGAGTGGGTTTAGGTGTGATTCAGCCAGAGGTTTAAGTGTATATTTGGAAGTTAAGCACACAAATAGCTCCCTCAGTGGGAAGGAGAGAGACCCAAGCACTCAACTTCAAAGGCATCTTGCACATCTTATTGAGTGAAGGTCTCAATTTCATCTCACCAGCAAACCTTTCTCTTCCAAGAAAGCAGTGGCTGGAAACAAATTGCCAGTAACTAATCCCACAAAAAGAGCAGGATGGAGGTTGCTGCCTGCCTGCCTTTCCCTATGTGCCAGTTCCTGGGGAAGAAGCAGGATCAGACTTGCCCTGCAAGGTGGTCCTCAGGCCTCTGTATGGCTTTTCCCAGGCCCATCCTCATGCAGGGATGAGTGGCTTTGAAGTTGCAGTGACTTGCCCCAGATGCTGCTTTGGAAGTGCTTTGGAGTTCATCCCATGGTACTCCCAGGACCAAAATTGAACTTCTCTCCCCAAAATCCCTTTGAGTGATTTGATGCCATGTCTCAGAGGTGGTGTAGGGATAAAGCCCAAGCATCCTTTTGGTATTCTGAGGTCCAGCTCTTGCATCTCCATCAGACTCCAAGTATCACTTCACAAATAGTGGTATCACTTTTGCCTCTGCCCACCCCAGCTGCCCATCCCAAAGCTGGGCAGAGCAGTGGGTCCCTGATCCCAGTGTTCCAAAGGGACTGGTCTGGCAGCTGGGCTGCTGCTGTTCCACCTCACTTGCATGGCCACAACGGGGCTGAGCAGACTTTCACACGTGAAAGGACCTGCAGGCTTGGCCCCTGATTTAGCCCAGACATTTGTGAGCTCACCAGGCATTGTCTGGCTCGCAGCGTGGAAAGATTACGGCCAGTGAGATACTTTATCTCTCTCTGTAGATTTATTTTTTTGCCTGTTTCCCTTGCTTTGGGAGAAATTACTGCACAGTGAGATCACTGGATTTTCCTGCAGCTTGTAATGCAGCACAAGAATATTTTTAACGCTTGCTTTCTTCTGTTTTTTTGGAGAAGGTTTTGCTGATGTCAGTGTCTCCCTCTGTGAACCCACTATGTCCTTGCTTTTGCTCCCTGTGTATGAGTGTGTGTTTTTAGCCCTGCTTTTGCTCCCTGTGTAGGGGTGTGTGTTTTCAGCCCTGCATTCTGCCAGATGCAAATCCACCCCTCTCTGCATCGTTTTCCGGCTGTGCTGGCAGTGAATGGCTCGTTTGATTCCTCTCTCCCAGCCAGGCGACATGAGGCTTTTTTGTTGTTTTTTTTTTTTATTCCCCTCAAATGAATGTGGCTTTTCAGGGAGGGCACGTCCCTTTCCCGGCGGAATTTGTTTTTTCCCCTTCACACTTTCCACGTCCTCCGCGGGGTTCGACAAAAGCCGCGCCGAGCAGCCCCGCGCTCGTCGGGCTGGCGAGCTGTCACCTCGCATCGCCGGGCTGCTGCCTCTAAATCCCTGTGACAGCGAGTCCTGTGACCCCATTCCTCTCAGACAGCTCGCCTTCGACAGCTGCTGCCAACAATGATAATTATTGTGGTTATAGATAAGCTTCTAGCTTTCACTGGCCCCTTTCCCATCAAATTGTCTGAGAAGCTGTTTTCTTCTGGCGCCCCGCGCTTGCTCTCTGCTGATGCAGGGGCAGGCTCTTGTTCTTGGCACTGGCTTGTGATGATTCCTGAGAAAAGTTTGGTTTTTTTTTTTCCAACCTCTTTAGTTTTAAATGCATTTTTATTGTTGACTTTGCTTTCAATGAGTAAGGGCTTAAAAAAGTCACCCTGATCTTCCCCCACCCTTCCGGAGATGATCGTGGTACTTTTTTGTGCTTTAGGTGTTGCCTATGGATGAAGAGTAGCTGCCTGCCCACCCCCTTTTTCCAGGAGCAATTTGCCTCCCAGGGATCCCCAAATGCCCAGATCTAGCCAATGTCTGCTTTTCATCAGGGTGGAGACCAGTGCTGGTGGTCTGAGCATTCATGTTTCTGCTTGGGTGTAGAAAGAGTTCTCCTCCAGTTTCATATCTCACCTCAGATCGTGTCCCATCCTGGCCACTGCCATTGAAAGGGACAGGTGGGGTGACCCGAGGATGTGGCTGCTTGTTAGTGCAAGCAGCAGAGGGGATATTTTCTAAGGATTCTGGATTTGTTCCTTGGATGATGACCCCAGCAATTGTCTTGGCTGTGCTCAGTGCAGTCTTTTGAGCTTCCTCCCCTGGCTGAGGTTGATTTTAAATCACTCCTTAATTAACAGACCCTCTCTAGGGTCTAGGGTCTCCCTTGAGGAGGAGGTGAGAGAGGACTGAGTGCAGGGTGAGAAACATGGGTTCATAAGGAATGAAGATTTACTTCCCAGGTTTGTAGGATGCACCTGTCTCAATAAAGTTAATCCTTCAGTTCCAGTCTTGAGCAAAATATTCCAAGCTAAACCAAGCCCTTGCTATCCTGGCTTTAGAGACCAACACCCTTCCTATATTAGCTGTAGCTTCCAAAAGCCAGCTCCACAGTCTCAGTCTGCTCCCTGAAGAGATGTGGGGGTGAAAAACACCCTCCTTCTTTAATTACTCAGAGTGATCAAGTCAGCTCCTGATCTTCTTTTTGATCTGCCGATCAGGTTGACTTCCAAGGTCTCACATCCTGCTGTAGGGTGTGTTTCTGGTTTCAGCTCATTCCTTTGAGCCACATCCAGTGTTTCAGCATCCCTTGGCAGCACTGATCACTGATACCGGGGCCATGGGGTTCCTCAGACAGGTCTTTTCAACTCTGTGGCTTTTCCCTGCATGCAAGTACAGGGAATTACATTTTTAAAACTGGATCTGTTGCAATGGCTTTAACCATGACTGCACACCGGGTGAGAGAGAGGATGTAGGTAAATGGAGTTTCAGGACTTTCTGGGCTTTCCCTTTATTTAATTTAGATTATTTTATAGACCACAATGCAAAGAATAAGAAAAATACGTGTGGTTTTGCAATCAGAGTCCTTGCAGGGAGCGGTTCCTTGCAGTCAAATTAAACTATAATTAATGGCTGCTCTAGCCCAGGAGGAGCCGAGGGCGTCTTTCCATCTCTCTGTTGCCTCAGCTCAGTGTGGGCTGCTGGCAGAAAGATGCTGGCTAGAGAAGCCCAGCCTGGTGGTGCTCCCTGTGACACTGTGGTCTGTGGTTTTGGAAATCTCCAATTTGAGGCTGCATCTTCAATTCATGTTAGGTGAAGTAGAGGAAGAAAAAGGTGGAGGAGAGGCTCGTTTTCAGCTTCTTACACTTACTTCCAAGAGCATTGAATCCCCACCCCTCTGAAGAAAACCAAATTGATGGGTTTCCTGGGGTGCTGAACATCCACTTGTCCAAATTTTGGATTTCTTTCTAATTTTTTTCCTAGAGGAACTGCAGCTGAAGGTGGTCAGGAAAAGTGGGAGAAAAAAGGTTTAAATCTAAGAACAGCAGTGGAAATTGGCCAGATTTTCCTTAAGGGTTGTGGCAGTGTGTTCAGGGGTAGTGCTGAGCTGCGCTCCTGAGCCTGGCCTGGGCTCTGCTGCCAGTGGGAGTGTAACCTCAGTGGCCCTGTGGCCTTTGGGGGTGCTGGAACTGCAGGAGCAGCATTGCTCTGGGCAAGAGTTATAGCCGGAAGTTGGATATTTAATGTACTGCTTACAAGCCTTACATAAAGTTCTGTTAAACAGGGAAATAGGGAATGGCAGCTGCAGTGTGGGAAGAGGGAATTGGCTGGGGGAGTTTGATCCCCTGTTTGCAGCAGGGCCAGAGCTGCTCAGTGCTGTGCTGAGCCTTGGCAGAACACAGTCCTACCCCATTTCTCACACATCCTCCTTCATAACATACTGGATAGAGCTGTTTGTGATGCTGCTGCTGGCTGGGGGTTCAGCTGTTCATGTTGCAAAGGTGTGTAAGGAAATGCTCCTGAGCCTTCCCTGATTGCTGGGCTGGGAATGACTCTCCTTTCCCTCCACCTCCCAGGCTGAAACTCTCGAATGAGGAGATCAAACGAGCGATTTTGACGATGGATGAACAGGAGGACCTCCCAAAAGACATGCTGGAACAGGTGGGCAACGTGTCTGGTCTCGTTTGTGGTTGCCTCATGCTGAGACAACTCTATGGAAAGTGCTTGGGAGCAAAGCACAGCTTGGAGTCTGCTGGGCCCCTAATTATTTACCAGCCACATGTTAAAAAACCACCCAGGTGGGCTGGAGCAGCAGGAAAGCAGCTCAGTTGTGGCATCAGTGCTGGGAGCAGCATGGCCCCCATGTGCCATTCCTGTACCCAGGTCTGTCCTGGGACCCTGAGGTGGGGCCATTTCCCCTTTTTGTGGCTGCAGCTTGAAGTTCATGCTTGGTCGTGGTTTATTTTTGAAAGGTTAGACAGTGTTTGTGCAGTCCTCAAAAGGGGAATCCCATTTTCACCCCCTCTGAATCCCTTTGGAAGCATATTATTCACCTGTCCTTAAAGCTGAGCTGGTAATTGCGCTTTGATCAGACATGTGGGAGGATTTATTGCACGAAATTTCCATCTGCTAATGAGTAGAGTTGCAGCAAATGGGAGTCCCTGACTGACATCTCCTCTGGCAGAGCTGATTTTGAAACCTCCTTGGAGCAGACTTAATTCATTTTTTGTAAAAGCTGAGTGATGGCAGGGTGGAGGCAGGAGACACTGATGTGATGGAGTAATGTGAGGAAGGTCACAGGGACAGCAATAACACTTATTTCACAGATGCCTTGGGGTCACTGTCTGTACAAGCTGTAAAGGTGTTAGACTCAAGGAAATAAATCACTTTTTAACACCTGAAAAAGTGTGCATGGACCTCATGTCCACCACTGTGCTTTCTCCTGTTCAGCTCCTGAAGTTTGTTCCTGAAAAGGGTGACATTGACCTGCTGGAAGAGCATAAGCACGAGCTGGACCGCATGGCCAAGGCTGACCGGTTCCTCTTCGAAATGAGCAGGTTGGTGGCTCAGGGGACACATTTTGGCCACTGGCTGAACAGGCTGATTTGGAGGTGGCTGTTTCATGGAGCCTACTTGGGAAATAAGCCCTTCTTACTGTTTCTCACATCAAGAAATGAGTGGGCCAAGCAGACAGGAGGGCAAGCAAGGTGTTCCAAATTATAAGGATCATTTGTGACGCTCTGGTCCTAAAATCAGGATTGTGCTGCCATACAAGCAGCAGCTGGACAGAGCAGGGGAGGGGGATGGGGAGATGGATTTTGTGGTGGTTCTGGGTTGATGGTTGGACTGGATGATCTTGAGGGTCTCTCTGGACCTTGATGATTCTGAGATTCTGTAATCTAACCTGGTCAAGTGGAAGGTGGCCTACAAGGCAGAGGGGTTGCAGCTAAATCATCTTTCAGTACCTTCCAGCCCAAACCATTCTATGATTCATTGTAGCCCAGATGGGAAGTGCTGTTAAAATGGTAACACAATGTTCCTGTCCCTTTCATCCTAATGAATATTCAAGCCTGATGTTATGTACATTTTGCCCTGCTGTGTAGATGAGTCCCACTTCTCACCTCCGGACTGACTCATCTCCAGGGCTCCTGAGACCATATGAGACTGAAAGGAAATGTCATTTCTTTCTGCTCCTGGTAGCAATCATTTAAAACTTAGGAGTCTTCAGGGATGAATAACCTTATCTATTGCATGCACATCCTCTAGAGGTGTCGGGTTAAAATCTTGAAGCTTCTTATTTAAATTGAACTGAGCATTGAGCTCTTTGAATTTCTTAGCTGAACTTCAAGCCAGTCACTTGTTGGCAAGGTCAGTGAGTTTTACAATTTGAGATTGCACGGAGAGATTAAAAATAGAAATGCTCCCATCCTCCCTGAGAAATGCACCGATGTGCTGTGTGGTTGCTGAGTGTCAAAGGCAGGCAGGATGGAGCTGTTAAGTTCAGACTTGAGCCCTGGGGGCTCAGTGACGCTCAGAATTAGCTTTTCTATCACAGGTCACCTTTATTCTTCACAGTCTCTCACCCAAGTGTTGCTTCTATGCCTTCATCCTTTGGAAAGCACAATGTGCTGATGCAAATGTTTTCCTTGATTTCCAGCATGGCTTTTTAATTTTGCCTTGTGGTCTGTAACTGAGTGTGATGTCTTTGTCACCTCGGATTAGTACAACAGCATAGCTGTGTGTTAGCATGTCTCCCATGGGTCCTTGGTCCAAGTGACTCAAATCAGACTGCCATGTGCATATGAGTGAGATCTTGGTTAGCATAAACACAACTGACATGAGCAAGGCCATTGCTGACTTGCCCAGGAAAGGGGCTTTCCAGCCCTGTCCATCATTCTGACGATCACAAGGTCCAGTTTCATTAGTTCTGGTCGTAGGTGAGCCTCTCTCCAGCTGCAGCTCATCACAAAGCCACGGGGAGCCCAGACCTCATCTGCACCTTTGCTTAGGAGTGGTTGTGAAAGAACTGTTTGTTCATACCAATAGGGTGTAAAAATCCACTTGTTGAACCTGCTGAGTTAAGGGGATAGGCTTAAGCATGTGCTTAAGAACCCACAGGGATCCACCCCAGGACAGCTGGAGCTTCAGTTGTCATTTTTTCCCATCCCAGCACAGTTTCAGGGAGAAAAGGGGTCATTATTTTTTAATCACCCTGGCTCAAGCATGCTTTGTAAGCACAGCTGTGAGCAGTGGAGCAATGGAACTCTGCCTGGAGCAAGCAAAGCTCAACCTGCACCTCCTCTTTGTTTTCCAGGATAAACCATTATCAGCAAAGGCTGCAGTCCCTCTACTTCAAGAAGAAGTTTGCAGAGAGAGTTGCAGAGGTCAAACCCAAGGTGGAAGGCAAGTGGCCAGACCTGCTAAGGGACTCTGTGCCAGCACAGGGATCACTCCCAGGAAGAGCATCCTCTGTACCAGGATGAGCCTGGTCCACATGGAGCTGGCAGTGGGGAAGGGAAGGGAAGGGAAGGG